>LR750296.1:587458-658606 GCA_902729485.2 Mus minutoides | reverse complement strand
CGCCCTCTGCTGGCATGCAGGTGTACAATGCAGAGCAAGCACAGCACATAAAATACCTGAATAGATTTTTTTGGTTTTTCGAGACAGGGTTTCGCTGTATAGCCCTGGCTGTCCTGGAACTCACCTTGTAGACCAGGCTGGCCTCGAACTCAGAAATTCGTCTGCCTCTGCCTCCCGAGTGCTGGAATTAAAGGCGTGCACCATCATATATATATGATATATATATATATATAAAAGCATTAGTCTCCATTAAGTCTGACTTAAATGTTTCACACTTGGACATGTGCATGGATGTGTGGCCTTTATACAGACTTATAACATTTGTGTCTTGTGTATCATTTAACAAATAATTTCATTTAAATTTTAAAAAGAAGAATTGTGGCAGGTGAGATGGCTGAGCAGGTAAAATCTCCACCAAGCCTTAGAACATGAGTTCCCAGAACCACATGGCGGGAGGACTGGTGTACCATGGCTGCACACACCCACATGTAAACACGTGTGCCATGGCAAGCACACACATACATAAACACACTGAATAAACAAATAAGTGTAGTTTATTTATTTATTCATTTACTTATTTATTATGAATACAGCATTCTGCCTGCATATATAACTGCAAGCCAGAAGAGGGCACCAGATCTCATTACAGATGGTTGTGAGCCACCATGTGGTTGCTGGCACTGGAACTCAGGACCTCTGGAAGAGCAGCCAGTGCTCTTAACCTCTAAACCATCTCTTTAGCCTGTAAGTGTAGCTCTTAAAGGTTTAAAAATCATTTGTTTTATGTATAAAATGGAATTTGAATGTGGCATTAGATTGCGATCAATGAGTTTTTCACTCAAGGTGAGTGTCATTCTGACACCCCAGCACCCAGGCATCTACCTGAGGACGGTGGGCGTTTCCCTGCTCCCTACCAGGTCCCTGGCCTGGAACACGTGACCACATAGGACTGTGACCAATCAATGGTCGCACAGATCAGAACAGAGTTCTCCATGCTAATGAGGTATCTGGATGGGCCCTGAGGGTTTAGCCAATAAACTTTCCTTCCTAGACATTCCTTTCTAAAAAAGATGTTTAATCTCTGGCCCATCCTGAAGCAGTATTATGCACCCATTTTCCACAATGAATAATCAATAAACAGTTTGAAACCTAGTACTGTGTCTCTCAAGAACCACCATGGGGAGCATGGAGGAAGTGATCATCTATAGAGCCTCTCTCTCTGCCTAAGTCTCCTGAGGAAGGCTCCTCCTTGCTCCTGGACAATGGCCACTAAGCCAGAGTTCCCCCTTCCCCTCAGCCTTGGGCTCGTCCTCACAGACCCGAAGGCCCCCTCTGTTCCGATTTCCAGTGGTGTCTGGATGCCTGGGTGTCAGGGTACCTCAGCCTATGCTGTTTCTCACTGGAGCTAGGGCACACATCTTAGGCTACGTTTCTCCACCCCCTGAGCATGTATTGGCCCATACCAGAATGAGGTGCAGGGTAAATTTAGTCTAGTGTTCCGGGTTTCACCTGCTCTGCGGAGTTCCCACACCCTAGCGGGCAAGGCAGAAGCAGAACATCTCTATGTGAATGTATTAATACTTTCTTAAGAATGTATCCAGGATCTTGGGTCCCGGATCCCTCAGAGACCAGTCTGCGCAGGTCAGCTCACGGACTGCAAACAGTGACTGAGCAGACTGCAGAAGCGACACAGCTTCTAGGACAGACCCAGTTTCGAGCTCTAGACATCCAGGCACCTTCCCCGCCAGAGGAGAGGTGTCTGTCTACCCAGGACGACTTTTCCTGCCAGAGCTCATGAGGGAGCCATCTTGGGTCCCAGGTCCCTCAGAGACCAGTCTGCACAGGTGAGAGTGCAGACTACAGAAGTGACACAGCTTCTGGGACAGACCCAGTATCGGGCTCCAGACTTCCAGGCACCTTTCCCGGCCAGAGTAGAGGTGTCTGCCCGAGAGGGCTTTGTCTGCCAGAGCTTGTGAGGGAGCCAATTTGGGTCCTGGGTCCCTCAGAGACCAGTCTGTGCAGGTGAGTGTACAGGCAGCAGAGGCAACACATCTTCTGGGACAGGACCTGTATCAGGTCTTCATCTTTAGCCAAGAGGCAGGTCTGAACACCAGACCACTGAGCACCTTCCCTGCAAGAGGAGAGCTTACCTTCAGAGACTACTCTGACCACTGGGACTCAGGAGAGAGCTGGACTCCCAGGACTGCTGACAGAGATTAATAGAATTGCAGGAGGAACAAGCTCCAACCAGAGACAACTATAACAACTAACTCCAGAGATTACCAGAAGGCAAAAGGCAAATGTAAGAATCTTAATAACAGAAACCAAGACCACTCACCATCATCAGAACCCAGCACTCCCACCTCAGCCAGTCCTGAATACCCCAACACACCCAAAAAGCAAGACTCAGATTTAAAATCATATCTCATGATGCTGATAGAGGACATGAAGAAGGACTTTAATAACTCACTTAAAGAAATACAGGAGAACACTGCTAAAGAGGTAAAAGTCCTTAAAGAGGAAACACAAAAATCCCTTAAAGAACTACAGGAAAACACAACCAAACAGGTGATGGAATTGAACAAAACCATCCAGGACCTAAAAAGGGAAGTAGAAACAATAAAGAAAACCCAAAGTGAGACAACTTTGAAGATAGAAACACTAGGAAAGAAATCAGGAACCATAGATGTGAGCATCAACAACAGAATACAAGAGATGGAAGAGAGAATCTCAGGTGCAGAAGATTCCATAGAGAACATGGGCACAACAATCAAAGAAAATGCAAAATGCAAAAAGATCCTAACTCAAAACATTCAGGAAATCCAGGACACAATGAGAAGACCAAACCTACAGATAATAGGATAGATGAGAATGAAGATTTTTCATTTGTAGAGGAGAAAGTGGGGAAAAGCATTGAATATATGGGCACAGGTAAAAAATTCCTAAACAGAACAGCAATGGCTTGTGCTGTAAGATCAAAAATTGACAAATGGGATCTTATAAAATTGCAAAGCTTCTGTAAGTCAAAAGACACTGTCAATAAGACAAAAAGGCCACCAACAGATCGGGAAAGGATGTTTACCAATCCTAAATCTGATAGGGGACTAATATCCAATATATACAAAGAGCTCAAGAAGAAAATCAAATAACCCCATTAAAAATGGGGTACAGAGCTAAACAAAGAATTCCCAACTGAGAAATAGCGAATGGCTGAGAAGCCCCTGAAAAAATGTTCAACATCCTTAATCATCAGGGAAATGCAAATCAAAACAACCTTGAGATTCCACCTCACACTAGTCAGAATGGCTAAGATCAAAAATTCAGGTGACAGCAGATGCTGGGGAGGATATGGAGAAAAAAGGAACACTCCTCCATTGCTGGTGGGATTGCAAGCTTGTACAACCACTCTGGAAGTCAGTCTGGCAGTTCCTCAGAAAATTGGACATAGTACTACCGGAGGATCCAGCAATACCTCTCCTGGGCATATACCCAGAAGATGTTCCAACCTGTAATAAGAACACATGCTCCACTATGTTCACAGCAGCTTTATTTATAATAGCCAGAAGCTGGAAAGAACCCAGATGTCCCTCAACAGAGGAATGGATGCAAAAAATGTGGTACATTTACACAATGTAGTACTACTCAGCTATTAAAAACAATGAATTTATGAAATTCTTGGGCAAATGGATGTATCTGGAGGATATCATCCTTAGTGAGGTAACACAATCACAAAAGAAGTCAATAGATATGCACTCACTGATAAGTGGATATTAGCACAGAATCTTAGAATACCCAAGATACAATTTGCAAAACACAAGAAAGTCAAGAAGAAGGAAGACCAGTGTGTGGATACTTCATTCCTCCTTAGAATAGAGAACAAAATACCCATGAAAGGAGTTACAAAGTTTGGCGCTAAGACAAAAGGATGAACTATCCAGAGACTACCCAACCCGATGATCCATCCCATAATCAGTCACCAAACCCAGACACTATTGCATAGGACAGCAAGAGTTTGCTGAAGGGACCCTGATATAACTGTCTCCTATGAGGCTATGCCAGTGCCTGGCAAATACAGAAGTGGATGCTCACAGTTATCTATATGATGTAACACAGGGCCCCCAATGGAGAAGCTAGAGAAAGTACCCAAGGAGTGGAAGTGTTCTGCAACCCTATAAGAGGAACACCAATATGAACTAACCAGTACCCCCAGAGCTCTTGTCTCTAGCTGCATATGTAGCAGAAGATGGCCTAGTCGGCCATCATTGGGAAGAGAGGCCCCTTGGTATTGCAAACTTTATATGCCCCAATACAGGGGAATGCCAGGGCCAAGAAGTAGGAGTGGGTGGGTAGGGGAGCATGGCGGGGGAGGATACAGGGAACTTTTGGGATAGCATTTGAAATGTAAATTAAGAAAATATTTAATAAAAAAAAAAAGAATGTAATCAGGACAAGGTGGAAGTAGGGAGGAATTACCTTCTGATGAAAGGGGAGGAACTGGCTACAACTGCTACTGCTGAAGATGGCGAGAATTGTGATTGTGTCAGGAATGATCTCACAAGGACTTTAAAGGTAGGGAGATTCCACATTCCAATGCAGGTAGCTACTCTTCACACAGGAGAAGCTGAACCTCTGTGGTATTCTATTGTTTACCCAAGGCAACAGAGCTGATTGGCAGAAAAAGGAGGAGGGGTTTCCAACATCTAGCTTTTTTTTTTTCCTCATGTTTCAAGACAGGGTTTCTCTGTGTCGCCCTGGCTGTCCTGGAACTAACTCTGTAGACCAGGCTGGCCTCGAATTTATAGAGATCTACCTGCCTCTGCATCGCAAATGCTGGGATAAAAGGTATGTGCCACCACCACCCAGCCCAACATTCTGCTTAAAGCCCAAATAGGTTTTATTGTCATAGATAAAGAAAAGTGTGTGTGTGTGTGTGTGTGTGTGTGTGTGTGTGTGTGTGTGTGTGTATTATTCAACTGAGATTCCCTTCTCAGGTGACTCAGGGTTGTGTCAAGTTGATGATTAAACCTACGACATTAGGCCAGGCAGGAAAGTCAGTATGTGAAGGTGGCAATAGGCAATGTGGGACTTACTGCTATGGCTGTCCAGGCCACAAGCACACGACCCCCGCCACACGGGTCCTGTTTGCTGTGACCTCCTGAAGGGTGGCGGAGGAAGTGGCAACAAATCTGCCAACGGGTCAGCTGGCTTCTTCGGAGCGGGAGGAGCGGGAGGAGTGGGAGGAGCGGGAAGAGCTGGAGGAGCGGGTTACTCAATCCCGCTGATTTGCCCAGAGTCCCACTGACTGGTATGAACCCCACTGTCTCCTTATTTAAATGTGGACCCACTCTATCTAGTTCAGGATACTGATGAGTTTATTTGGGCTGGAGAAGGCTCAGTGGTTAAGAGCACTAACTACTCTTGAGAAGGTCCTGAGTTCAAATCGTAGCAAACACATGGTGGCTCACAATCATCTGTATAGCTACAGTGTGCTCATATACATAAAATAAATAAATAAATAAATAAATGTTTTAAAAAAAACTGATGAATTTATTTTGCCAACTGGAACTAGTAAAACTCGAGGCAGATTTGAACTAGGTTTCTTTATTACCATTAGAGGATGTTGTATGACTGGGGCTGCATCCGGGGCAGTGAATGGTCTTCGTTTAGGATTGAAGGAAACCCAGAGCATGGCCCGGTGCAAACCAAGAACAGTTCAGATCTTGAATACCGTGGCTAGGCAAAGGGCACTTCAGGCTGGGACTCTCAGTTCCCTGGCTTTGCTCTACAGTGCCTTTGTGTTATCATTGAGAAAACACGGGGTGCAGATGACTTCAGCACAGCAGCAGCTGGAACCATGACTGGAATGGTGTATAGATGGACAGGTGGTCTTCGAGCAATAGCACGCAGTGGCCTGGCAGGACTAACACTCACCAGTCTCTGTGCACTATAGAACAACTGGGAGCACATGAAAGGTTCCCTGCTCCAACAGTCACTCTGAAGATTTTTGCCACCTCAGGAATGGGGGACACGTCATAGTCATTCAGATCAATTAATAAGTCAGTCTGGAGTTGCATCTCCTACCCCCAAACCTGGAAAACCACTTACTTTCCAAATTCAGGCCATACTTTTTATTACCATGTTAATTCATTTTAAAAAATCTAAAACCTAATGTTGCCCTGTTCTCCAAATAAAGGGTGGAAATAGAACCAAAGTCATAATTCCAGCATTAAAAAAAAAAAACTAGGACATTAGTGATCATCAAATTAAGCTAGTCTCTGAACAATTATCATATGTGTGTACACATATTTATACACACACATACATGTGCAGAAAGAGAAACGACAGTCCTCAGATCATAATAAATAGGAGTAGTGGACACAAGGGGTTGGAGAGATGGCTCAGCAGTTAAGAGCACTGGCTACTCTTCCAGTAGACCCAAGTTTGTTTCCCAGCAACCTTACAGTGACTCACAGCCATCCGACACCCTGTTCTGGCCTCCACGGGTACCAGGCACACATATAGTATACAAACATACATGTAGACAAAACACACATACACCTAAAATAAACAAGTAAATCATTTTAAAGTGGGAAAGCGTACTGAGGGCTCAGAGAAGTGAAAGTGAATCCGTTTTAGTTAAGCCTCTGGGAGGCTGAGCATCAGCCTAGAATGGCCGGTGGCCCGATGGAGGCTCAGAACAGCGCATGCTCAACCCGTTCTCCCCTCTTCTTGGTAACCAGGATGGAACAATCACTCGGGTCTTATCTGTTCCACAGTCACTTGCCCATATTTGTCTATTTCTCAACAAAAACTCTGCACGGGCAGGTTCATTTCAACACTGTATTTCATCCCTACTTTAAATCTTAGCAGCCTGTGACCCTGCAGACTTGACCTTGACCTTGGCTGTTAGTTACATAAGGGGGGGGGTGGTGGTAAGAGGATAGAATGCCTCTCTTCAATGACCATGGTGTGGTCAAAGTTGTCGCGTCAAGTCACTATCGTGATAGGTTTAATTGACCAGACACTGCTGCGGCCTCTCAGATAATGGAGCACACATTAGAAGCAACCTTGGAGAGTTTTATGCATTCGTGGTCTATGCTGGAGAGAGAGAGAAAGAGAGGATGGACAGAGAGAAGGTGGGGAGAAACATGACGAGGGATCCCCATATTTACAGTGACTTTTCCTATGTGTGTCACAGTGGATGTTCGGTGTCTGCTGATCACTAAAGGGAAAGATGTGTGGAACGTGTCAGGGAAATCCCGGGGAGAAGTCTGATTCGACGGTGGTGATTCACTGTGTCTGTTCCCATGGATGCAGTCGTATTTGGCCTGGATTCTAAAATCATCCAGCCCCTGGTTTTAGTGAAAGAGCGCTGTCACTAGGTTAGGGATGGTGCAGTTCCTTCGATACACATGCTTTCGCTTACAGAGTGGCAGCTTATTCTTTCAATTCTCTTCCTGTACCACCTGTCCATTTATACAACATTCCGGTCATGGTTCCAGCTGTGCTGAGGTCATCTTCTGCACCCCGTGTTTTCTCAATGATAACACAAAAGGCACTGTAGAGCAAAGCCAGGGAACCGAGAGTCCAGCCCCTTGCCTAGCCACCGTATTCAAGATCTGTACAGTTCTTGGTTTGCACCGGGCCATGCTCTGGGTTTCCTTCAATCCTAAACGAAGAGCGTTCACTGCCCCAATGCAGCCCCTGTCATGCAACATCCTGCGAATGCTACTTTGCATAAATACACAATAAAAACAAATGAATAAACAAACAAAAATAGCAGAAGTATGTTTAGGGACATTTCAGAAATTGCTGAAAATACTGTCCTAATCCTAAGCCAAGATTCATTTAACAATTTTTAGATTGTATTATTTTTTAATTACATACATATTGGAACATACAACATACATGTGGTTGTGCATATGAGTTCAGGTACCCCACGGAGGCCAGGGGCATCAGATTCCCTGAAGCTGGAGTAACACACAGTTGCAAACTGGGAACAAAACTCTAGTTCCCTGCAGGAACAGGGAGTGCTTTATATTCTAAGCCATCTCCCTGGCCCCTCATTTAGAAACTTTTTATTAAGCCCAAGTCAGAAACTCAAACAGCAATCTTTAAAACCAAATACTCCAACACAATACTGTCCAAAAATACATTCATTTGATACTTACAATGCTGAAGAATTATAGTAAGCAAACACAGAGAATCTTTGTTTTCCATGACTCAAGCATGATTTTTATTTAAGAATACAAAGCATGGCTAGAGAGATGACTCAGCAATTAAGAACATGAACTGCAGGGCTGGTAAGATGGCTCAGCGGGTAAGAGCACCCGACTGCTCTTCCGAAGGTGATAAGTTCAAATCCCAGCAACCACATGGTGGCTCACAACCATCCGTAACAAGATCTGGCTCCCTCGTCTGGAGTGTCTGAGGACAGCTACAGTGTACTTACATATAATAAAATAAATCTTAAAAAAAAAAAAAAAAAGAACATGAACTGCTCTTCCAGAGATCCTGAGTTCAAATCCCAACAACCACATGGTGGCTCACAACCATTTGTAATGGGATCTGTTGCCCTCTTCTGGTGCATCTGAAGAAGAGACGGACAGTGTAGTCACATACATAAAATATATAAATCTAAAATAATAATAATAATAATAATAATAATAATAAACTTTTAATGGAGAGTAAAATCACTGAAGTCTGTAATATACAATAGTCTTGAATTCAAACTGAAGTGCTTCAGACAGGGTTCATAGACAAACAGTTCAAAGCATGAATGTAAGTTGTTCACTGCCGGGGCTGCAGTGAAGTTAAGTCACGTGACGTAGGCGCAGGCACCACCAGAAACACCTCGGATTCATTGTGTGTTTAATTTCGAATTAATTGCCAGACTATTTATGACCTTCGCACTGAGTTACCTGGTCCCATAGGGCTTCGTGTGGGTATGACCCACTGTTTAGGAAGTGAGGCTTTAAACGCAAAGAGGGATGCGTGACCGAGCTCTGGGAACGGTAATGAAAGGCAGTAAGTGCATCCCTGCCAAGGCTCAAGCACGAGAGCATAGAGTCTGCATGCCCGCTCAGCAGCTCTTCAGAAGCAGGCAGCCTTCTGTATTGAGTACAGAGTGCCCTCTACTGTTCGGAGTGGATGTGACCATGAGTGTGGATTCTTGAGTTGAAGAATAAGAAGTACTAAGTCGCAGTCATCTTAAGCTTTAGTGAATGATGTTCTTGTGGGAGGGGGTGAGAGAAGATGCCACATGTTGAATAATTTTAAAGCAATTTTATTGGCCATAATTGATAATATTGCCATAGCAAAAAAAATCCTCTATTTTTCTTTCTTCCTTTTTTTTCTTTAAGATTTATTTATTTATTATATGTAAGTACATTGTAGCTGTCTTCAGACACCCCAGAAGAGGGCGTCAGATCTCATTATATATGGTTGTGAGCCACCATGTGGTTGCTCTTAACTGCTGAGCCATCTCACCAGACCCACACACATACATTTTTTTTTTTTTTTTTTTTTTTTTTTGGTTTTTCGAGACAGGGTTTCTCTGTGTAGCCCTGGCTGTCCTGGAACTCACTCTGTAGACCAGGCTGGCCTCGAACTCAGAAATCCATCTGTCTCTGCCTCCCGAGTGCTGGGATTAAAGGCGTGCGCCACCACGCCCGGCCACCCCTTTTTCTTTTCTTTTCTTTTCTTTTCTTTTCTTTTTTTTGTCTTTTTTCATTTTTTCCTTTTTCTTTTTTTTTTTAACACTCATCTTTATTGACGAAATGGGCTCCTCTTCAGCACACTCTCAGGTACAAGCTGCTTAAAGTTGGTTTTCTGTGGGACAGGACAAGAAGATGGAAAACTGTTGCTAAAAAACAAAGTAATCTTTCAATATTCACAACCTTAAAATTATATCCAAGAAGACAAAGAATAAACAATTTTAATAAAAATAATTACTTCTCAAATAATATTTTACAGTAAACTACTCAATGTATTGAGTCTGCCTCAACTCAACTGTGCAGTCTTTCTTTCTTTCTTTCTTTCTTCTTTCTTTCTTTTTATGTATACAAGTAAACTGTAGCTATCTTTACACACACCAGAAGGGGGCATCAGATTCCATCACAGAGGGTTGTGAGCCACCATGTGGTTGCTGGGACTTGAACTCAAGACCTCCGGAAGAGCAGTCAGTGCTCTTTAACTACTGAGCCATCTCTCCAGCCTGCCTTTCTTCTTTTTAAAAGATATGGGGTAAAACTTCATAAAAGAATGTACCATTAAATTAAGGGATACTCTCCAAAAATATATTTCCCTTAAATAGAAAAACCTTAGAAATAAACTCACTTATGTATAAAATAGTAAGGCCTCTGCGTGAGAACCATTTAACATCTGGCTTTCTGCGTGGTCACTAGGATGGGCCCGGGAGTGAGAGGATGAACAGAAATAAACCCAGCCTCACTCAGCCCTTTCCCCTCTGGTATGTCTGGAGACTGGCAAAGAGACAGCAACGCATCCTGTAACCAGTGGGCATAAACAAGATCCCAAACACGGTTAGAAAGGAGGAGCCAAGCCATGGAGTAAACACTCAGAATCTTCAAGGTGCTGCAGAGCTCTGAGGTTTCAGACTTACTATTGGCTGACTATAGGTCACCCTGGATACTCCCAATAAACGCTGGAAAGCCTAAATGGCCCCAATTTTAAACGTAAGTGCTCTGTGGCTTTCTGAACAGAAGACTTGGTGCTAAGTCAGTGTCACGATTAACACAGCTTATGTGTGTGAGGTGTCTGCCTGGTTGCTCATCAGTCAGCCTTCCCCTTTGCTCAGTCTTCCTCAGATGGTCCATGGTTAAAGGCTACAGAAGTAGTCACTACATCACTTGCATCACAAGTGATGGAATGAACCTACACCTAGTTCCCATAACTCTTAGCTAGCCATTATCCTTGACGCAATACCATCTCAAGAAGGAAAATATTGCAGTAAATATTATTTGGGGGTTTCTACCCCACCTTTAATCATCTAGTTCCCAAATAAAAGACCCAAAACATTTTTTTTTAAGATTTATTGCCAGGGGAGAGGGGGGTGACGCACGCCTTTAATCCCAGCACTTGGGAGGCAGAGGCAGGTGGATTTCTGAGTTCGAGGCCAGCCTGGTCTACAGAGTGAGTTCCAGGACAGCCAGAGCTACACAGAGAAACCCTGTCTGGGGAAAAAAAAAGATTTATTTATGTATACATATTGTACTGGCTAGGTTTATGTCAACTTGACACAGCTGGAGTTATCACAGAGAAAGGAGCTTCAGTTGAGGAAATGCCTATATGAGATCCAGCTGTTACAATCTAGATCTTGCAATTGATGGCCCAGGACTGAAGGGGGTCATGCAAAGGAGTTGAGGCTCGGCACCATGAAGAGAGCCTACGAGAGGCTCATGTTGAAGCCTAGTTATAGTGGAAGACAGCAGCATTTTGGAGATGCCAGTACCATGAGATGACCACCAAGAACAGCAGCAGCAATGGAGTATAGGCGGCTGGAGCCTAGAAGACAAGGTGTGTGCTACAAAGGGCATGGCTGGAGAAGTGACCCAAGCCCTTGGAGGAGCCCAGAAGATCGTGAGTTGAATCCCAGACATTGGATAGTTGGAGATTGATTTTTGCTTTTGATTGTGACTGTGCCCTGATATTTTTCCCTCTTGAAGGAAGTTTTTAAATGAAGCCCACAGTTAAGACTTTGAATTTTAAAGTACTTTGAATTTTAAAGGATACTGGATATTTTAAAAGGATTGAACTTTTAATATGTAAAGACTGTGGGACTTTTAAGTTATTTAAGATCTTGGGGATGAGTAAGAACTAAGGGTTGAGGTTTACTAGTGATGTATTTGTGTGTCAAGTTGACAAGGGGTCAATTGTACTGGCTAGGTTTGTGTCAACTTGACACAGCTGGGTTATCACAGAGAAAGGAGCTTCAGTTAGGGAAATGCCTCCATGAGATCTAGCTGTGAGGCATTTTCTCAATTAGTGATCAAGGGCCCCTTGTGGGCGGGACCATCTCTGGGCTGGCAGTCTTGGGCTCTATAAGAGCGCAGGCTGAGCAAGCCAGGGGAAGCAAGCCAGTAAGGAACATCCCTCCACGGCCTCTGCATCAGCTCCTGCTTCCTGACCTGCTTGAGTTCCAGTCCTGACTTCCTTCAGTGATGAACAGCAATGTGGAAGTGTAAGCCGAATGAACCCTTTCCTCCCCAACTTGCTTCTTGGTCATGATGTTTGTGCAGGAATAGAAATCCTGTCTAAGACACATATGTACACTGTCGCTGTCTTCAGACACACCAGAAGAAGGCATTGGATCTCATTACAGATGGTTGTGAGCCACCATGTGGTTGCTGGGAATTGAACTCAGCACCTTTGCAAGAGCAGTCAGTGCTCTTAACCACTGAGCCATCTCTCAAGCCCGACCCAAAACCTTTATGTTTATAATAAGCCTTAAAGCTTCAAAGCAGGGCAGATATCAACCCTCTATGCTATTTTGCCTACTTCTCTGTCAATAATCCCAAGATATCACTTTCCATGTTCCATCTGAGCCACTCCTACTCCATCAAGCCAGCCCTAGTGGCCGTGTGCTCACAATCTGCCTACCCATGGTGCCTTGCTCTGTCCTCCTCTCCCTCTCCTGGTTTCTGCCTCAGACTCCAAGCTCTGGAACTGAAGCCCTGCCCACCTCTCTTCTGCCAGGCTACAGGCTATAGGCATCTTTATTCAAATACCAGTTTAAATTAAGGACCAAGGGTTGAACAACAAAAGCTGACATACAGGAGAATTCACTCCTCTTGAGGCAACAAGACCTTGGGATACAGAATTTAGCATACATAGCCACAGACCAAACCTCAGCAAAAAGAGAAGGAATATACTTTCTAAGAAAACAGCCAACTATAGACACAGTTAGTAGGTTAAACCACTTTGAAAGACTGGTTATCAGTTACCAGTGAAACTGGCTCTTCATCTTCTCTACAAGATGTTAAGGATACAAAATAGCTCACCCGTGCACAGAGTTGACATATTTAATGTAACGAGATAGGTATGGTCATCTCCAAGTAAATTTGGAATTCCTTTGTTGTTATTTAAAAAATTATTCTTTGGGGCTGGAGAGATGGCTCAGCAGTTAAGAGCACTGGCTGCTCTACCAGAAGACCTGGGTTCAATTCCCAGCACCCACTTGGCAGCTCTCAACTGTCTTTAACTCCTGTTCTAGGGCATCTGACACCCTCACACATACATACATGTAGTCAAATTACCAATGTACATAAGATAAATAAATGTTTTGTTCTTTTTTTTTCCAACTTTTATTAGATATTTTCTTCATTTACATTTCAAGTGTTATTAAATTTTTTTTAAAAAAAGAAATCTTTAATACCAGCACTGGGGAGGCAGAGGCAGGCGGATTTCTGAGTTCAAGGCCAGCCTGGTCTACAAAGTGAGTTCCAGGACAGCCAGGACTATACAGAGAAACCCTGTCACGAAAAACCAAAAACAAAACAAAACAAAACAAAAAAAAAGAGTTGGAATTTGGGGGGCTGGTGAGATGGCTCAGTGGTTAAGAGCACTGACTGCTCTTCCAAAGGTCCTGAGTTCAATTCCCAGCAACCACATGGTGTCTCACAACCATCTGTAATGGGATCTGATGCCCTCTTCTGGTGTGTCTGAAGACAGCAACAGTGTATTCATATAAACAAATAAACCTTAAAAAAAAAATTAAAAAGAGTAGGAGCTGGGACTTGGGGAAATAATTTAGTTGGTATGGTAAAGTCCTCACCTTAAAAGCATGGGGAGGGGCTGGAGAGATGGCTCAGTGGTTAAGAGCAACTATCCGTAATGAGATCTGATGCCCTCTTTTTTTTTTTTTAGATTTATTTTATTTATTATATGTAAGTACACTGTAGCTGTCTTCAGACACTCCAGAAGAGGGCGCCAGATCTCGTTACGGATGGTTGTGAGCCACCATGTGGATGCTGGGACTTGAACTTATCACCTTTGGAAGAGCAGTCGGGTGCTCTTACCCGCTGAGCCATCTCACCAGCCCCGATCTGATGCCCTCTTCTGGTATGTCTGAAGTCAGCTACAGTGTACTTAGATAGAATAATAAATAAATCTTAAAAAAAAAGTATGGGGACCTGAGTTCCATTCCCAAAGCGCTGAGTACTGGGTACACAAGCACATTTGTAATCCTGTCACTGAGGAGGTAGAGAGTCACTGGCCAGCCTACTCAGTGACTTCCAGGCCACTGAGAGACTTTGTCTCAAAAGAAAAAAAAAAGGGGGGCTGGTGAGATGGCTCAGCGGGTAAGAGCACCCAACTGCTCTTCCGAAGGTGATAAGTTCAAATCCCAGCATCCACATGGTGGCTCACAACCATCCGTAACAAGATCTGGCGCCCTCTTCTGAAGTGTCTGAAGACAGCTACAGTGTACTTACATATAATAAATAAAATAAATCTAAAAAAAAAAAATATATATATATATATATATATATATATATATATATATATATATATATATATATATATATATATATAGTGAAAAAGCACCCAAAAGCACCCAGGGTTGACTTCTGAACTCCACACAAGCACAGATGAACACACACATACACACACACACACACACACCCCACCCCACCCCAATACCAAAGACTCTTATAACTCTAGGGACTAGAAGTCCTAGTTCAGGTTGGTGGAGCATTCAGTTCTGATGACAGCTGACTTCTAAGAATATCTACACATGGTGGAAAAGGAATGAGAGTCCTTCACGAGGCCCTTTCATAGGGACACGCATCTCATTCACAAGGGCTTCTCTTTCATGCCCTCCTCACCTCCTCGTGCCATCTGAGGAAGGGGGTCTGTTTCACCATCTGAACTCAGGAGGAGGGACACACATTCATTCCCCAGCGCCCTGTCATCATGTGCATGGGGAGAGCTGGGTTAATGAAAGGGCAGCAGCTGTGCTCACCCACCTCAGAGCCCGAGAGCATCACTAGATGAATACACATATGGAGTGCATTGCATAGTGGGGTAGAATTCCATATAACAATTGCAACCACAGAGTCACAGATAAGGTCACCCATGACCAAGTTTATGTGCACACACACACACACACACACACACACACACACACACACACACACGCGTAAACTCTTTCACATGGCAGTCCTTCTTTCCCTGCCTGGAGAGATTCTGCTCTCTCCACACTCCCCTCTCTCGTGCTTCTTAGAGACTGGATGTCCAAGTTTGGTGTGTCACTACATTCTTCTGGCCTCAGCTGAGAGGAAGGAAACATGGAAGACCAGCTGTGTCTCTGCTCTGATGGACAAGCCTGACATCAGTCCTACCCTGAATGCATCCTCCTGCACCCCTTGGGGATGAGCATTCTGGACCTTGAATTTCACAAAAGGTCCCAAATATGACACTACTGAGTTTGGATATGTAGGGTGAGAGGCCTGATGGGGAGTCCTTAGGTCTTTGGGAACATGCCCACAAAGGGGATTATGGAATTACAGCCCCTTCTTCTTCCTCTTCTGCTTTTTTTGGCACTGAGATAGGTAGATTTGTTCCAGTCCAAGCTTGCACTATTATGACTGACACCTTGCCACAGGCCCAAAGCAACAGGGCTAGCCAGCTATGAACCGGAAATTTCTCTAGATCTAGGAGCCAAAGTAAACTTCACTCTTAGTAAACTAATTATGTGCTTTATCATAATGGTGAAAATCTGACTGACAGGTCCCTGTCAGCAGGAGATATGTCCCAGTGTTCAAGTATATGTACCTGTAAATGCTTGAGAGTATAGTCAGTACCAACCTCTTCGGATACTGCATTTCTTTTCCCATGCACCCACACCTCAACAAAATTTAACACCTAGGGCTGGAGAGATGGCTCAGTGGCTAAGAGCACTGACTGCTCTTCCAGAGGTCCTGAGTTCAGTTCCCAGCAGCCACATGGTGGCTCACAACCATCTGTAATGGGATCTGATGCCCTCTTCTGGTGTGTCTGAACACAGCCACAGTATACTTACATATATACAATAAATAAATCTTTTTTTAAAAATCTAGATATAGTAGCAAACAAAAAAAAGACACTCATAATAAAATAGAACTCAAAANCCACCTCAGAGCTCGTGGCAATCAACCAAGGTCTCTTTCAACCTGCCCACATTGAGCAAAGATTCACATAAAGCCACACAATAGGGAGAGGAGCTGGAGAGATGGCTCAATGGTTAAGAGCATTGACTGCTAGACAATAGTAAGTTTATGAAACATTCCAGAGCTGGAGAGAAGGCTCAGTGGTCAAGATCACTGACTGCTCTTTCAGAGGTCCTGAGTTCAATTCCCAGCAACCACATGGTGTCTCACAACCATCTGTAATGGGATCTGATGCCCTCTTCTGGTGTGTCTGAAGGCAGTTACAGTGAACTCATGGAAATAAAATAAATAAATCTTTATAAAAGGGGGAGGGGTGTGTTGGAAAGATGGTTCAGTGGTTAAGAGCACTGACTGCTCTTCCAGAGGTCCTGAGTTTGAATCCCAGCAACTACTTGGTGGCTCACAGCCATCTGTGATGAGAGATTACCTCTTCTGGTGAGTCTGAAGACAGTTACTAAGTAAATAAGTCTTTGGGCCGGAGTGAGAAAGAAAGAAAAAGGAAACATTCCTACCTGATTCAGATGACAGAACTGATTTGAGGAACAGAAACTTGGTCAAAGTTGATGCACTGAAGGCAAAGAGAAAGTTGAACGCTTGAAATAGGAAGGTCTGTCATGTGACCGAGAGCACGAAGATCTCAGCAGTTGCTTGTCAGAAGTCTTCTACTCAGACTTGGCAACTCTCAGTTCTAACACAGACTTCTCCGTGAGACAATGGATATCAGAAGGGAGCAAGTCATTTGCAAAACCACAGTTATTCTTCTGTGGCAGCTTCACAAAAGTCCTGTGACGAGTCTAGAATCTGCTTCACCCATATCTCCACTCTTACCTGCGAGGAGAATGAGGGAGGGGAAAAAAAAAAAAAAGGCTTCCCAAAAGCATGCAGCTGAGGGCCTCAGCAATAATGAAATACAACATGAATGTTAAACAATACATTCAAGTTAATGCTTACAGACACATCTGTGTTATTAGACTTACACCATTCAGTCATAAACCTTTCTCTTCCACATGACTATCCCCTACCCCATTTAATCTATCTACCATCCTCCGTGAAACCAACCACCCACCCACCACTACACCTCTTCTCGCTCCGGGCCCATTAAACTTGGGGATGTCTAATATGAAACTTTATCAGACATCTGGTTATCAGCACGCAGCTGAGGGCTGGGTTATGGCTCAACTGGTGGGGGCTCGACTTGCATGCAGATGGTCCAGGGGCCAAGGTCTGGTATTGGATAAAGCCAGACAGAGTACTGCCAGCCCAGCCTGTGTCACAGAACTAAGAGGGTAGGAATGAAAGGATCAGAAACTCAGAATCACTCGTGACTATATAGTAAGTCTGAGGCCATCCTGGAATAATACCATAGCTGCTTTTACTATTCTCATCTTCCATATATTCTAGCCATTCATCATACAACAAGCCATTCATCATACAACACAGGACGTTAAGATACAGTCCAGTTGACAGGCTTGGCTTCCTATTAAGAAAGCTCTTGGCTGGGCATTACAATCTGTGTATGGTTTATCCTCTAAAGGTAAATGTGTTAGATCAGCAGTATGGCTCTTTGAGAAAATGGTGGGATGTCTTAGTGTCTTAGTCAGGGTCTCTATTCCTGTACAAACATCATGGCCAAGAAGCAAGTGGAGGGAAGGGTTTATTCAGCTTACACTTCCACGTTGCTGCTTTCCACCAAAGGAAGTCAGGACTGGAACTCTAGCAGGTCAGGAAGCAGGAGCTGATGCAGAGGCCATGGAGAGATGTTCTTTACTGGCTTGCTTCCCCTGGACTACCAGTCCAGGGATGGCACCACCCACAATGGGCCCTCCCCTATTGATCACTAATTGATCTCATGGAGGCATTTCTTCAAGGGAGGCCCCTTTCTCTGTGATAACTCCAGCTTGTGTCGAGTTGATGCACAAAACCAGCCAGTACCTGGGGTCTTTAAAAGGCTGGGGCCAAACAGAAGAGACTCGGGCCACAGGAAACAATCCTTAAAAGAGAAACTTCTTGGGTGTTTTTTAAACATTCTACTAAATGTACCTGGGGTTCGAAAGGAAATTAAAACAAAGAATATGCTACTTGGAGCTGAGTCACAGAAAGATACTGCTGGTGGATGGTGTAGTTATAGCTATCCATCTGCCCACACATACGTGTAACATTGATGATTAAAATCACATACATGAAGAGACAAAGATGCAGCACTCATGCCCACCAGTGTATTCAAGTACACTGGGACCCTTCAAGGCACGGAAGAATGCTTTCCTGCTAAAGATGTACATAGGGCCTGAGACCATAGCTCAGAGAGAAGTACTCTGGCATGCGAGCCTAAAGATGTAAGTTTCAGGAGGATGATGGGACTTGCTGGCTGCCAATCTAGCGGAGCACTCAAGGTCCAGTGTGAGACATTTTCTCAAGGGAATGATGACAGAAGTATTAACTCAAAGACAAAAGTATCTTAGAAAATACTTACAATGTTCCCAGCATGGAAATTATAAATAATGCTTATTGTGAATTAGTAACATATAAACAAAGCAGCAATTTTGTTCTAATTTTGTGTCAGGAACTAGTAAATATGACCCCTGCTCGCAGTGGAATGGGTGGTGTATGTTCACTTATTCATGCTGGAGTGGTCTTGTTTGCAGTCAATTGCTAGGATGACCGCAGTAGCACTGTGGCCAAAGCAACTTAGGGAGAAAAGGGTTTATTTCAACTTCTGACTCTAAGGTTACACTTCATCCAGCAGGGGAAGCAAGACAGGAATGTGGAGGAAAAGAGCCGAGGCAGAGGCCCAGGAGGGATGCTGCTTACTGGCTTGCTCCCCGCTCTCTGCTCAGCCTGCATTTTTTTTTCAAAGATTTATTTATTTATGTGTATGAGTACACCATTGCTCTCTTCAGACAGGCCAGAAGAGGGCGTCAGATCCCATTACAGATGGTCGTGAGCCTCTGTGTGGTTGCTGCGAATTGCACTCAGGACCTCTGGAAGAGCAGCTGGTGCTCTTAACCGCAGAGCCATCTCTCCAGCCGCCGCCCCCCCCCCAACCTGCATTCTTTTTTTTTTTTTTTTTTTTTTTTTTTTGGTTTTTCGAGACAGGGTTTCTCTGTGTAGCCCTGGCTGTCCTGGAACTCACTCTGTAGACCAGGCTGGCCTCGAACTCAGAAATCCGCCTGCCTCTGCCTCCCAAGTGCTGGGATTAAAGGCGTGCGCCACCACCGCCCGGCCTTTTTTTTTTTTTTTAAGATTTATTTATTATATGTAAGTACACTGTAGCTGTCTTCAGACACTCCAAAAGAGGGCATTAGATTTCGTTACAGATGGTTGTGAGCCACCATGTGATTGCTGGGATTTGAACTCGGGACCTTCGGAAGAGCAGTCGGGCGCTCTTAACCACTGAACCATCCCCCCAGCCCCCAACCTGCATTCTTATGCAACTCAGGGCCACCTTCCCAGGAGTTGTACTCCCAACAGTAGGCTGGGGCCTCCCCCAAAATCATTACTACATAGAATGGACCCCAGACTTGCATTCAGGCTAATCTGATAGAGGTATTTTTCTCAATGGAGGTTTCCATTAAGTTTCAAATCCTAGGCTAATGGCTGAGGTGCCTATTTAACATATCAAAGCAGACCTGGGCTCCAGGTTCCCCCAGCATCCTTCAGTCCCTACCTGTTACAGGGTCTGGCTGACTTATGCTCCCCTCTACCTCAAACTCTCCAACCTAGGGGTTAAGCTGCCTTCCCTGGGGCTCTTCCCTCTGTAAGTCAGACATTTTGGTTACCTGCCCCTTTTTTGTATCTTGGGCCTCCTGGCTGTCACACTTGGTTCTCCTCTCTCCCTTCCTCTCATGCTCTCCTTACATAGTTTAGGGTCATGACCACTCTAGGCTCTTCCAGATGTGTCCCTGGCTAAGCTCGCCCACAACTCTATAATAAACTTTCACCTCCGCAATACCTAGAAACAGGCATGTCCTTTCCTTTCCTTTCCTTTCCCTTTCCTCTCTCTCTCTCTCTCTCTCTCTCTCTCTCTCTCTCTCTTTCAGTTCCCTCTTCCAAAATGACTCTAGCTGACAAAACCAAAACAAAACAGCCGGGCAGTGGTGGCGCACGCCTTTAATCCCAGCACTTTGGAGGCAGAGGCAGGCGGATTTCTGAGTTCGAGGCAAGCCTGGTCTACAAAGTGAGTTCCAGGACAGCCAGGGCTACACAGAGAAACCATGTCTCGAAAAACCAAAAAAAAAAAAAAAAAAACCAAAAAACTGACACCCATCAAATGAATGAGGTAATAATCGTGTAAATTGTTTAAATCAATAAAAAATAATTAGTGAAATCAGCATAAGTGACCGTGTACTTCCTATTTACTACTCTGTTTCAGGATCAGTACTATAAGTCATTCTCAGGGGGAAAGAAAAGATCCTGTTTCCTTAGCAACAGATTTGGGCATTCCCTTTACAGTTAACGGTAAAGAGTTCACTCTTTCACTAAGTCAGGATGCAGCTCCTGTGCTTCAGGTAACAGCTCATTAATGAAATGATTGCTAGAGAACAGGTTTCTAGGAAATAGAAAAGAAGCCTTGGGACTTACACTTCCAGTGGGGGAGGGGGAGTGATAAACAAGTGTGGAAAATGTCAGGTATTATTAGGAGGAGCCCGACCCTACCTCTATGACAGTGAAACGTTTTCTTCAGTTACTTTTACAGTGTCCATCTTTCTTGTCTTAGACAGATAGACTTCTCATCGTGGGTGCAATTTCTAAATACTTGTCCACAGTGCCGTAATATTTTACTATCCGTAAGGTACATCCCCCTCTGTCTGAGCATGTCACCGTTCTTAATACCGAGAATCCTTGGATAATTTTAAGATGCATTAAAGACAAATTGCCTAAAATGATCTGTCTGCATGCGGGCCCTAAGGAAAGCAATTCACTACAAGGAGGTGTGATGTAATAGAGGCAGCCAGAGGCTAATAGATCATCCTCACCCATAACATGCCGGATCACGGAAGATGCACAGAGAGGCAGCACATGCCAAATATTTACTCATTCTGCTTATGAGCCAGCTCTTGCCTTGTGCCTCCAACTATTTCCCCAGGGGAAAAAACGTGATAGGTTTTTAGCTGGTCCATCCAATTCTTCCCCTTGGCATTTTTATAAGTACATATCTAGAAAACAAAAGGTTCAGGATTGAGTGGTCATCTTCAGGAATGAAACTGTATAAAAGCAGCCCAGTAGACGCCTGGGTCGAACTTGGAAACATTGATAAGCTGGAGGAGAGCCCAGCACAAGACCTGGATCCTTTGTTACCCAGAGCGGGGATGAGTCACTCTTCTTATGCAAAAGGAGAGCCTAAGCCTTATTTGAGGAGGGAAAGAAACCTCAGATACCTAAAACAGGCGGGGCCACGGCTTCTCAGAAGGCGCGGGCTGGGCCATTAAAACCTATAACTTGTAATGACGGATTTATCATAACTGGACCTTATCGTGATGTGGTTAAACTGGGTGAGCAGTTCTGTTGGAGTCATTTCAGCTTTAGTTATCCAATAGAAATGAGAAATAAATATGTATTTTAAAAGTTTCCACTAGGGCTGGTGAGATGGCTCAGCGAGTAAGAGCACCCGACTGCTCTTCCGAAGGTGATGAGTTCAAATCCCAGCAACCACATGGTGGCTTACAACCACCTGAAATGAGATCTGACGCCCTCCTCTGGTGCGTCTGAAGTCAGCTACAGCGTACTTTTGAATAATAATAATAAATGAATCCTTGGACCTGAGAGAGCAAGTGGGACCGACCGGAGCGAGCGGGGCTGACCAGCGTGAGCGAGACAAGACCAGAACGAGCAGGGTTGTCCAGAACGAGGGAAAAAAATGTTTCCACTAGTTGGAGAAAGTGGCAAAGTATTTTCTCCTCTAGGTTCCCTAGCCTCACTGGCCATGGGTATTTGGCCAGGTATTGTTGACGTCTCATCGAGGCTCCGCCCCACAGTTACCTGGCAACAGCCAGGTGTGCCTGACTGCTGACCTCTCTCACTTCTCTTGCTCTTGTTCCCTTATCCTCTTCCCCCTCTCTCCCCATTCTCCTCCCCCCTCCCCCTTTCTCTCCACATGCCTCATCATGGGTCCGCAGAGGCGCCCCCTTCCCCCACACCATACCGCTCCTTCACCAAACATATTCCTGGCTTCTTTTTCTTTTCTTTTCATTGTATTTTGTTTGTTTGGTTGGTTGGTTGGTTTTTCAAGACAGTGTTTCTCTGTATAGCCCTGGCTATCCTAGAACTCACTTTGTAGACCAGTCTGGTCTCAAACTCAGAAATCTGCCTGCCTCTGCCTCCCAAGTGCTGGGATTAAAGGCTTGCACCACCACTGCCCATCTCTCATGTCCATTGCATAGACAGATTTCATTTTTCTCTCATGTTTGCAAACCAGGGGTATAATAATCTCACAGAAATTGTTTGGGAAAAAAACAAGTCCATGACACAAATATAGCACCTAATGTACAAAAGGTGCCCTAAAATGTGAGTTAGCTTCAATTCTCCNTTTTTGTTTTCGAGACAGGGTTTCTCTGTGTAGCCCTGGCTGTCCTGGAACTCACTTTGTAGACCAGGCTGGCCTCGAACTCAGAAATCCTCCTGCCTCTGCCTCCGGAGTGCTGGGATTAAAGGTGTGCACCACCACACCCGGATGGCTCTTGTCTTCTTGTCCCTTGTATTTCTTGCCCTTGTAGAATTTCCTGAGGTTTTCTTTTTGAGTTTGGTTAATAACAGTGAGAACTCGGGCGATGGATTTGTGAAATCCGCCTGCCTCTGCCTCCGGAGTGCTGGGATTAAAGGCGTGTGCCACCATGCCCGGCATGCTCCTCCTCCTCCTTGCCGCGCAGGTCCCGAGCCTTAATCTTGGCCATTTTGGTGTTGTTCACAGCTGAGGCCGCCTGGTTCTAAAGCAGATTTTTATTATTTATTTATTTTGGTCTTTTAAACGAGGGTTTTTTTTTACTTTTTTTTTTTTTTTTTTCCTAGAATTTGCTCTGTAGACCAGGCTGGCCTTGATCTCTGAGATCCACCTGGCTCTAACCCCAGAGCAATGGATTTAAGGTGTGTGCCACCACTGACTGTCTTATTACTTCTCTGTGTGGGATATATTCAGGGTCCTCTCTAATGGTTACTTTAAACTTTACTATTAATTTTTTTTTGTTTTTGTTTTTCGAGACAGGGTTTCTCTGTGTAGCCTTGGCTGTCCTGGAACTCAATTTGTAGACCAGGCTGGCCTTGAACTCAGAAATCCAACTGCCTCTGCCTCCCTAGTGCTGGTATTAAAAGCGTGTGCCACCACGCCCGGCTTGCTATTAATTCTTGTAACCACAGCTATCCTATGGAGAGGTATTTCCTGATCCTTACCCTGTCGGACTTGAACCTACAGCCTTGGATAGGGCTGAGATTTTTGCTCCAAACATCTTGTTCTAAAACACCTCTGCTCTTTATCTGCCTGCCTCTTCAGCTCCTTTTAGCCGCGCAGTATTGATTCCCAGGTATCTACCTTCCTCTCAGCTATTTTCCTGGACTTGACCCATATTGCAAAAGCCGGGGGCAGCTCAGATGGCTAGAGCCCGCAAAGATAACCATCCAGCCAGATGACCTGGGGCATGGTGGTTAACTCAACTAGGCTGACTTAAATGAGGGTACTGTTGATAGGCATTGACAAAGATTAACCGTTACTCCCTCAAACTTGTTCCTTCCTGAAATTATTACCAAGTTGACGCAAACCCAGCACTCACGTCCTTCAAGAAGCATTTTGCATCCTCCCTTCGGAACACTACTCTATGTCCTTCCTCTAGTGTCTGATACCTTCAGCCTCATCATCTCCGGGGCCCGAAGCCATGCTGTTCCTGATCCCACTTTCTTTCACTTTCATACTTTGCAGGATGTCAACCTGCACGATGCCCCCTTAAAAACAAAATCCTAACTCTGCTAGGACCTGGTCTCGGTAGGGCCAGCTGCTTTCCCTAAGTACCAGCAGGTTGTCCTCCAAGGAGAGGTGATGGCACACAGCGCAAGGTCCAGAGGGCCCCTCCTTTCTCGAATTCTTTTAGGATGTTCGCCCTTTTCTGCGGGAAGCAGTCCCCAACTTCCAGTACGAGTCAGGCCCTCTTGCTTTAATACTCATGCTCCCATGAGCCTGTCCTCTCCACAAAAGTGGGGTTTGTGCAGAAAAACTTTCATTTTTCACACACCCGACAGACAGCGGTCACAGCGCGCGGCAGGCGGTGAGAACTCAAGGAAAGTGAATCAGAACAGCACTTCTGCCGAGAGCGACCCAACGGGGTTTGAGGAAATTAACGTTAGGGGTTCGGGAGCCCAGTCCTCGGAGCCTGCTCAGGGCTTCCACCAGGTCCGCACACAAGAGGTCGAAGCAGGGGACTTGGAGACTGCAGACGCGTCACCCTCCGCGCTTTGTTTGTCGCAGCAGCCGGGCGCAGTCCTGCCCGGGCACAACGCACCCCGGGAGCCGTCGTCCGGATCCTGAGCCCAGAAGACTGGAACTCTCCGCAGTCGCAACCGGCGGGAAAGCGCGCGACGACGCGCGGTCACACGCCAGCAGCTCGTCGCGCGACGAGGCGGGGGGTGTAGGCGGAGCCAAGCACGAGCGGGGCGGAGCCGGGCGCAGGAAGCGCTTGGAGGCCCGAGCTGTCCCAGGGTGCTTCGCGTGGCGTGCACTCGGGTCGCTGCCGCCATCCTGCAGGCGAAAGAGAGGAGAGAGACAGAGAGGCCCGCCCGCTAGTCGGCCCGGCCAGTGTGGGCCAGTGAGTGAGGGAGGGCGCGGGGGGCCGTGTCAGCGCGACGCAGAGCGCAGCCGCCGCCGCCAAACGGACATGTTGGAGCCCCGCGCCGCCGCCGCCGCCTCCCAGCCCTCCTCCGGCGCACGGGACTGAGCCGGGGCCCGCCGTCTCTGCCTGCGCTCGACCGGCCCAGCCTCGCCGCCTCGGCCGCAGCCCCTTCCTGCTCGGTCTCCGCCGCTCGTCGCCTCCCGTCCTCCTCCCCCCGCTCCACGCCCAAGGGCCCTGCCGGCTCCCGGCCCTACTCAGCCGCGGCACCAGGTCTATGTGACCGGCGGGCCCGGAGCAGCCGCCGCCGCAACGCGAACATGGACGCCGTCAACGCCTTCAACCAGGAGGTGAGGAGTGCTTGGGGTTAGGGCTGGTGCGGGCCACGCCGGGGCCGTTTCTCTCGCTGCCCGAGGGCTTTCGAGCACCGAGTCCGGGCGGGGACGCTTCCTGCCCCGGGTTCCGGGGCAGCGGGCCTGGAGCCGGGGAGAGGTCGCGGCCACCGCCGGGGGCTGACCCCGCGCCCCTCCCCCTGCCAGTGCCCCCTTCGCCCCCTTCCGGCCTTGTGCCGGCTCCGGCTTCTTCAACGTGGCCCTTATGCTCCCCGCCCGGTTATCGGCTTTACGGGGCCGGGATCCCGCCAGGGGCTGCAACGGAGCGCGGGCGGGCCGAGTCAGGGGCGGGAGTTCCCGCGGGTCCGGGGGCCGGCGTAGCAGCCGCCTCGGCTCTCCTGTTGCTCAGGCCGCGGGGCGGCGCGGCGACCGCTGGACTCTGATCCCGGCTGGCGGGGACTTAGAGAGGGTGTCTGCCCTCCCGCCTCTTGGATTGACACGCTCACAAATGAACACAGAGAGGTAGTTCCTTGGTCTTTCTATCTAGAACGTGCCCTCTCTGTACATCGTGACACCTAAAAAGTTGAATGGGAGAGCAGAGTGTACGCCCCATTTAGTCCGCTAGAAAGGCCGCTTGGGTCTCCACCTGCTCACCCTCGCACCGCCCTCTCGGGGTACTTAATCCTCGGCTCCCTTCCGCAGGGACATTTACATGTGAAAACCTCCCCAAACCGGGAACAAAGCTGCCTGCCGCCTTAAAGCTCTCTAGTTGTATCTCTGATCGTTCCAGGTGCTGCTTTGAGGGCATAAAGTTCACACTATCTTAATGGATTTGGGAGGAGGAGACGACCACTGGTGCTTTAAAACGCAGTTACAGACTGGAAGCTATTGTGGATTGAGTTGGATTATGTTTCCCGTTTCAAATATTAAAGATGAACTACCACTGAAGGAATCTGATGTCATAGTTTGACACGTGTTGATGTGGTGTCAGAACTTGTTCATCTCACAATGAGATTTCTGTGGCTCAGTTCGCAATAGTATTAGGTTGTTAACTTCTCTTTCTATTCGTAGCGCTGCAGAAGGGGACCCTCCCAATTAATCCTGCAGTTGAGAATATTTATTGCTGTACAGATTACCCCCTCAAAGTACTTTTCCTCAGCTGAGGAGTCCATGTCTCTTCCCAGACAGCAGGAGTTGCACCTGGTGATGGGAAGTGAGATGAAAGAGTTGACTAGAGATCATTTTTAAAGCAGTAAAACAATGGGGGTTCCCAGAAGTCGGTGGTAATTCACCAAGTACTCAAGTTGGACATTGACTTGGTAGAATTGCACTCCTAGCAGGTGCCTGGCAAAGGTTCTTGAATAGAGGGGAACTTACACAAATGCCACAGTCTTTAAGATTTCAGACACACCTCTTGAGGTGAAAGCTAACCTGAGGGTTTAATGAACAAGGAGAATATTTCCTGTGTTTTTAAAGACCAGAAACATTCGCTCCTTATTTAAGGTATTGTGGAAGGTATCTAATGTTAACCGTTCCACTTAATTAGGATTTTAGTCTACTAAGGGAGTGGTCAACAGATTAAAGACTCAAGGCCATCGAACCTTTTTTTTTTTTTTTTTTTTTTTTTTTTTGCTTTTTTTACAAGACAGGGTTTCTCTGTGTAGCCCTGGCTGTCCTGGAACTCTCTCTGTAGACCAGGATGGCCTCGACTCAGAAATTCTCCTGCCTCTGCCTCCCAAGTGCTGGGATTAAAGGTGTGCGCCACCATGCCTGGCTTCCATCGAACCTTTTAAGGATAATAAAATTTGAAGCTTCTGGTTGAATGGATGAGAAAAAATAGCCTAAAACTGCAGACAGTTTGCTTTGAAATATGAAACTTGTGTGTGTGTGACTCTTTAAGAAGGGGAAATAGCATTTTGACCTTTAAATGGCATTCTGAGTTTTTCTCCTGTCGATTTTCCTCTCATCCTCGTCTATGAACTTGAAGTTACATTTGTTAGGTGGATGTTGCCATTGTCTACTCTCTCAGCTAAGCTGCAAACTAAAACCTAAGGGCTTGAGCTCATTCTCTCCTTCTCCCCATTCAGAAAACTACTGAGGAGGTCAGGTGCTTGTTAATAACAGTGAATCTCCTAAGTTGCTGGTGGTTTAAAAGGGTTGAGTGTCTTTAATATTGGAAGACTCTCTGTCACTTAGGGAGTCCGTCTCATAGGAAAAGAAGAGTTTTTCCTCTGTGTGTTGTGGGGTGCCCATGAGGTGTCAGTGAAAACTCAGAAGAAAAGGTTCAGTTTTCGGATTTCAGAGGAGGTGGTTTTGCAGGGCTGAGAAGTGGGTAGCAGTTTGATTCTGGGAACCAGTGGATGGTAGTGTGTGGTGTGATATTTCCCATCTAAAGGACTTGATGTCATTTTTGGCTGTGGGTAAACATGGAAGGTTTTAAGTAGTAAGATGGCAAGATTGTGTTCAGTTTGTACTGGTGTCATGTGGGAGTGCCATGAACGGATGTGAGCCAAAGTAATTCAGGGACCTTGGTGGCCTGCAGCTCCATACATGGCTTTGTCACTGTATTCGATGCTGAGATGGTGATGCTGCTGTCAGTGCAAGCCAGGCTTCCAAGTTACGCTTGGCGGAGGAGAAACTGAGTTTGGTTGTGAAATAGGTTAAGTAGCTGTTGTGTGGAACGGTCATGTGGATGTTTTTGCCAAGCAATAGGGAATGTAGTATTTAAAGTTGGAAGTAGCCAAAACAGGGACAGAGTCACTCTCAGATGGGTGCTGGTGCAAATTCTGGGGTGCAGGGGAGAGAGAGCATATGCTTTGGCTTGTTGGGCACTTTATGTCTACTTTAACAGATATGTATTCCTACAGCCTTGTACAGACATCCAGTTACATAGAGACAGCCAGATTCTCAAAGAAGTTAAATAAAAAATTCACCGAAGGAAGGGCCCATTTCTAAATAATGGCAGAGCCGGGTTTGAATGTAAACGTCTCTGCTTAATTGATATGCTTTGTAAAGTACTAAGGGACTGGCCAACAGATAAAAGACTTACGGCCACTGAGCCTTTTAAGGGTAATAGAATTTGAAGTTTGGCCGCGCGTGGTGGCGCACGCCTTTGATCCCAGCGCTCGGGAGGCAGAGGCAGGCGGATTTTTGAGTTCGAGGCCAGCCTGGTCTACAGAGGGAGTTCCAGGACAGCCAGGGCTACACAGAGAAACCCTGTCTCAAACCCCCCCTCCAAAAAAAAAATAATAATAAAATTTAAGTTTGGGGTTGAATGCATAAGGAAATAAAAGGTCAAGTGCTCTCTTTGGTTGTTTGGTTTTAAGTAGTTAGAGGAAAAGGCTGCCTTATGGGTGATGGGAAGTCAGCTAACTAGCACTGCTGAACGGCAGGCCATGTGTTTATGCCTGTTACACTATAGGGTTTAGTCTTGGTAGGAGGTGGGGCTATCATTGAGATTGGGCTGTTGGGGTGGGATGGCATAAATCCTAGTCTCTATGAGGTAGGGAGAGGCTTTGGGGCTGAAGGCATTGCTCTGGTTAAGAGTGCTGGCTGCTCTTGATGTAGACCTGGCTACTCACACAACATTCTGTAACGCCAGTTCCAGGGAATCTGATGCCCTCTTCTTGTGCACAGACATACATTCAGACAGAACACCCATATACATGAAATAAACATTAAAGGAGAGAATTAAGCAGATTCAGGGAAGGGATGTGAGAGGTTAAAGCACAGGAGAGGGTTGGGAGTGGTGGAAGGAAGGCAGATAGGGAAGTCATTAAAGGCACTCATTAACTTGCTATTTGGGTGCACTATTCTCTCAAAGACACTGATAAATAAGTCTTGAAGGTGGACTAAGGCAGGTCCATGTTGGCCGATATATGGTTTTCCTCAGTGTGAAAGTTTAAAATTTCACTGAAGTTTATGGAATGAGTAAAAATTACAGAATTTTTTAGCTGGGTGGTGGGTGCCTTTAATCCCAGCACTTAGAAGGTAGAAAGTTATAGATTTTTTTAACCCCTATAATTATATTTTTAGGCTTTTAAAGAATATATTCTACCCCTCCCATATATCACTAATTTAAAAATCTTGAAAGTATAAAAATATTGTAAAAAATTTTTTTAATGAAAGTTATTTTTTTATTTAAAAATAGCTCTTTTTGTCTTTGTCCTCTCCTAAGCTGTTGCTTCCAACAATCAGATGGTGAATTGAGGCCTGTGACCAATAAAGACAGAGTCTGTGTTTGTACATACATTGCTTTTTATGCACACTAAATGTGCTTAAATTCTACAAAGAATCCATTTTTGTTGATAAACTGCAATGAACTTTGTCAAATGTATTCTTGTGCACATCCCTCTGAGCTGACAGTTGTTCTCACATTGCTCTTTGACTCCTTTAGATTCTCAATGCTAAAGGCAATATCAAACTGTATTTATATATGTATTAGAAGTGTAAACTGAAAATATATGGCGGGGGTGGGGGGAAGAAGTTCCGTGCAGTAACAGCCTCTGGCAAGCACTGTTGTGCTTGTGAGAGAATGGCAAAGGAGAGGAAGCATCAGAGCCCTAACATGACTACAGCGGGCACCAAAGAGGCTTTCTGAGAGTGTTAGCACTGAGGTGCGGCGTGCACACAGTGCTGTTTTGCAGTAACTGGGAAGAAATATAAGTAGTTTAAGACTCGGCTATCTTTAAAGTCGGACAGATTAAGCTGTGAGGACTTGGTTAGGAGCTGATACTCTGTGGCCGCTCTTGACTCAGCGCTTACCCTGAAGGGAGAAGTCTGTCACTGGGAGCTTGCTGTCCCTGCTTACACTGTAAGTGCCTGGATGTCTCACCTCTTGGTTACTAGGCACGATTGTTCAATGGAGTTTAGAACTCTGATGAGACTCCTGTTTTTTAACCTGCAATGTTAATACTTTTTAAATCAATATTTATTGAGAGATCTGAGTGGGAAAAGGTTTCAGAATGCTCTTATTTTGTAAAAGGGACATACTAATTTGTTAGTAGTTTTTTACTGCATTTGCCTGGGCAGTGCTCTTATTCCAGAAGAGTTTGGATTCTGTTAGTTACCGTTTTTCTTCTGTTCCCAACTCTGTGATCTCTGTTTGAAGTCTATTTACACAATAATAATGGAAGGAAATTTGGTTCTTCAGAGCATTCCAACAGCAATTATCCCTAATGTTCTTGATAAAAATGTGTTCCTTTTTAACATTTTTGTCAAGTATTTAGCTCCAGAAAAAGTTACCTATATAAAAAATAAATTGATTTAAAGATAAATATGAGTAATAGGTTTAGTTTTTACATATGGTTAAACAGAATTGGGGATAATCTATACCTTTTTTTTAGAAAGATGACAAAATGATGTTTTTCTTTGTTTAAAGCCAGAAATAAGTTGTAGGTTTTTGGCCATGGGATAGAAGAAGACACAGTTTAAGTATTTTCAAGTTACTTTGTATGGATGTCTGTACACATTGAAATCACATTTTAAATTACCTTGATAACACAGTATTATAGCCCCTGACCATGACTGTTAGGTTCAGCATTTGTGTGGTTTGTTGGTTACATTCCTTACTTTATAGTTAGAGCTCTTTACTGATGTGTATGACTTGACACCTTACCATGTAGCTGGGTTAGATTAATCTGAAAACCAGGGGAAACTCTGGGAAGCAGTTAAGAATTAAAACTAGGTTTTGTTGTTGTTGTTTTGGGTTTTTTTGTTTTTGTTTTTCCACTTGTTATGTTTTATCAGAGGTGAGTGGACAGCAGACCCACTAAAAATGGGCAGCCATGCAGTTACCTCTCCAAAGTTCTCATTTGTTTGGATAATTGGAGTGCCATAGTATAAGCCCACATGATTAGTAATCCCCAGTGGAACAGACGCTAGGTGGGCAGAAGAGGGGACAGTGCAGGATTTTCTTCACAGACACTTATTTTCACAAACATAATCAGTAATTAGGTTTTAAAAAGGGCCAGAAAAGAAACTTGAACTGTATACACATGCATAGAATCATACCAGGTGCAAGTGAGTATCCCAGCAGGAAGTGTACTTAGTGCCCAAGAAAACTTCTTAAAACTGGAGTAGCCGGGCGGAGGCAGAGGCAGAGGCAGGCAGATTTCTGAGTTTGAGGCCAGTCAGAGCTATACAGAGAAACCCTGTCTCGAAAAACAAAAACAAAAAAACAAAAACAAAACAAAAAAAACTGTATTAATCTGTCACAATGGCAGATAATAGTAATTTTTTAAAGATTTATTTATTTATTTTATGTATATGAGTACACTGTTCCTCTCTTCAGACACACCAGAAGAGGGCATCAGATCCCGTTACAGATGGTTGTGAGCCACCATGTGGGTGCTGAGAATTACACTCAGGACCTCTGGAAGAGCAGTCAGTGCTCTTAACCGCTGAGCCATCCCTCCAGCCTGTAAATTGTTTTGTCGATGGCTACTAAACTTAACCTTCACAATGTTGTTCAGTAGACAGGTAAGTGACTGGGTACCCTTAACTGAAGACAAATGTTCTTTTAATTACAAAGTTGTACAGGAGGCAGCAGCTTTACAGGCAGAAAATCCCTGGGAGTCTGGTAGGAACATAAAAAGCCTGGTTGACAGTAAGACTGAGAAATCCTAATACCGGCTATGTGTGCAGCATTGATTTTAGTGTCAGTTATCATCTTAATCAGAAACTACCCTACGGAGACAGGCGAGTGAAAGTGCTCCCTGAGAGAGTCTCACCACCTGAGGAAAGGTAAAAGGATGAAATCACCCCGTCAAGTTATCACCTGGCCTCCACATACGCTCCCTCACACCACAGACATCTGTCTTAATTCAGTCATGCTTTTTACCCCAAAAGCCAGTGTCTGATTTTTACTTGTTTATACCACTGTAAACTTCTATATGAATTCCCACTTACCATTTGTCATTTAATAATGATATTCTGCATAATTTTTGTTCATGAGGCTTCAGTTTTAAAACTCCATATTCACTGTATATTGTTTGACACTTATTCTAGCTCTTTGCAAATATATTAGAAACATAATCTCAGCAAGGAGAAGGCATTGATATAACCAGCATAGTTGTATGTTGCTCAAACACAGGAATACACACAGGTATATCACAAGACTGGAGACACTGGACCAAAGAAATCTCAGTTTCATATTTTTTTACTGTGACTATTTGGAACTGACAACTTGAGGTGGGGAAATGGATATTTCCTGATGAACTTATGCTCAGTGGATTTGCGCTCTAGGTTATGTGTAGGCTTGGCTGGCAGTGGAATGTTGGTTAATCCCAGCAGGAGCCACTGTACTCCTTTAGGACTTAAGAGTCTAGACTAACAAGATACTAGGATGGTGGGGATATTTTATTCCTGATGGTATTTATATTACAAATACTTAATGGTAAATAAAGAATAAACAGAGCACCGGGCATGGTGGCGCACGCCTTTAATCCCAGCACTCGGGAGGCAGAGGCAGGAGGATTTCTGAGTTTGAGGCCAGCCTGGTCTACAAAGTGAATTCCAGGACAGCCAGGGCTACACAGAGAAACCCTATCTCGAAAAAGGAAAAAAAAATAGTGCTAACCAAGAACAGGGAGAGGACAAAATAGAGATCTTATTATTAAGTACATAAAAACACTGGAGATCTTTCAGAGGTAGATGACATACTACAAAGTTGGTCAACTGCTCTAACACAATAGCTTATAGAGAGAGGCAACTCCATCAATAGACTAGTAAGGGAATAGGATAAATTAGATCCAGTCTAAATACAACACATGCTCTGTTTATTCTTTTTTTGTTTTTGTTTTTTAAGACAGGGTTTCTCTGTATATTATTATAATGTATCTAAGTTTTTATAGGTTTTATTTTATTTGTGGGATCATTTTGCCTGTGTGTATGTCTGTGCATCAGGCTCACACTGCCAGCAGAGGCCAGAAGGGTGTTAGATTTCTGAGAACTGCAGCTATGGGTGGTTGTGAAGCCACCGTGTGGGCACAGGGAACTGAACCTGTTCCTCTGCAGGAGCAGCAGGAGCTCCATTGAGCCTTGTAACTCCTTAGGTAACATGGTGTCCCTTAAAAATGAATGCCTAGGCTGAGGATGTGGCTCATTTTGGTAGTGTTTGTTGTGTCAGCATAAGGACCTGATTGTGGATCACAGCATGCACTTAAAAATCTGGGTTTGGTAGTATGTGGCTATAACTCTAGCACTGGGGAGACAGGCTTGAGGATTTCTGGACAGCTAACCTTACTGAATGAGTGAACTCCACAAGTTTCTCTATATAGCACTCGAAGTTCTGCCAACTTCCTTTGTAGGTCAGGCTGGCCTCCTACTCAAACAGATCTGCCTGCCTCTGCCTCCCAAATGCTTGGTGCTTTTTAAAAAAGGTGTATGTATCATCTAATTCCTAAGATTTGTCAAAAAATAGTTAAGTCCACTAAAGAAAGGATAGCTGAACCCTGGTGATTGTCACATGCAAGTCTTTCTCTTTCTTGAGAACAGGGTCTGTCTTTGTCATTTTGACTAGCAGGTAACACTGTAGCCCAGACTACTTCTGACTGTGCAGCAGTGCCTGGCTCTGCCAAGTGGTCGGATAACAGGTATGTGCCACTATGGTGGCTGTCCAGGTTTATATACAATCCCTTCACTGTTGTCCAGTATTCCAAAAACCATCGAATTGTACAGTTTTAGAGTATAGTTTCATAATATTAAAAAAAACTTTTTAAAACTCAAATATTACATTATGACATACCATTTTACTCTTTCTTGATCGATTTGTTTTTTTGTCAGACTGAAAACAAAATCTGTTAGCCAACTATATGGCTTTGTAAGTTATTGTGTTGAGTGGGGCAGTGGTGGCAAAATGCATATGGCAGGTTAGAGGGAGAGGCAGGAGGATTTCTTGATTTTGAAGCCAAACTTGGTCTATAGAGCGAATGACAACCAAGACTGCAGAGAAACCTTGTCTTAAAAACTTAAAGGAAAAATTATTTTGTTGATTTCTAAATTTTATTCAGAAGGTATATTTGTGGTTTCTTTCTCTCTCTCTCTCTCTCTCTCTTTCTCTCTTTCTCTCTTTCTCTCTTTCTCTCTTTCTCTTTCAGACAGGGTTTCTCTGTGTAGCCCTGGCTGTCCTGGAACTCACTCTGTATACTAGGCTGGCCTCGAACTCAGAAATCCGCCTGCCTCTGCCTCCCAAGTGCTGGGATTAAAGGCTTGCGCCACCACTGCCCGGCTGGATATTCGTTTTTGACATATTTTTAAGAAGTTAGCTAGAAGAGACAATTCAAGGAAAAGCCAGGAGAGGGTAGAAATTCTGTGTATGCTCATTGACCAGGTGCTATAGCTAGTGTTATGTATCTGTCTAAATGCTAAAACTTTTTCTAATTATTTTCCAATAAAATGATTTAACATTTTTGAACCAAGCTCTTTTGTTCTTTCTTGATGTCTAGGAGGAAATACTGAAAAAGATTCTTCACAGGTGATTTCAATGAGATACTAATGTTCAAGTTCACTAGTGAAGCATAATAATAATAATAATAATAATAATAATAATAGTAATAAAATTGTTCTTGAAACCTGGCTCTGTGTTAGTGAACTAGAGCAGTAGCAGAGATAAAGCCTGGACAGTCTAGAATATTGCTGTGTGTGCACACACCACAGTGTGCTTGTAGAGGTCGGGCTAACCATATGGAGTCGGTGCTACCTTTGCATGGGGATTGCATGGGGATTGAATTCAGGTCACTAGGCTTGGTGACAAGCACCTTTATCCACTTAACCATCCTGCCAGCACCAACATTTCTTTAGAATCACCTTCTGGTACATTTCTTGAACAAATGGAGTTTTGGATTGACTGCAGTTCTGAGAACCAAAATGGAGGTAAGGAATGGAAAGACCTGGTGTTGGAGACAGGAACTGAGTGGTTTAAAAACATGTAGGGAAGTGCCACTTGGTTCTGACATGAAAAACTTGAGTGCAGGACAGACTTTTGAAAATTATAGGCAGAGTTCTCCAATGAAACATAAATTGGGGTATATTTTAGGGAAGATCATCAGAAACTACTTTGAAAATCTCTCGTGTCAACAGTAAGCTCAGCCGAGTTTGGGCTTAGTGATGGGATTAGAGTAGGAGTAGAGCAGGGAGTCTCGCTTGTGTCACTGTGCTGCTGCCTTTCAGTGGAAACGCGTGCTGTTATGGTTAATATCGACAAGCTTTACATTTACATGTGTTGATTTTGTAAAATGTTTCTCTAAGTTCTAGAATTAGAAAATTTGATATATTTGTGGGGAAATGTGATAAATAGAAAATTAGGGAAAAATTGGTTTGAACTGTGTGGTTTGAAACGTGTAGAAATCTGAGGAGTAGGTTTTATAAAGCAGTAGGTGGGAAATGTGCTACTTACATCCAACTAAAGACCTTGGGTTGGACTGTAGTGAGCACTTGCTTACAACAGAGACCCAAGGGCTGGTCCCCAGTGCCAAAGAGCACACAGAGACGCGCTGGGAAGAAGAATCCAAGACGCTGCTCACGGGAGCAGGGAGGCAGCACAGCAGCAGCACCTTTACCTGCTTCTTTCTAAAACAGCTGTTTGAAGTTGAAGTATTTTTCTGTTGGTGGTAGGCCTGTCTACATATAAGCAACTGAAAAGGGTTTGGCACCCCCAAAAATAGAATTTATGTGGAAATAAGACATTTTTAAAAGGATCCTTCCTTTAATGCACAGATGTCATTTACAAATAAACATACAACCATAGTTTTCCAGATTTGCATTTTATATTCAGTGTGCACTGCTAAGAATTTAAAGAGGAAAAATTTTTAAATACTATTTTTTATAATTAAAAAAAATTATTAAGCCGGGCATGGTGGTGCACGCCTTTAATCCCAGCACTCGGGAGGCAGAGGCAGGTGGATTTCTGAGTTCGAGGCCAGCCTGGTCTACAGAGGGAGTTCCAGGACAGCCAGGGCTACACAGAGAAACCCTGTCTCGAAAAACCAAAAATATATATATATATATATATATATATATATATATATATATATATATATATATATATATATATATATATATATATATATATATATTAAGAAGGTGGGTATATATATATAGTATTATATATATATAAGATATATAAATAATATATATCTAAGTTCAGTATGCCAGTACTACTAGGTACTAAAATTTGCAAGCAGCATAGACTGCAATCAAATAGAACTTATTTCATGGACAAATCATAAGTGACATTGATAAGTCTATATAGTTTAGCTATTTATTTGCTTTTTTATATATTTGTGGTTTTTGGTTTTTTTCCTCCTGAAACTTGGTCTCCTTACATAGTTCTGGCTATTCTGAGATCAGCCTGTGTCTGTTGCAATTGAAAGGGTGTGCCACAACGCCCAGCTGGTGGTCTTTCATTTAATTACATTTATAATAATTTGAAAACAAGCATGGTGGCTGTCTTAGCCAGGGTTTCTTTTCTTTTCCTTTTTTTTTTTTCTCATAAATTTATTTGAACAGAAAAAAGATATTATTTATGAGTAAAGAAACCCAATGTTTTGAGCCTGAGAATTCTCTTCACATCATACCACAAATACAGACAGGCACTAAGGGCTAGCTAGCAAAGGGGCGTTTTCCTGGCCTGGCAGTGTTAGGTTCAAGTGCAATCAATGCCTAAGCTGACAGACATATTTTTATGGGGAACAGCTCATTTTAAGAGTATTCTAAATCCTTGTTGGAACAGTGAGGAAAGGAACAAGCGTTAGCCAGGGTTTCTATTCCTGCACAAACATCATGACCAAGAAGCAGTTGGGGAGGAAAGGGTTTATTCGGCTTACACTTCCACATTGCTGTTCATCACCAAAGAAGTCAGAACTGGAACTCAAGCAGGGCAGGAAGTAGGAGCTGATTCAGAGGCCATGGAGGGATGTTACTTACTGGCTTGCTTCCCCTGGCATGCTCAGCCTGCTCTCTTATAGAATCCAAGACCAGCCCAGAGATGGTCCCACCCACAATGGTCCTTTCCCCCTTGATCACTAATTGAGAAAATACCCCACAGCTGGATCTCATGGAGGCATTTCCCCAACTGAAGCTCCTGTGATAACTCCAGCTGTGTCAAGTTGACACAAAACTAGCCAGTACAGTGGCACATACCTACAATCCTAGTACTCAGGCTGAGGCAGGCAGAACTTTACTTTGAGGCCATCCTCAAAAAGAAAAAAAAAATGTGTCCTAGACCCAAATTAAAATTAACTTTTACATCCATAATTTTAACTTCTTTTTGAAATAAGTGCAAGTTAGACAAGTTTAAATTGGGAAATAAAATAATCTCACTAAATATGACACCTGTAAATTTTAAGGTGTTTTAGTGTTCTTTCCTTCTGCTTACGTTGGAATTCTTTCCCATTTGAAGACAACCATGTAACAGGACATTGTTTTTTTATGTTTTTTTTTTTTTTTTTCTAAATCGTAGTTATGAGAATTTTGAGAGCATCCTATTGTTGCATTGGGTACATTTTTGGCTGTAGAATTGGCTAAAGTTATAAGTTTTTGTTCTGTTTTTAGTTTTTGTTGTTATAACTCTATATTTCTCTGAGGAATTAAAATGTAAAATTCATCAAGTATGTCTTACCAGCTGGCTGTAATGCTGGATTCAACACCACAGAGATGGAGAATTCTAGCCCACTTTAATTTATATTTTGAGTTTTGTTTGGTAAGATTGCTCATTAATTTACTTTTGTTAATCGGCTTATGTGTATTTCAGTTTTAGTGTCTCTTGAAATTTTTTTTACTTCCTTTTATGGAGAGAGAAGGCAGGTGCGCTGTGCTCCTATGGAGGTGAAAACTCGCAGGAGTTTGGAGTCTAGGACATCAGATTGAGTCTCAGGCCTAAGAGACAGCCTCACAGTCCCTTTCTTGTCTATTACTGCTCTTGATAGCTGTATACACACCCAGGCATCTACTTTCAGGAGAACAGCGCAGTAGTACTTGTTTTATTGTGCTTGGCCTTCCCCAGTCTGTTCCCCAATATTAGGAGAAAACATTGCTTTGGTAAATAACATATCAAACATTTATTTATTTGTTTTATGTATATGAGTACGCCATTGTTCTCTCTCTTTTTTTTTTTAAGATTTTATTATTATATCTAAGTACACTGTAGCTGTCTTAAGACACCCTAGAAGAGGGCCTCAGATCCCATTATGTGTGGTGTGAGCCACTATGTGGTTGCTGGGATTTGAACTCAGGACCTTCAGAAGAGCAGTCAGTGCTCTTAACCGCTGAGCCAGCTCTCCAGCCCCACCATTGTTCTCTTAAGACATACCAAAAGAGGGCACCAGATCCCATTATAGATGGTTGTCAGCCACCATGTAGTTGCTGGGACTTGAACTCAGGATCTCTGGAAGAGCAGCCAGTGCTTTTAACCTCTGAGTCATCTCTAGCCCGGCAAATAACATATTAAAGACCTAAAATGAAATGCTATGTCAGAAGGTACTGTAAGTTACCCCTGGTCTGTTTTAGTAATACGTTTTTTGTTTGTTTGTTTGTTTTTGGGGGTTTTTTGTTTGTTTGTTTTTTGTTGTTGTTTTTTTTTTTTTTTTTTTTTGGTTTTTTGAGACAGGCTTTCTCTGTATAGCCCTGGCTGTCCTGGAACTCACTTTGTAGACCAGGCTGGCCTTGAACTCAAATCCGCCTGCCTCTGCCTCCCAAGTGCTGGGATTAAAGGCGTGCACCACCACGCCCGGCGAATAATAAGTTTTTTGGAGTTATCTTTAGGCTATAATTAGCTGGATAAGCACCCCCCCCCAATGACAGTTCTCTTTTGTTGAGAAATTTATGAGTACTTTTATGTTATTCAACATCACAGTTGTGTTGGCTTTTTAGCTTTTGATTAGGTAAAAACTTGTGCATCAGATACATTGAGTCAAAAAACAAGAGTGGAGTGGAATGGAGAGCCTTTGAAACCCGAATCTTACTGCAGACTTTGGCAGCCTGTCACTGATGATATTTGTAGGACTCTTTTAGAAGCACCCCCCCCCCTTTTTGTGCCACATATGCATGTGGGGTCAGAGGACAGCTTTCAGGAATCAGTTCTCTCTTCCCTATAGATTTGAGAGGCCAGCTCAGTCTTGGTGGCACGTGCCTTTGCTGCCTGTCCCACTGTCTAACCTTGGGTTTTTGTCTGTTTTTTTAAACTTTGCAATTAAACAGGAATAATAAGACTTAAAGGAAAAATACTTTGTCATCTTGGAGTTTATATAATACTAGCAAAGAAGAGAAGGGTAAACATACTTATAATCCATTGGGAAGTAAATTTGAGAAAAACAATTTTCAAGTTTAAGGAAAAGAAAGGTTGGGCTAAGTACCATTATAAGGAATGTTTAAGGTGCTGGAGAGAGGGCTCCATGGCTAGGTGCTTGCTGTGGCAAGACATCCTGGAAACCCAGCACTGGGAGAGCAGAGACAGGTCCTGGCTAGTCAGTCTGGCCATTTAATGCTCTTCAAATGCAGTGAGAGACCCTGTCTCAAACAAGGTGAAGGTCATCTGGTCTCATACACAAATATGTACTATACATTCCTTTCTTTAAAACATTAAGACTGGGACTAGAAGGCAGCTCAGCAGTAAAGAGTCATAGCAGGCCCAGTGGTGGTTCACAGATGTCCATAACTGGTTCTAGAGTGCACGTGTTACAGGCACAATGACACTCATAAAATGGCTTAAAAACTAAGACCACTTGGTAATTTTCTAATTATTTTCATTTCCTTATAGCTTAATTTCAAGATTAGAGTAAGACATATTCTAGAAGTTTTAGAGTCTATTTCAGTTCACATTTATCTCTTCTGGTTCTATTTCTCTTAGGAATATCTAGCCTGCTAGTTATCAATAGACAGAACATGTTTACTAACAGTTTATAACAAAAAATGTTTTGCCAAGTGAAGTCTGTATAACAATTTTTCTCAGAAAGATATTGGCTGTAACTTTATTCTGATTCCATTTAGAAAAATAAGGGTCAGATAAGGTTATCAAGTAGTTTTGTTGTTGTTGTTGTTGTTGTTGTTTTTCGAGACAGGGTTTCTCTGTATAGCCCTGGCTGTCCTGGAACTAGTACTGGGATTAAAAGTGTGCACACCACTACCCGGCTGATTTTTTTTTTTCTTTTTTTGTTTGTTTTTTGTTTTTTGTTTTTTGTTTGTTTTTTTTTTTTTTTTTTCGAGACAGGGTTTCTCTGTATAGCCCTGGCTGTCCTGGAACTCACTCTGTAGACCAGGCTGGCCTCGAACTCAGAAATCCGCCTGCCTCTGCTTCCCAAGTGCTGGGATTAAAGGCATGCACCACCACACCCAGCTAATTGCAGATTTTAAAAAGGTGAATGAACACTGTTTTATTTAAAGTGATAAATACCCCTCTCCTGTATGGATAGGTACCAATAGTGTGGTTTACTTGAACCTGGGACTGTGTTCTTATATACCAGAAACTTGGGGCTTTAATGGTCTCCACGTGGAGACCTGAATTATCTGAGAAGGCCCTGTATAATCACCAGGATCCTTATCCAAGAATGACGAGGCAGTCATAAAGATGCTCCAAGCAGAGCTCAGAGAGGGAGAGGCGAGGCACTGCTTGATGCTGTGGGGTAGATGGAGAGGCAGACCATGCACCATAGGCATGTAGAAGCTGACATACAGTCTCCCAGAGTTCAGCCAGGTTCAGCCCTACTACCATGTTGATGCTTGACTAATAAATAAAAGTCTGCCTTGTAGATTATAAGATGCATTACTTAAAGCCTTTTTAGGGTACATTGTAAACTTTTATTGTACCAGTAGAAAAAGCAGTCAAGCTAATTCACTCTTGAAGTAAATTAGAGAATACATCTGAACTCTGGAATTTTAGGATGTCACACTTACAAACTAACCTGGGAGAGTTACATCTAGAAATCATATCTTTTGCCATTATGGTAGTTAAGGTAAGGCAAGGCAAGGTAGTCAACTTCACATATCCTGCCTCAGGCTAAATTGTGAGTCTGTACAGACAGTGAGGCTGTAACCTTTGTAAATGACTGACTAGCAGTTACTAAAGTCTTGACTTGTTTGAGTGTAACATTTGGGTGGCTTTACATTGGTACAAAAGTGAAGAGCACTTGGCTATGCAAGCTTGCAGACCTGACCTCAGCTCCCATGTCAAACGCTGGGGGGTTATATGAGCATGATTGTAACCCCATTGCTGTACTGAGTGCAGACTGGCATGTTGCTGGAGCTCAGCTGCAGCCTCACTGAGAGATCCTGTTTCAGGGGAATAAGTAAGTGAGCAGTAGAACAGTGTTCTATGACTTTGTGCTCTGTCTACACGCACCATAATACACAGACAAGGGGAATAACTTATAAAGATTTTTTTGTTTGTTTGTTTTTCGAGACAGGGTTTCTCTGTGTAGCCCTGGCTGTCCTGGAACTCACTTTGTAGACCAGTCTGGCCTCGAACTCAGAAATCCTCCTGCCTCTGCCTCCCAAGTGCTGGGATTAAAGGCCTGCACCACCACACCAGGCTTATAAAGATTTTTTAAAATGATTTCCAGAAAGCCAGGCGTGGTGGCCCACACCTTTAATCCCAGCACTTTTCCTTGAATTGTCTCTTCTAGCTAACTTCTTAAAAATATCATGTCAAAAACGAATATACTGGCCAGGCAGTGGTGGTGCATGCCTTTAATTCCAGCACTTGGGAGGCAGAGGCAGGCGTATTTCTGAGTTCGAGGCCAGCCTGGTCTACAGAGTGAGTTCCAGGACAGCCAGGGCTATACAGAGAAACCCTGTCTCGAAGAACCAAAAAAATAGAAAAAAGAAAAAAAAAAGATTTCCAGAACATTGATATTGGTCATTTACTGAGGGGTGGGGGCAGGTATTAGCCTTGAGATATGAGCATTGCCTTATTTAATTTCAACAGCCTTGTGGATCAAGATAAGAACCATTAACATGTTTTTTTTTCTCTCCTTCAAATTGAAAAAAGTCTTGTGGTTTGGAAAGGTTATATAGAATTATTGACATGTGTGAATGATTAGAGTCATGCATGGAATTATATTCATGTTGTTTATGCAAGTGTGTTGGTAGATGAGACCTAATCAGAGATGGCTGCAATACCAGGAAGCTAAAGGTTTTACTAAGAAAGCAGGTTATTAAGATATAGGCTTGGTCCTTCCTCTCCTCTTCTCTCCTTGTAGTCTGTTACCCTCTGCCTTTGTCATGAGATGCTCTCTCCAGATAGCAACACCTTTCCAGCCTATAGAACTGCAAGACATTTTTCCAGCATTTGGGAGATTACAGTATCAGAATTGCCTTCAGTTTGAATAAGACTCCCATTTAAAAACAAATAAAAGTTCCTTAAAAATTTACGTAGTGGGCTGAGAATGTATGTCCCACATACTTTTTTGTTTGTTTTTCGAGACAGGGTTTTTCTGTGTAGCCTTGGCTGTCCTGGAACTCACTCTGTAGACCAGGCTGGCCTCGAACTCAGAAATCCGCCTGCTTCTGCCTCTGCCTCCCAAGTGCTGGGATTAAGGGCATGTGCCACCACTGCCCTCCCCACATACTTTTTTAAATTGCCTAGTGTGTAGTATTCTGTATGGTTTCACAAAACTAAGGCATTTGCAGTTAGTAGAGTGTTATCTTAAGAATTTTTTTTGTTTTGTTTTTTTGTTTTGCTTTTCAAGATAGGGTTTCTCTGTGTAGCCCTGGCTGTCCTGGAACTCACTTTGTAGACCAGGCTCTCCTTGAACTCAGAAATCTGCCTTCCTCTGCCTTCTGAGTGCTGGGATTAAAGGTGTGCACCACCACGCCCGGCTATTTTAAGACTTTTTAACTGAAGGATTAGCACAAGTAATGGCTCTTTGTGTTTAAAGTACTTTGCAGCTCAAGCCAGCATGAGAGAGAACAGTGTTGAGGATAGGCTTTCTTACAAATTGTCCCACACTTACAGACTACAGAACCTAGCTCAGACTGCTGCTGTGAACTGACTTTTTCTAATGCATGCAATGCCCAATGAGGCCTTGTACTCTATGTGAGAGGAGTCCATGGCTCACCATGCTGCTTTATCATGGGTTTTCCCATTGACAAATGAATAGAAACGCAGGCTGTTGTGTTGGGTGGACCAGCACCAAAGGATTGCTTCATGGAGATGTGTACACACTGGTAGATAGCATCACACCTCTGTAGCATGGGAATATTTACTGCAGGTTGGGAAGGCAGATTGACCTGATTTACAATCAGTTCTCTGACTCTAATACCTCACTGTCTGGTGTGTTTTTTATGTGAGACAGTGTTGGAATAACAGTTTTTATGGTTTTCATACTTTGGTGTTTAAGTTGTTAGTGTTTTGTTTTGCTTTCCCCTTGAGGTGTGTTGGCTGAGATTAGATATTGGTTAAAAATAACCAGTCTTGAGTACCCATTCCCTGTCCGCCTCCCTCTCTCCATTTTTGTCTTTATTTTTCTCATTTTTAAAATGAGACCTACCCCTCGCTTTTCTACTCTTTAACCACAGTTAGATTTAGGTGTTTAAGTGCTATTTGCCCACAAGCAAAACTGCAAAGTTTTATGAAACAGTATAGGTGACATTGCTATCACTAGTGTTGGCTTAAAAATATTGAGGTGAGAGCTAGAGAGATGACCCGGCAGCTGAGAACACTGACTACTATTCCAGAGGTCCTAAGTTCAATTCGCAACATCCACATGGTGGCTCACAACCATCTGTAATGGGATTGATGCACTCTTCTGGTGTGTCTGAAGACAGCTACAGTGTATTCATATAAATAAATAAGCAAATTAAATAAATAAATGTAAAAAATCAGTAAAAAAAATTGGGTTGAAACTGTGGACAGTTTCAAGAGGTTAGACTTGAGGTCACTGTGCTGAGCAGTGCTTGGTTCTGTGAGTGGTGTGCAGACGCAACACTCCTCAGACTCCCCCTTAATGCAGAGTCCTTGTTCCCACCAGCACTTGCTTGAAAATTGTTATCTCATTTGTATACCTTGCAAACAGTCTTTTTTTTCTTTTTTAAAAAGATTTATTAATTTATTATATGTAAGTACACTGTAGCTGGCTTCAGACACTCCAGAAGAGGGAGTCAGATCTCCTTACAGATGGTTGTGAGCCACCATGTGGTTGCTGGGATTTGAACTCAGGACCTTCAGAAGAGCAGTTGGGTGCTCTTACCCATCTCACCAGCCCCAGTCTTTTTTTTTTTCTTGTCATATTCCCTAAGCAGTATATCAGAGAGTTTATTTTTACATAGTATTTGATACTTATTAGATTTTATAAGTGGTCTAGAGATAATTGAAAGTGTACTACAGAATTCGCAACATCCATATTTTATACCACTTTAGTGGGGAGTCGGTGCCACAGGGCAAGTTTTTAGTTGTGACTTGCACCTGTAGCTTAAGAAGTACTGCTCGGAACTGTTCCAAGGTGCTGTGGTAATCTGACAGCCCTTAGACACTCACTCTGCTAGGTGCTGCATTAGTGCCCTGATATGCTTACACTCCACACTTGTATGATTTCCATTGTGCTGATGAACAGGTCTCAGAATTAACTAGTGGCAGAGCCAAACTTAGTGGGCAGTTAGTTGGTTATTGGGTCCGTGTTCTAATTAAGAATAAGGGATTATGAAAATTCAGTAACTATAATCAGAATCTTTGATTGTCACAAAGTCGGCCTTTATAAATCTGAGACATTCCCACCAATACTGGTGATCTTGACAGTTGTTGTTGTTTAAGATTATTCAATTGCAATTTGTCTCTAGATGAGTTGAGGAAGGACTAAATAGTAAATTATTTAATTTAGAATGAGAGCAACTACTCATAAATAAAAGACAGATTAAAAATATATGTGTCACTTATTTTTACTTTCTATTTTGAAACAAGATCTTACTAAGTTGCCCATGTTGGCCTTAAACTTGCAAACTCTTTATATCTTCTCTTATACTTGCTGTCATGGACCTTTGTATTGGGCTCAACATAACTGATTTTAACTAAGGAAATAGTTAGGGTTGATACATGTGAGGAAGAGTAGGCATGGAGACCAAGAAAAGAAAAGGTCAAGACAACTACTGTGGACTGGTTTAGATAATACCATTTGGAAGCTGAATTAATAATTCATAGGACAGTAATACAGTATTGTTTTTAAAGACCTGGGATCAAATTCAGAAACAGTTGCAGTGGGGGCAAAGAACCTGGGCATGCTTGTATGAATCTGTGCTTAGAAAGTAGACTCTCACTGTATACAACAGAAGTCTGGCTATTGAGAGCTCTGCTATGCTCACAGAACTGAAGATCTCAAAACCAGAGTACTTGTCATATATCATTTGACATTAAACCATTCTGAGTAGTCCTCACTCTGATCCCCTGAACACCGTGGACAAGCGTCTGGGTTTTGCTTTTCTTAGGGATGTGTACTACATTTGAAACCAGTGCCCTACTCTGAGCACTGTTTCCTTCTGTAGTGGTTTGCATTCCTTGTCACCGTACTTTTCAGGGCTCAGATTCCAGAAGGTTTTAGTCCACTGTGGCAGCAAAGGCATGAGACATTCATAGCAACTTGGACATGTCACATCACAGTGGAACAAGGGTAGGGTCAGGTACAGCCTCCACAGGCCCACCCCAGTGGTCCTCCTCTTCTTCCAGCCAAAGACTAGCCTTCTTTTTGTCTTGTTACATTGCATAGACATTAAATTGTGGGACCATTTATGCATCAGAAAATTGACATTAAGTACTGAGGACACAGCTTAGTTAGTAAAGTATTTGCAGGGAAGGACCTGGGTTGAATCTTTAGGATTTATGTAAAAAGCCAGACCTGTTAGCATGTGATTGTAAGCCCAGAATTGAGATAAGACTCCAGGGGGTTGCTGTTCAAGGTCTAGCTTAGTCAGTTCCAGGTCACTAAGAGGCCTGTCCTTTGGTGGTGATGATTAGGCTTGTGTTTAGTTTTGTTTTTTTCTTTTCTTCTTTTCTTTTTTTGATTTATTTATTTATTTTATGGATTTGAGTACACTGAAGCTGTACAGATGACTGTGAGCCGTCATGTGGTTGTTGGAAATTGAATTTTTAGGACCAGTCAACTCTGCTCACTCTGGCCTGAAGATTTATTTATTATTATATCTAAGTACACTGTAGCTGTCTTCAGACGCACCAGAAGAGGGTGTTAGATCTTATGGGTGATTGTGAGCCACCATGTGGTTGCTGAGATTTGATCTCAGGACCTTTGGAAGAGCAGTCTTACATGCTGAGCCATCTTGCCAGCTCTTATTTTGTTTTGTTTTGAGACAGGGTTTCCTAGTTTTGTTTTGTTCTTTCTTTCTATCTATCTATCCATCCATCCATCCATCCATCTATTTTATATTTTATTTTATTTTAATTTTTTTGAGACGAGGTTTCTCTGTATAGCCCTGGCTGTCCTGGAACTCACTTTGTAGACCAGGCTGGCCTCGAACTCAGAAATCTGCCTGCCTCTACCTCTCCAAGTGCTAGGATTAAAGGCGTGTGCCACCACTACTTGGCTTAGTTTTGTTTTTTAAGGTGGGTGTTTCCTAAGGAAGGTAGTTGAAGTTGACATCTGCTTTACACACACACACACACACACACACACACACACACACAGAGTATTATAGTAACTTAGGGCTGGGATGTTAGCATAGTTAGCAACTTGAACCTCAGTATACTCAACTGTAACACGAAATCATAATATCTACCTGGCAAGGGTTCCTAGTATTTCTCCCCAGATGATGAGTGTCAGAGCACATGGTTACCAGGCAAGCGTTTCCATGAAGGTAGGTTTGTATCTAATGAGGCTAGTGCTCTATATGACATGGACTCACTCTGACAAGTCAATAAGATATTGGTAGCTATCAGCTTTAGAAAATATTTAAAATCTCTAATTTTGACATTTTCCTAAAGTGTTTTTCTCAAATTACATCAAGTACAAATTTACAACTTTAGGACTTAAGAAAAGTTGATAAAGGAGTCAAATCCTTGTGTTGCTTAGTAATAGGTAAGGTCATTTTAAAGTTCTGAAGCATAAGCTAGGCATGGTAGCACACACTTTTAATCCCAGCACTGAGAGGCAGAGGCAGGTGGGTCTCTGAATTCAAGACTAACCTGGTCTATTCCCAAGTTCAGGAATAGCCAGGGATATACAGTGAGACCCTGTCTCTAAATAAAAAGTTTTAAGATGGTCCTGCTGCCTGCTCTGTATGCCAAGTATGCCATTTGTTGAGCTTTTGAGTGACAAATTAACCCTAAATATATCTCTGCTTACGTGAAATCAGAACCAGTTGGAATTTAGAGTCATGTGAAAAACTCCTATGTAGGGTCTATGGGGTGGCTCAGTGGGTAAAGGGTATTTATAGGCAGCTGAAGAACTCGAATCTGTCCCTGAAACCCAGAATAGAGAGAGAAAACTGACTACCTGAAGGTGTCCTCTGCCCTCCACATGTGCATTGTGACCTGCTCACAGAGCATCATACGCAAATACACACAAATGTAATAAACAAGACCATCATGTCTGTTGTACTCTCGTAATTTCCTTAATGAGAGGACAAGGGCTGGTTTGCATTCTGATTATCCTTGGAGTGTTTGCAATTGCTATGTGCCTTTCTGGGCTAGGGTGTCACTTGGCTCTGGTGCTCCTTCATGCAGTCCTTTGCTCTGCTCTAGTGGGGTTTTGTTTTTGTTTTTGTTTTTGTTTTTTTCATCCCTAGCTTCAGTAGGCTCTAGGTTCCCTTTTAGCGCGCGCGCACACACACACACACACACACATATATATATATATATATATATATTTTTTTTTTTTTTTTAGTGAAAGCAAACCTTAGAGTTGATGAGGTCACCTTGCTACCTGGTGCATCTCTTGTTAATCTTTTGCCTGAATATTGACTGTTGCTGTGTGATAGATAGTCTATGCTTTAATTTTTAAAATGATTATGACAGTTTCTTTTTATTTGGAAGCAGTCGCAATCTTGTATGCTCATTGGACTTGCTAACTATTTAAATTACTAAGTACACCCTCAGCATTAGACAAATAACTAGTGTAGACTTCAGTGATATGTACTCTTGACCCACACATTGACTTTTCTGAAGCCAGAAATGATAGTAAACGGGTGCTGTGTGTTTTTTAGTCATTCTTAGCGATTTTAACTTGAAATAGTTAAATTTGTTCATTGATTTATATAGTTTCACCTATCGCTACAGCCTTTCTATTTTTTAGAGTCTTTCTCAAGAACCACGTGTGTGTGTGTGTGTGTGTGTGTGTGTGTGTGTGTGTGTGTGTAGAAAGGACAACTTCAAGTGTCATGCATCATGCACTTCCAGTTTATCTGTCTTCTCCCAGCTGTGAAGTTACAAGAACAAGCCACCACACACCCATTTTCTATGTGTGTTCTAGGGATCAAACTCAGTCCCATGCCACTGGACCATCTCCCTGGTGTTGTTGTTTTGGAACAGGGACTTTATCCTTGTCTGCCGTGGAGCTCACAGAGATCAGTCTGCCTCTGCCAAGGAGATTGAAGGCGGGCGGGCACTACCGCACCAGCTCTGACCTCAGACCTTAAACTACACTTAGTCTCAAGAATTGATGCTTATACCCTTTGGATTCTGATCACTAATGTCTTAGTTGCATTTAGTCTTTGTGTGTTTGTCATCATGGGATTCCATGATTGCTATAAGGATGAATTAAACTTAGTTCTGATTCTCAGAGGTGGACTAGGTTTTAAGAGAAGAAATTTTGGCCAGGCGTGGTGGTGCACGCCTTTAATCCCAGCACTCGGGAGGCAGAGGCAGGCGGATTTCTGAGTTCGAGGCCAGCCTGATCTACAGAGGGAGTTCCAGGACAGCCAGGGCTATACAGAGAAACCCTGTCTCGAAAAACCAAAAAAAAAAAAAAAAAAAAAAAAAAAGGGAGAGAGAAGAAATTTTGAATTTTTATACTAGCATTATAGATACTTGGAACTTTATAAAAGCATTTTAAATTTATTGTTCAACTTTTTACATATTTATCTGAATGAACCTTAAGGTTATGGAAGTTCTCCAATGTCTCATTCAGATTTGGAATTGAAATTACTTTAGACATTGGTAAGATCACACTGTCCTGCACGTAGTCCCTGGGGAGGTGTGCTGGGGTCCTTCCTGGGTTTGACTTTGATATACTGTTGGTTAGTTCTGTAGCATTTTTTTCATACTTTTGCCTCTGCATTCATAGGTTTCTTTCTTTGCTGTGATCTCTGCTGATTTCCTAAGTGAAGTTGCAGACATGTAGAATTGTTAGTGATATTGGAACACAGCCCAGTGGACACATTGTAGTTACAAATATTTGATGTTCTCTTGGCTGATAGGTAGAAAGATCTTTGTAAAACAATGGGAATTGACCTCTGAATTGACTTTGTCCTTTGAGTTATTTTGTTTCTTGTTTTTTAAGCTCTTCTCACTTATGGATATGAAGCCTCCCATCTCTAGAGCCAAGATGATCCTCATTACTAAGGCTGCTATTAAAGCTATTAAGGTAAGAAAAATATTTAATTTAGGAATACTTTTAATTGTTTATTATTATTAGTGGCAGGGGAGAGCATGCTGCGGTGCACATGTGGAGGTTAGAAAACCACTTTTGTTTTTTGTTTTTGTGTTTTCTTCGAGACAGGGTTTCTCTGTGTAGCTGTGGCTGTCCTAGAACTCACTCTGTAGACCAGGCTGGCCTGGAACTCAGAAATCCGCCTGCCTCTGCCTCCCGAGTGCTGGGATTAAAGGCGTGTGCCACCACTGCCCGGCTAGAAAACCACTTTGAAAGTCAGTCCTCTTTCTTCCACCTTTATGTGGGATCTAACTTAGTTTGCCAGGCTTATGTAACAAACATCCTTACCCATTGATCCATCTTGCCAGCTCTGCTTTTGAATTCTTTCTAAGTATTGTTAAACATGAGAATTTATCTTGTGAATTAAGTTTTGCTGAAGGTTTCTGGTAATACTGTGCATTTGCATTGTGACATCCATTCACAGCGCTTTTCTATATTTCAGTCCCTATAAGCCAGCTATGGGGGAGAAAGTCAAGACTTGGCCTGTTACTCACGATCACATTTTCGTCAGTGGCACAGTTTAGAAATAGCACTGCTTAGTTTTGGCTCTGTTTCTGTCCCTGAAATAACCTTCATACATGGAGACTGATCGGTTAAGAAAGGACATTGGCCTTGGAGAAGAGTGGGTAGTTTTGTTTAGATGAATTCCTTTCTCAAGATGTTTTATTTATATATATAAGTATACCATCGCTGTCTTCAGATGCACCAAAAGAAGGTGTCAATTCCCATTACAGATGGTTGTGAGCCACCAAGTGGCTGCTGGAAATTAAACTTAGGACCTTTGGAAGAACAGTCAGTGCTCTAAACCACTGAGACATCTCGCTAGTCCAAGATGTTTTGTTTTGTTTTGTTTTGTTTTGTTTTTTGAAACAGGGTTTCTCTGTATAGTCCTGGCTGTCTTGAAACTCACTTTGTAGTCTAAGCTGGCCTCGAACTCAGAAATCCGCTTGCCTCTGCTTCCAGAGTGCTGGGATTAAAGGCGTGTGTCACCATGCCCCGCTCCAAGATTTTTTAAAAGTTGTTGATTGTGAACTATTTCTGATAGCTCTTTGAGTTAATTGCTAATTTTTTTAAGTTGACAATTTCAGTGTTTTGAATTGTAGAAAATACAGAAATGTATAAACTAATTTTAATGTTCTTTTTCAGCTTTATAAGCACGTTGTTCAAATAGTAGAAAAGTTCATCAAAAAGGTAACTATTTCATTCCTGCATGTTTATGATAACCAGTTATTTATATATATATATATGAATTGAAATTTGAATGCATGCTTCTAAAAGACACTCTAGAAAAGAAAGCAGTTATTGGGGTTGGAGTCATGGCTCAACCAGGTGAGAGCAGTCCAGTCTCTTCCAGAAGTCCTGGGTTTCATGTCTACCACCCACATGGGCTGCTAACACTCTTCCAGAACTGCAGGTTCAGGGAATCTTATGCCTTCTTTGGGCTCTGGGCACCAGATATGCACAGGGTACATGTATATACATAAACAGACAAAACACACATATATGATACATGTTTTGTTTTTAAGATTAATTTGTTTATATATGTGAGTACACTGTCACTGTCTTCAGATACACCAGAAGAGGGCATCAGATTCCATTACAGATGGTTGTGAACCACCATGTGGTTGCTAGGACTTGAACTCAGGACCTCTGGAAGGGCAGTCAGTGCTCTTAATTGCTGAGCCATTTCTCTAGCCCACAATAAATGTTTTTTTAAAATATTTACTGAATTATTTTTAAGCACTGAGAAGTTTTAAAAGGTATTTTTTCATATTTCCACCATTCATTGAGTATTGGTGAAAAGGGTGGTGCTGGGCTCTGTCATAGCTGAGAATAGTGTTGGTTCCCAGCCCTAAGAGCCCGCCATTCTATACTCTGCCCCATCTGCTCTGTTGACATTTAATTTTCAGGTGAGTTTTTCAGATGAAGTTACTTTTTATTTTCCTTGACCTTTCTCTGTTACCATCATGATTAAGCTGTTTTTAGTTGTGTGTTGTCTTAAAGTAAGTGTGTGTGTGTGTTTGTGTGTGTGTATATGAATGATTAGCATGTCTTTTTCAGGAGCTGAGAATGGTCTTAGGTTTTTTTATTTGTTTGGTTTTGGTTTTATTGTTGTTGTTTTGAGCCAGGGTTTCTTTGTGTAGCCCTGGCTGTCCTGGAACTCACTCGGTAGACCAGGCTGGCCTCAAACTCTCTGGTACATATTTTAACAGAAATAAAACTAGCTTTTTTTTTTTTTTTTTTTTTTTGGTTTTTCGAGACAGGGTTTCTCTGTGTAGCCCTGGCTGTCCTGGAACTCACTTTGTAGACCAGGCTAGCCTCGAACTCAGAAATCCAACTGTCTCTGCTTCCCAAGTGCTAGGATTAAAGGCGTGCACTACCACGCCCGGCAAAACTAGCATGTTTTAGAAAGTTATTCAAGACTCAGAATAACTGAATTGTAGGAAAGTGGGTTGGTAAAGTGGCTCTGGAAAGTCAAGGACTTGGGGGAACAAAGTCCTGAGAGCTACTTTGAAGTAGCAAAGAATGTCACTGTTCACAGACCTGACACTGACGGCCGGATAGATAGATGGCTGGAGCCCGTGAGCAGCGTCTGTGCAGTGCACAGTGAATGTGGCCAGCTGCATATGTGTAAGACAGTGGGTGTTGGATGTGTTTGGGCTTTTTTTTTCTTTTCCTTTCCCTTTCCCTTTCCCTCTTTCTTTCTCCCTTTCCAATTCCAGACAGTTTTACTGGGTAGCCCTGGATGGCAGGAACTCGCTAAGTAGACCAGGTTGGGTCAGACTCTCCTCTGCAATACTGGGCGTGGAGGCGTGCACCATTGCACCTCCTGATTCCACTTCCTTGGACTAAGCTTGTCTCCTTCCCTTTGCAGTGTAAGCCAGAATATAAGGTTCCAGGCCTGTATGTCATAGACTCCATCGTGAGACAGTCTCGGCACCAGTTTGGAACTGATAAAGATGTTTTTGGGCCAAGATTCTCTAAAAATATAACTGCTACATTCCAGTATTTATATCTTTGTCCATCTGAAGATAAGGTATGGTTAAAAACCTAACAAGCTAACATTTTGCATTTTTGTCGAGCTTATTTCCTCTTTATATTTCTTAAACAACGCTTCCGTTCACGTTGTTGAAGCTTGTTATTTATGTTACTGGATAATATCTTCATGTAGTGATCTTCAATTTTAAGTTCAGTTCTTTCTACAGTGGTCATTTCCTATTCTTGCTTATATGTGGGGTGTGAGGAGCGCCTTATCTCCGTGCAGGGGAAGCTCCTGCTAAACAGCATGGTAACAAAAGCCAACAGCACATTTCTAGAAAAGATAGATTTCATGGTTCATATCCTGCAGTTAAAAGAAACTAAAAAAGGTTGTTCAGGAAGCATTATCTTTCCTTAAAGAACATATTGCTTGTGGTCATGGAGACACATACCCTTTGATCTCAGCGCTTAGTGGGCAGGTTGCTAATAACAGCTGAAGCTACAGAAGGAAGGAAAACAACAACTCAGTATGAGAGAAAACACTCACCAAGGTTCTCCCTGGTCTAGAAGGCCAGATTTGTTCTTCCCCAACATTCATACATGCGGGTGATTAATCTGCAGTAAGACTGCAACACACACACAGTTTCACTGAAAGAAAGAAGGAACATGAAAGATACATGCACTCTAAATAGGTGGGAATTCACAGTAACCATCCCCAACACTAATGCCACCTGCTGCTTTAGTTTCTCTTCATTCTTAAAGAAGTTGTGTAACAGAAAAGGAAACTTGGTTTGGTCAAACTAGAGAGAGAGGAAAAGTGCCCATTTCTGAGAGTAGAAACATTTTTGCGTTAGGAGAAGCATTGTGGGTATTGCAGAGTCTGTGTAAGAACATTAGAAATGGTTCTTGAACTGTTTACCTTCCTTTTTATTTGCTAGGTATGTATTCTGTTTATGTTCCTTTCATTGGATTATACCACCGAGAAAAGGTTAATTTGAGTTTAACTGGGTAATAATTTTGGTGGATTTTCTCCCTTATGAAACAGTAATTCTCTATAAAATCAGATATGATACATTATTTCTATAAATATTTATTGTATGTTCATTTTCTTACATATAACAGAGTAAAATAGTTCGTGTGCTAAATCTTTGGCAAAAAAATGGAGTGTTCAAAATTGAAATTATTCAGCCTCTTTTGGACATGGCAGCAGGAACCAGTAATGCCGCTCCAGTAGCAGAAAACATCACCAACAATGAAGGTACAGCGCATGTCTGCTGTGACAGAGGTCCTGCAAGTGCACTGGCGTCTGTCTGCTCTTCTGTGTGTGTGTCTATGTTGTCCTGTTCCAGTGTGTTTGCCTTTGTTTTATCATATTTTCTCTTAGTGTTCTTTAGCTGCCTGTTTGTTTTCAAAGGGTGTGGATTCAGATGCGAGGGAGGTAGGGAGGATCTCAGAGGAGCTGGGGAGGAAAACCACGATCAGAACATACTGTAACCTGTCAGCATTTATCAAAAGTTAGCAAAAGCAAGCAAACAAACAAAAAGAATAGAATTTCTGTATGTGAAAGGTTTTGTTTCTATGCTGGTAGAAATTCCTGTGGAAGAAGACTTGGGAGGTACATTTGGAAGGTACAGTTTTTCTTTCTGTATTTTTACTTCAAATGAGAATATGCCCTTTGTCGCTTCATCTCTCTCTCTGTCTCTCTCTCTCTCTCTCTCTCTCTCTCTCTCTCTCTCTCTCTCTCTCTCTCTCTCGTCTTAGTAACCACTATCTATTCATTTTGCTATGTTAAACTAGACAGGATTTTGTTCTAGCAGCAGAACTTGAAAGACATCTTAAAGGGGAAGTGTGTTGCTTTTGTGAGACCTGATGCCCTTTCCCTTTTCAGGCTCACCTCCACCCCCAGTAAGAGTCTCTTCTGAACTTGCCCAAGCTCCCACAAACTCCATGCCTGCTGGAGCCCAGCTGCCCAGCTCCGATGCCTTTGCTGCTGTGGCTCAGCTGTTCCAGACGACTCAAGGCCAGCAGGTAAGCAGCTTGATGACCAGATGCTGGCAGAGCAGATGCCGCTGGGGTCGCTTCCCATCCTCCTTCATATGCACCTCACCAGAGAAAATGTCTTCAGTCAGAGTAGCCTTTACCAGGGAGCTAACGTGAGGAGTTAGGGCTGCCGAGGAAGTGTGAGCTTGAGAAAGAAGGAAGCGATCGATCGATCGATAAGACCTCTTTGAAAGAGCTTGAGAGCTGTTGGAGTGGCAGGTGTTGTTGCTAACTATTCTAGTACTGCTGAGTGATTCAAGATGATATGGAGTGAACTTTGCTGTATTTCTAGAAAACCTACTGTCACAATTCCATGTGTTTTCTCTCTGAGCCTTGTTTGTATTGTTGGGATGGCCAACATACATTTCTGACCGTAAGCAATGCACACTGTAATGTATTCACGCACAAACCCAGCATATGTTAGCTAGAGCTGGGTGCTTTCCTGTTACTTACGCCTGTGCTGTTCCTAGTCACTGAAGATTCTTTTCTTTTCAGTAAGTTAACTTTGATGATGATGTTGCTTTGTCGTGTGGTTTATCAGTTTTCCCATTCTTTAAGCTTCAGCAGATCCTTCAGACTTTTCAACAGCCTCCACAACCACAGTCTCCCGCCCTTGACAGTGCTGTGATGGCTCAGGTTCAGGCTATCACAGCTCAGTTAAAGACAGCTCCTACACAGCCACCTGAGCAAAAAACTGCATTTGACAAGGTACGCTTCTCTCACATCACCCACTGTCTGTCTTACCCAGAGCGCCTTGTGAGACTTCTCTCTTCTGTAGCTTCTCTGGGTTGTTCTTTTGTTTGTGGTTTGGTGATTTTTTTTTCTCCTCAACATCAAAATGTTTATTTTTCCTGATGTGTGATGCAGGATTGCTATAAAAAGTTTCCAGAATAAAGGCAAGTGAGCAGAAGGAAATTGTTCACTGATTGGCCCACTTGTACCTCACAATGATGTTCAGTGTTCTGTTGTACGCTTTCTCCAGAAGTAATGTACTGTGGGCCTGTGCTTTTGTTTTGATCTTTATTGTTAGGTCTGTCTACATTCAGCTTGAATGGTCATTAAGATTCCAATAGGCAAGGCATCCGAGGTTACCTGTTTTGCTACTGATAGACATTTGCTGTGCTGTGATGCCCATAGTTACCATGTCTGTGAGTTCTAGGAGAACTTGAGCATCTTTCTGCTTACTCAGGGGGCCTTGCCATCCTTAGAAATTCTGTTTCTATGTGGCTGTGACCAAATACCCAAGAGAACAAATTGAAAGAAGGAAGATCTATTTTGGTTCTTGGTGTCAGAGAATTGAATCCACAGTTGCAGGAGGACTGTGTGGCAGATGAGCCTCTTCAGTTTAAAGGGGAGGGAAAGGACCTGGACCAGGTGAATCTTGGAGAACTATACCCTGGTGGCCTTCTTACAACCATGCACCATCTTCCAAACATTTTCTCCCCCCCCACCCCCCAACACACAAACACACTCACCCTGCCCAAAAAAGGAACATGTGACCAGCTAGGAACCAAGTAAATGTTGAGCATGAGCCTGTGGGGGAGCATCTGAAAGTGACATGTACCGGGCATGTTTATGGTATCCCTGGGCTGTGCAGGTACCACGCGGTTCTTCTTCTGTCTCATGGGCTTTTGTTGGGGTTATGGTCTAAAAGTTCTTATTCTAGTTTCACAGTAAAAAGAAATAGAATATATAATATATATAATTTTTTTAAAATCATAGCATTAAATGACATGTTTAATATCATGGTCTCTAAAATTTATGATTTTGTGTAACATAAGAAAAATTTTATCACCGTTAATTAGTAATGATCTGGTAGATAAATTCCAGTTTTTTGTTATTTTATCTCAGTGATTAATGAGTTACTATTGACTGGGTTAGCCGGGCATGGTGGCTCATGCCTTTAATCCCAGCACTTGGGAGGCAGAGGCAGGCGGATTTCAGAGTTCGAGGACAGCTAAGGCTACAAAGGGAAACCCTTCTCCCCCACCCCCCACCCCCCAAAAAAGAATGACTGGATTAAATTTTGAGTGAGAAAAACTAAGTCTAGAGAGATTGTTGCTAGTAAGTGCTTGCATTGTAAGCAGCATGACCTGAGGCCACATCCCAAGTGCTCCGGGGAATTTGCGGTCACCCAGTCTAGCCAAGTCTGTGAGACCCAGAGTAAGACCAAGGACATAATGAACATACCCAGCATACAGCTGGTACATACACATTTCATACCTGCCCCCGGATTTGTGGTTGTAGGGGAAACAGAATACAGAGTTCTAAATCAAAAAGGAGCTATTCTAGACTGGTTTGAAAAGATGTGTTTGGATGTGTGTGTGCACGCGTGTCATCATTTGGAAGGCTCTCTGTATCTTATGTTTGTCTCTTCCCTCTGGAGTGGGCTCTATTTTACAATATGGTTTAAGGTTTTGGCTTTTTTATTTTTGTTTATTTATTTTGGTTTTTCAAGACAGGGTTTCTCTGTGTAGCTCTGGCTGTCCTCGAACTCACTTTGTAGACCAGGCTGGCCTCAAACTCAGAAATCCGCCTGCCTCTGCCTCCCGAATGCTGGGATTAAAGGCGTGCGCCACCACGCCTGGCTGTTTTTTGTTTGTTTGTTTTGTTTTTAAGATTTATTTATTTTATGTATATGAGTATACTTTAGCTGTCTTCAGACACACCAGAAGAGGGCATTAGATCCCATTACAGATGGCTGTGAGCCACCATGTGGGTGCTGGGATTTGAACTTAGGACCTCTGGAAGAGCAGTCAGTGCTCTTAACTGCTGAGCCAACTCTCTAGCCCTGTTCAAGGTTTTGTTAAGCGTATGTATTTTATTTATTAAAATACCTAATTTACCCTTCATATGTTTTTTATTTATTATAATGTCTTACTTGTGTTCATGTTTGGTGCTTGTTTGTTTGCTTGGTTTTTGGACACTGCTTTGTCACACCAATGTTTATTTCTGCATCTTAATAAGGTTGAAGTAACATGTATCTGGTGCTAGGGATTGAAATCAAAATCTTACCATGTGCAAGTACCTGACCACCCAAGACATAAATACACACTTATTTCCTAACGTACCTCTGCTTGATCTTTTTTTCAAGTCCTTTCGAATGGATTCTACAAATAAACCTCAAGTGGTATCTGTGGACGGCAGATAATTGATTGGATGGGAAGATTCTTCTTAGGTTTACTTTATGTGCATGAATGTTTTCCCTGTATGTATGTATGTATGTATGTATGTATGTATGTATGTATGAACCATGTGCATGCCTGGTTCCTATGAGGGTCAGAAAAGGCCTCAAAGTCTCTGCACCTGAGTTAGAAATGCTTTTGAGCCACCACACGGATGCTGGGAACTGAATTGGGTCTTTGTAAGAGGTGTCAGTGCTTTCGACTGCTGAGCCGTCTCTGCAGCTGGATGAGACTTTTTTTCTTAAAGAATTAATTTGTGTACTTGTAGAAAATAAGCAAATTTAAAGTTTTTTTTCCAGGTAGATGAGCAGCCTATGAGTCCACATAATGTTAGCAATGTAGACCTTCCTGAGAATATTCCAAAGGGCAGCAACAGACTAGAGACTTGGGCAGGGTCTCTGTGCTGTGCTCCGGGGTGGGGGTGGGGGGCTTCTTCAGGAAACAGTTCTTGGCAGAAAGATCATGTCCAGGGCCCACTTACTTGACAGGTCGATCTGCTACATTCCTGGTCTATTGATTAAATGACGTGATCTAAAGTATTTTACCTCCTCAGTAATTGCAGTAATGTCTTTATTAGGGTGGACCTGACAACTGGTGCCTATATTAGATATCCAGGTTGACACAAAAATGACCCATCACAACCTACCTATCAAGTAGACAGTATTATAGATGTATCCCTTCAGCTTTCAGGTGTGCTGAGATTCCTCCTGCAGTGTTCATTTACTTTAGTGAATGGATTTCTGTGTATAGGCCGTTAGTTCTTTTTGTTTCATTCATACTTGGCGGTTCTAGTCTTGGAATCTCTGGGTAGTACTGTTTGTCATTCTCTGTAGCATCTGCTGCTATTACTTTCCCTCTTACTCACAGCAGTGGTTTTACCTGAAGGGGTTGTTTCCACAAAGACGTATGCTGGGGTGATGGCTTGGGATGTGTGCTCTGTGCCCCTCACTGCAGAGAAGCCTCTTTTAACAGAGACACTGGGAACACTTACTCAGATCTCCCTACATCTTCCTCTAAACCACCAGAAATTATGTTTTTAAACTAGAGATTTTTTTGTTTCAAATCTTTTTCCAGATCAATATATATGGATATTAAAACTGAAAAAAAATGTATCTTGTTACCACAAGTTAGTACCTGAAATGCAGATTATATTCAGAAAATATTAATTGTTCTTTTATAAAGAAGTTTACTGCTCTGATGATGCACATCTTTAATCCCGGTACTTGGGGAGGCAGAGGCAGGCAGATTTGAGTTCGAGGCCAGCTCACTCTACAAAGAGAGTGCCAGGCCAGCCTGGCCTGTTACAGAGAGAAACCCTGTGTCAGAAGGAGAAGAAGAGTTTACTATGTCACCAAACACTCTTTACACTTGGAGTAGTTCTGTGTAATGTATTGTCTAAGGAAAGCCCTTCCTTTTGTGACTTAGAAATCTGTTCATAATGTACACTGGAGTTTGAAGGCAGAACAGCACAAGAACTGTGAGTTAGGAACCTGAGGTGGAAACCCATGAGCTTAGTAGACATAGCTGGAGAGAAAAGTTAGCTGATCTCCTGAGCCTTGTCTATGTAAAGTATGAAATCAGATCTATATCACAGATTTTATTATGATTACAAAGTGTATATTCTCTTTAAAGGAATCACAGTAACTGTTCAATGTATTAGATTCCCTTTTTAAAATAAGCTTAATTTTTAAAGTTATGATGGGAGTGATTTATGTATGACATGGTTCATGTGGAGGTCAGAATATTGAGTAGTCTTTTTTCCCCTTCCACCTTTGCTCGGGTTCTAAGGATGGAACTCAAAAGGTGTTAAGCCTGCAAGTCAGGCAGCTTACCTGCCAACCCATGAACTTACAGATTATACGAGTTAGGTTTTTTTTTTTGTTTGTTTGTTTTAAGAAAAGTTTGGGAAAATTTGTGTGGGCTGTGAAGTTTTGAGAGAGAAACTTTATAGTAAAACAGCTGAAGAGACTGTCGGCCCTGTCCTACCCCATATTCTTTTTTCTTTGATTATATTAGTATATTCTCGACTGGGCAGCACATGGGCATATGCGTTTATAGGGATAGGGTAAAAGTCTGCACTGCAGCTGCCTGTTAGCCTGTACACAGCGCTCCAGAAGTTTAGCCTAAGCAAGTAGGTATTTTAGATAAGTGTACCCATAAACTTACTATGAAATAAGCAAAAAAAGAACACGGCTTTCATCATTGGAAAGGGAAAACAGAATTTAAAGTTGTATTTTTTCTAACGTGGCACTTAGTCAAAATTGTCTGTCTTTAGACCAAGGCTCCCGGAACATGCAGGAGAAAAAGAAAGTGTGTATACAGCATGGTAGGGGTATGGCTGGTGCAAACATGTTATTTCTGTAAAGTTTCCTTTTTAGTGACTCAGTCTTTGTTTTAAAATGGAATATTGCCATACATATTACAGAAGCTGCTTGATAGATTCGATTATGATGACGAGCCAGAAGCTGTGGAAGACTCAAAGAAAGAGGATGCCTCTGCCCTCAGCACCGCAGCCCTCGCCACAGCTGCACCTCCTGCACCCAGTGCAGCCACACCTGCTGTTACCGCGGCTGTGCCTGTGCCCTCTGCTACCTCTCCCCCTCCTCCACAGGCTCCATTGTGAGTGCTTCTTAATGCCTTGATAGTTGCTAACAGTTGCAAAGCATAATCTAAGTAACAATTAGGATTAAAAACACATTCCAGTGCAGTCTTTGTTTTAAAAAATTATATTAAATAAACTCCTCTTGGGAATAGTGTCCTTATTAGAGTTAGAATTTAAAATGTGGCCATTTTTTTATGTTGTACTGAGTTTGTGGATTGCTTCTTACTCCAGAGTGACATTCTGCAGTATAAATGTAACTTAGGGCATTAAGTGCTTTGAATGAGTAATGAAAGTGCTCACCTCATTGTAGTGGGTACCCTGGAGATGGCATGCAGCAGCCAGCGTACACACAGCATCAAAATATGGACCAGTTTCAACCTCGAATGATGCCACTACAGCAGGACACGATGCACCATCAGGTACGGGCATTTTTCTTTTTCTTTTTTTTTTCTTTCTTTCTTTTTTTTCTCTCCATGTTTATATTTTATTCCTCTTATTTTTTATTAGATATGTTCTTTGTTTACATTTCAAATGTTATCCTCTTTCCTGGTTTCCCCTCCGAAAACCCTATCCCACCCCACCCCGCTCTTCAAACCCATCTACTCCTGCTTCCTCACAGGACCAAAAAAATGCCTCTCCTCCCATTGATGACTGACAAGGCCATCCTTGGCCATTTTTCTTGTATTGACCTTTTTTGTACTTCTGAGCACTGCTGTTACTGCACAATTTGTAAGGAGAGCTGCAGCTCCAGTGAAGGCTGTGGAGTGGCAACTATCTTGAGTTGCTTTTGATATCAGTTACAGGGTTATACACATGACATCTTCATCTAATAATATAGGTATTTTAGTTAAAATAATTTAATGACATTGACTTTCTAAAGAAACCTCCTAGTCACACAATTTTTCCTTTGCTAGAGTCTCTTTCCTGAATACTGTCATGATTCGATACTATAGAGAGCTTTCCATTCTTAGTGTAAGCTGTGTTGGTAGTATGTATAGCACACCAGAGGGTTACAGGAAATACTGTAGGTTCACTTTGCTATGAATCTAAGACCATTTTTTTTTGTTTTGCACTTGTTTCTGAGATGAAGCCTTGTGTGTGGATCTGTCTCCATTTGTAGACCAGCCTGGCAACTCTGGTGTAAACCATCATGCCTAGCAAACACACAATTTTTTTAAGGAATCAAGAAATCATTTCTTGCAGCCATTTTTCCTTCTAAAATCGTAATTACTATTTTTTGTTTGTTTTGTTTGGTTTGGTTTTTTTCGAGACAGGGTTTTTCTGTATAGCCCTGGCTGTCCTGGAACTCACTCTGTAGACCAGGCTGGCCTCGAACTCAGAAATTCGCCTGCCTCTGCCTCCCAAGTGCTAGGATTAAAGGCCTGTGCCACCATGCCTGGCCGTAATTACTATTAAAAACTTGAAGGAAGACCATTTGCAATCAGGCATCTCCTTGGCTGAGGTTAGCTTGTCATTGCCACCTTGTACATAAAGCTGCACCTTAAATCACCGTTCAGAATTCTGAATGAGTTGCAGAACTTTCAAATATGTCATATTTGAATATGTAATGATGATATAGAAACCGGGTAGCTTTTCTCAATTAAAATGTATTGAAGTTTTTCAAAACTATTTTTTGTTGCTGGTACTTAATAGATTTAACTCTTCTTTAAAATGAAAGGTTCCACTTCCTCCTAATGGACAGATGCCAGGATTTGGGCTTCTTTCTGCACCACCTCCATTTCCTCCCATGCCTCAGCCGGGGATGCCGCAGCCTGGGATGGCTCAGCCAGGATTGGCACAGCCGGGGATGGCTCAGCCTACAATGCCACAGCCAGGGATGCCTCAACCAGGGATGCCACAGCCAGGGATGGCTCAGCCTGGGATGGCTCAGCCGGGATTGGCACAGCCGGGGATGCCTCAGCCTGGGATACCTCAGCCTGGGGTTTCTCCAGCTCCACCAGTACAGCCAACTTTCCAATCAACTTTTCAGCCACAAAATGAGCCCCATTCACAAAAAACGCATCAGCAGGTAATAATTTCTTAGGTTGATTTACATACATTCCTTGTTGTTTGTTTGCTGTTTTGTTTCAGTGTGATGAAGATGTTTGGGCACTCATTAACTCTATCCTGGGTGCTCAGGAGTTTAATGGAGGGTCCATACAAGTGTGGGGCTGAGCTAGAGGGAAGAGGGTCAATCAGGGCCTAGTTTACAGTGTTTGTATGTGATTTATACAAAGTAACTTCCACAAGTAGTGAACTTTCCCCTTAGTTTGCACATACTGTGAAAGGTTTTGTTTTGGTTAATGGTGGCTAGTAATCATTTGATCCAAGAACCAAAAAATTAGTATGTATGTATATGTATATCTTACAGTTTCTAAATTTCTGATTTTTCTGGGTTTGTTTTGTTTTGTTTTGTTTGTTTTAAAGGAAATGGAAGTAGAGCAGCCTTGTGTTACAGAGGTTAAGCGGCATGTGCCTGAGAGCAGAAAGTCGAGATCCAGGTCAGCATCCAGGTAACTTATAGGACGAGCTGTGGCTCTGTGATCTGAGGAGACTGGGAACCCTCATTACACTGCTGCTGCTGCTTGTTGTTGTTAAATAGGGTCTTACTATCTACCCCTGACTGGCAAGGGACTCAGTGTGTAGATCTGGCTGGCCTTGAATTCAGAGCAATCCACCTATCCCTGCCTTCTGGGTGCTTGGATTAAAACAGTGTCAACCATGCCCAGCTTTAGGTTTTTCTGATATTCAAAATGTTAACATTAAATAAAGAGAAGGTATCAAAAATAACACTGATTTTTATTTTGTTTTTTAGTCAAATCTGGGTATGTAGCTAAGTCAAAGTGCTTGCCTCATGTGCCTAAGGCTCTGAGCTCAGTCCTGAGCACTGCTTGAACTAGGTCTGCTATTGCACGCCTATAACCCCAGCACTGGGGCATCAGGTTTCAAGCCAGCTTGATATACATGAGATCTTGCCAGAATAAACAAACAAACAAGCCAGCCAGCCAAGTAAAATTGTTTTCAAATCTAAGTCACCTTAGCCACATTTTGTTTGAGTGACTTAGTACCCAAGTTGGGGGGCAGGGGTGGAGCTAAGTTCTGCACTGACAACAGAAATGGACATAGCATATTGAAGTCGCCGTTCACTGTGTTCTTCAAAGAAAGGGATAGGGGCAGCAGTGTTCCCAGCCCCCAGCATGGACTTCTTTCTTAGACCATGGAGATGGAATTGTGGAGAGTGTTAGAGATGCTAAACAGAGAAGACAGTTACAAGCCTTATTCATTTTGTTTAAATTTTACCCTTGCATTCCCTGTGACCGAGTTCTTACAGATCCAAATGTTCACGTACATACTTGTGGTTTTTCTTAAACTTAATATGTGCATCTTTCCCTTCTTTCTCTGTGTGCTATCCATCTCCTTATTGGAAACTTATTAGGTCACCAAAAAGGAGAAGATCTAGGTCTGGTTCTAGGTCTCGGAGATCCCGCCACCGTCGCTCTCGGTCTCGGTCCAGGGATAGGCGCCGACACTCACCTCGTTCTCGATCTCAAGAAAGACGGGATCGAGAAAAAGAGAGGGAACGGCGGCAGAAAGGCCTCCCTCAGATCAAGTCAGAAACTGCGAGTGGTAAATAGTGAACCTTCTTCATACTCTATTGTATTGTTCTCCCCCTCCCCCACCATTGTGGGTTTAGGATGTTTTATGACTGTTAGCAAAGCCATAAATGATACGTTATCATCGTGGTCGAGTTTTATTCTGAGTAGGGCTTCTGTATGTATGTCTGACTTATGTACTACAAGGGCTTTCTAGTACTTCTGTACACATGAGGTGTATCTTTCCACTAGCACAACTGCTTCCCTCTCTGATGAAGATTCAGTAATTTGTAGGCTGTGTTAGTTTGGTTGTCATCATTTTTAGAACATATAAAGTAGGTATATTCTTGTAAATCATTAACTATTACAGTTTACATCATAATAGTGACCAGTAGGTATTTAAAATGAGACTCATGCTTAGGAGACACCATACAAGGAAACTGCGCACTGGAGCTACACGTGGGTGGCTGCTGCTTAAGGCTGGGTCAGTTGGTAAGAGCCTGAGGCTCCAGCCTTGTTTTGTTCTGGCTGACAGATGGTCACTGCTGTTAGGGCCTGAGGCTTCATGGGTATTGTTAGGCCTAGTCACAGAGAGAGACTAGTGCTTTTCCAAGTCTTGTGTCCTAGTTTAATTTCTAAATAACTACTTTTTAAACTTTTAAGTTTATATGTACTTTATGAATGGGATTTCCTATTTAAACTTTTGGCATCATGATGCCACATAGTAATGACACTTATTAATGTGCAGTGCTCTAGGTGAAGTGAGTGTTTTAATCACTAATTTACTTTCAGTTTGTAGTACCACGCTGTGGGTGGGACAACTGGACAAAAGGACTACTCAGCAGGATGTTGCCAGTCTCTTAGAGGAGTTTGGTCCAATTGAATCCATTAATGTGAGTACTTACTGCCCTTGTGGTGTGCTGCTCCTAAGCAAGAAGTGCTCAGTTCTGAGCTCTCAGCTGCAGGCTCCCTTAACAGTCTGGGCAGCAGGTGCTTCTTGGACACTGGGGCTTACGTTGAAATACCTTACTAGGAAAGTAACAATGTTCATGGTTTAATTAAGAGCAAACTTGAATTGCCACCATCTAACCCCACAGGTTCTTAACTGTTTTGTTGGTGGTACTGGGGGCTGCAAGGTTGGGCATGCTCACAGTGCTTGAGCTCTCCTGTGGACTGCAAAGCACTGATGAGAAGGAAGGGAGGGAGGGAGGGAGGGAGGGAGGGAGGGAGGGGTGAGTATTCTGACCTGTGGTTGGTTCTGTCAGATGATTCCTCCCAGGGGCTGTGCCTACATCGTCATGGTTCATAGACAAGATGCATACCGTGCCCTGCAGAAACTGAGCCGAGGAAACTACAAAGTGAACCAGAAATCCATAAAGGTACATTTTATCATTTACAGAAGGATTCGATGTGTAAATAGACTGCTGTTGGGGGGTTTCTTTTCAGTGATAATTTTGCTGCTTGGGAAAGGCTTGAGACATAAAAGCTACCCTGTAAAAACCGATAACAATAACAAAACCAGTAACATTAGTTGGCATAAAATTTTATGTAACAATTTTCTCAGGGCAATTATCTATTCATTCATTTGTTTGTTTGTTTGTTTGTTTGTTTATTTGTTTATTTGAGTGTGCTGTAACTGTCCTCAGACACATCAGAAGAGGCCATCAGATCCCATTACAAATGGTTGTGAACCACCATGTGGTTGCTGGGATTTGAACTCAGGACCTCTGGAAGAGCAGTCAGAGCTCTTAACCACTGAGCCATCTCTCCAGCCCTCTTAGTTTTTTTTTTGTTGTTGTTGTTGTTTTTTGTTTTATCAAGCTTTTCTTCTCCCCCAGCTTCTTCCAGATCCCACCTCCCTCCCTAACTCTTCATGCCCCTTCATTCCACCCCCCACCTGGGTCTGGAAAACAACCCAGAAAAGCAGAAAAGCACAGAAAACATCACACCCTCATCAAAATCAGAAACCAAAACACACAAGCAATAAGTCACTGAGTCAAAAATGCCCAAAGCAGCTGGAGAAAAAAGGCCACCCCAACCCCCCAACCCCCCTCCCCCCCCAAAGAGCTTGTTTTGAGTTGTCCGTGCACTTCTGGGCATGGGCCTGCTCTGAGGGTAATAAACACAGTAAAGCGCCATTGGGAAAAACTAATGTTTCTTTGGCAAGCAGATGCCAGTTTCAGGAACCTCTTGGTTAGAGGTGGGAGCCTGTGCTGCCTTCTCCGTTTCTGAGCTGGTACCCTATCTGGCTTGATCCCGGGCAGGACCTGTAGAAGCTGCCACGTCTCTGATTTCATAGGTGCATCAGTACAGTTGGAGTTACCAGGCCCTCTGCACATAGTTTAAGGAAGGCAGCCCATTTAGGACGTTGGTCTCTGTTAGTTCCTATCACTTGCAGTGCTACACCTGTTTAGCTCTAATTGGTGCTTTAAAGATGTTTTCTAGTTAAATATTCTTGTATAAAAATGTGGATATTCCACAACTTAAGGTTTACCACCCCGTCTTAGAATTAACTATGAAAACAAAATCAACAAAGGTAAAGAAAATTAGAAGTGCACAGACAGCCGCCCTCTGAGGAGTCAGGATTCAGTGCTGTTGTAGTTACTGTCTGGTTCTACTCTAATGTAGACTGGAAAAGGATGTTGCCCTATCTGTAGACTCTTAAAAGTGGTCTCCAATGTGTTGGGATTCCCCTTGATGAGCCCGTTCCCTCTGCTGTGTGGTGAATGTGGAGAGACTTCTATCCCAGACAGAGTAGGAAGACACAGAGCTGTTAGTCTGATTAGTGCAGAGAATCTTACATATGCAGGGACAGCTAGCCAGTCTAGGCTGCTCCTGGCTGCCCTGTTCAGAGGAATAGAATGATGGGGAGTATGGGGAGTAGTGAACTGAAGATTTCTGACCTTTTCCCCTTTCTTTGTGTATTTCCACCAATTGTAGATTGCCTGGGCCTTGAACAAAGGAATAAAGGCGGATTATAAACAGTATTGGGATGTTGAACTTGGTGTCACTTACATTCCATGGGACAAAGTCAAAGCTGAGGAGCTGGAGAGTTTCTGTGAAGGAGGCATGCTGGACAGTGACACACTTAACCCAGGTAAGCAGACCTGTGACTGACAGGTCACAGTCATATAACCACATGTAAGTTTATGCTTTGCTTAAGTCCCAGTCAGGAGACTGCCTCTCTTGAAAATTGAAGACACTGTGCTCTTCCTCTGCATAGCAAGGTCAGTGGAGAAGTACAGACACTCTAGATATTGTGAGGCTTGTGGTTAAGTAGAACTTTGCACTAAGAACAGAAAGCAGACTCCTGAGTCCCCATTGTGCGTCATGGGTACAAGCTGCCTGGCCTGATGCATAGGGCCCCCACATCAGAACACTTTGATCACAGGCGCATCTTAGGTTTGGGCTCTTTGATTAGAGATGCTGTTCTAGTAAGATATGGTGACATTCAACTCTGTATTATGTTTTAATCCATGCTTCAAAAATAATTTCTTTAGAAAAATTTAAATATCCAGAGAAGACACATGCGTGTGCACAGGCACGCTTGCATATTAGACCAGGAAGTTGAGTTGTTTGTGGACACAAATATTACAAGTGCCAAGGTAGTAGTAAGATTGCTGTGGGAATAAAGAATGTGTAGTGAGGACAACCAAAAGCAAGGATGCTCACCTCCTTGGTTGATGCATGATGCTTTCACTTAAAGGAAAGAGCCAGGTTGTATTTGTCTTGAGGTAAGTAAGCCTACCATATCAGGTCTGTGCTCATGGCCAGGATAAAAAGATTAAGCTGGTGGAGCCCTGGAAGGCATGGTGGTCCTGGGAGGTCTTACTGATGACGTAGAAGGTTACTAATCAGTAAAGCCCTGGGATACAGAATGGAAAGATAACTTTCTGGATTTTCCTTCCTTAGATACCAAAAGAGGTGGAAGGGGCTCTCAGTTTTTAATACTAGGGAGTGACGGAGAGGATGGCTTTAGAGCTGAGCATGTCTGCTGGATCCATATGTTCACCCATATCTCTGTGCTTACTTGTTAACTTAAATAATTACTAAAAATAGTAACATGAATTTGTTTAGTGAAGCTAATATTTTCTAATCTTTCATTTTCAATTTTATATATTTAAAGCTATACACGAAAATGGTAAACATTAGCCAGGCGGTGGTGGTGCACACCTTTGATCCCAGCACTTGGGAGGCAGTGGCAGGTGGATTTCTGAATTCGAGGCTAGCCTGGTCTACAAAGTGAGTTCCAGGACAGCCAGGACTACACAGAGAAACTCTGTCTCGAAAAACCAAAAAAAGAAAAAAAAAAAAAGAAAAGAAAATGGATGGGAAACATTTAAAAACCAAAAAGAAAAAAGAAAAGAAAAGAAAATGGATGGGAAACATTTATTGTTACATTTCTTTAATTCAGATTGGAAAGGCATCCCCAAGAAGGCTGAAAATGAAGTCGCCCAGAATGGAGGTGCCGAAGCCTCCCATACAGAGCCAGTGTCCCCCATACCTAAGCCTGTACCTGTGCCCGTCCCTCCCATTCCTGTGCCTGCGCCTATAACAGTGCCACCTCCACAGGTAAGGGATTAAGAACATGGTTTAACCCTTCAAAGGTCTGGAGGACTGCTTTTGAAATCTTACTATTCTGTCTGAAAAGCGAGTAGACGGGCAGAGTAGTTTCCCTACTTTGGTATTAAATCTCTTTGCAAACTCCAGCTTTTTTCCATAAATGTCAATAAACCCAATTAAATTTAGATTGTTTCAAGTGTGTGGGTCACTCAGTGCCCTTGATTTATATTGTCCTAGAGATGAAATCCAAAACTACTATGGAGATGTTATTAGGCCTTCGTTTTTCAGGAAGTTCCTGTGTTCTGAACTCAGATACACATACACAAGCCCCAGCTGCTTTGTGGGAGGAAGATGGAATCATTTCATGTTTGTTTACTGTTTTGTTGTTGGGATTGGTTGGTTGGTTTTTCAAGACAGGGTTTTGCCATGTAGCCCAGGCTACCCTCAAGCTTGTATTTTTCTGTCTCAGTTTCCCAAGTGCTAGAACTACATGACCTGATATACCTACCTGGCTTATTGATAAACTACAGATTGCATTTGTTAGGTGTTTGTTAAATGTCAGACACCATCACTTAATGTGTATTAATTCATTTAATCTTATACTTACTCCAGATTACGTTTCCAGTTTAGAAAGCTTAAATAACCAGGAAAGCACTACAGACAGTTTGACTCTGGGATCATTGATCTCAGCCTACTACGTAAATTGCCAGCTATCCTTTCTTAGACATACATTTTTAAAATTTCAGCCTTGGAGTATTTTTAGACATGTTGTATGCTGTCAGAACACTAATTGATGCCAGTCAGAATGGCCATCTTACAGGAGAGAGCAGAGCTTAAAGTTACAGCATTTAGGTAGGCACAGGTTGCCTACTTACTATCTTTTTATTCTAATAAATGTAGTAGTATAATGAAAATTTAAAAGCGCCTGCTTTTATTTCTCGGCACACATATACTGTATTTGGAAGCAGCTAAGTATGTTTTCATGTTTCTCGCAGGTCCCACCCCATCAGCCGGGTCCTCCTGTTGTCGGTGCTCTCCAGCCGCCCACTTTCACCCCTCCCTTAGGAATGCCCCCTCCAGGCTTTGGCCCTGCTGTTCCTCCTCCCCCTCCTCCTCCACCATTTTTGCGCCCAGGATTCAACCCAATGCATTTACCACCAGGTACACTGACTTGCCTGAGAATACTTTTTTAGGCTCTGAGATAAAGTCATGTAGCAAGAGTTGACATGATTTTTCTTACTCTAGGTTTTCTTCCTCCTGGACCCCCACCTCCTATAACTCCACCAGTATCCATCCCTCCACCTCACACTCCACCAATAAGCCTCCCAAACTGTAAGCATGTCTTTCCTCTATGCTGACTTGACGTCTTGGAGTTGGGTAGGAGGGAAAATGAACAAATAGGAGGGTCTGTAGTCTGCTTGCAGGTTGTTGACTGGAGCATGACTAATCACTCAGCTTCACATGTCAATGTGATTATTCCTTAGCTACTATCGCTGGTATAAATGAAGAGACTACAAAAGACTTATCTATTGGAAATCCCATTCCAACAGTGGTGTCTGGGGCTAGAGGAAATGCCGAGTCTGGTGACAGTGCGAAAATGTATGGTTCTGCTGGGCCACCTGCTGCACCCACGAGTCTGCCCACCCCTCCTGTAACCCAGCCTGTGTCACTGCTTGGTAAGTAATTATTCTTTTATTGTTACTTTTTTTTTTCCCTTTCAAGTTTGCTTTTTAAAAATTCTATGAATTTTGGCAAAGTAATAACCCCCGTGCAATATTCCTTTAAGGAAGATCTTAAATGATTTGTGCAGTTGTTCTTTACTAGGTGACCTTATGCCTAGGTGTCCTGAATAAAAATTTCCATCTGCATGTTAATTTGGTGTATACATTAATTAATTTCTATGGAAGCATTGCTATAGTCATGTTCTTGATGGATATAATTCTACACTTGGATCTCCAGCAGCTGGTTCCTTGTAGACATTTCTCGTCTTACCTATCGAGAGCTTTTAAAGTACTGACAAATACATCCCCTAGCAGAATGGCGTTTTCTGAGTGACGCTGTACAGTTGAGTGGAGCTGAGGCCGATCTCACTAGCTCCTTGGTTTTCTTCTGCTGGAGTTGCTTCTTTCCACAGTCTCACCACTGCAGTCAGGGGAGGCACAGCGTAGAGGCGTTACAGCTTCCTTACAGTACTGACTTGCTTCACATCTCATAGTTTTTATAACAGACCAACCATCTTTTAAGGTAAATCATACTTGAGGTATATTACCAAGAATAATTAACATTTGATTCTCCTAATG
>LR750296.1:550073-587358 GCA_902729485.2 Mus minutoides | reverse complement strand
GGAATGGCACAGAGGCACCATGGGACAGCAGCATTGCCTGGCTCACTTGGATAGGACTTTTTCTCATATTTCTAATGTGCTTGCATAAGAATCTTGGAATCTGAATCAGATGCAGTTCTCTAGTCAGCCTTTCCTCCACATCCTTTCCACCTGTGCACATCTCTGACTTGGAAAATAATCTTGTCTAAGGTCCATAGTTGTCAGGCTGCCTGTAACTTACAAAGTTGTGTATATTTGTGATTTTCTTTGGACTTCATAACTTTACTGAATGAGTAGAAAGATTTTATAATCTCCAAGAGTTTGCTAGCCACTGCTTATAAGTACTTGTTTGAAGTGAGTGCCTGCCTCTTTTTACCCCGGATCTTGAAGACCCTACCCTTTATTTCTTACCACCACTAAATAGACCTTTGCAACCAACATGAAATAAAACAAAAAAAGTTTGTAAGCTTAAAATTTTAATGTAAGCACAGCATGGCTGAAGAACACCGAATCTCCCTCCATGGGTCTCATTGCCTCTTGACCTGTGTGTGTCCTTCCCTCCTAGGATGGAAGGTCATGAGCACGGTCCCTGGTTTCCATGAATAAGGGTAGGTGAATGAGGGACTTGATAATGCAGGGCTCTTCCCTTTGGATCATCTTTGTCTGTAACTTTTAAGACAAAATTTGAAATTTGAAGGTAGTTTCAAATCCTGGAAGGTTTAAAATTTGATATAAGATAAAAATGGAAACTTTTATTAAAATAAGTACTTTAAACTAACATTGAATAGTCTAGTTTCCGTTAACAGAAGGAAAATCTTGTGCATGCCTTCATTCAGAAATCTGGAAACATGCTGGGCTTTGTGTGTGGCACTGCACCCAGAACTTGGGAGGCTGCGGTCCAAGGATCTTGAGTTGGAGACTAGCCTGAGCTACATAGCAAGCCCCTGTCTCTAAGAAAGAAATCTTGAAACAACAAAGATAGTCACATAAATCTTGACCTTTCAGAGAAATAAGCTTTGGTTTTCTTATTATTACAAAGGTTTAATCGAAAGTTTAACATTCTTGACCTGATTTTCACACTGTAGTAGAGCAGCCCTTTGAAGAGGTGAGTGGGTGTCCACCCTGAGCTGCCACTGTACTCATCCCAGGGCTTCTGGTGTGGTAGGATTAGTCCCTCCCACTCGATCCCAGCACTCTTCTCTGGCCTTCATTTGCCATTCACATTGTCATCTGTCACAAGAATCACAAAGGAAGCTGATCCTTGGACATACCTGTCACCAGTAAATGTCAAAGTATTCACCCATACCTCCTCCTGTCTGACAGGGGTGAGTTGTTTTTTGTTGTTGTTGTTTTTTGTTTTTTATTTTTTTTAAGTGGGTGTTTGTTGTCGTTGTTGTTTCCATGTGCATTCAAATAAAGGAGAATTGATTCAGAAGCATCCCAGGTCCACTTTGATTGAGAAACGCACGAATCCCACTATGGTGTCACAGCACCAGTGGGCCACGAGCTGGGTGCAGGGGTTCTTAATCCCCCTGTGGGAACGTAAGGGCCAGGTGTTCCCCCTTCCTTGGTTCTCTGATGTTTCCATAAGTCTGTAAAAAGAGATGTTGTGTTGACCAGAACACTAAACCTAAAGGCTAAGGCCGAAGTCCCATTTCCTCGTCTGTAAAGGGGAATACATGGACACACCAGGGAGTGGTGACAATTCAGAGGCTAACACACAATGCCTGCCACCTGGGAGGCACTTAGCTGTCACAGGTAAGAAACTGTAGTCGCACTGAGGACTGAGGACATCTAGAGACGAGCGATATCTCCGCAGTCTGCTGACTCTGCCGGGCTCTGACTCAAGCCCCTTGTGTGTTCTCAAGTAGAAAGCACACTGTGACCAAGTCTGTCTTTGTATAGTTGCTTGTGCATTTTAAGGTATATAAGACTAGATCACAAGCTCCACTCTTTGACCTACTCAGAAAATGTGTTAAGTCATAGCAGCATTTTATTTCGTGACACGCTCAGTATTGCACACCCTTCTGCAGTGGTCCTTCTGCGGTGGTCTTTCCAACAGCGCTCTTGCTGTGGTTTTTGGCACATTATTTCTAATGTGTGCCAGCAGTTTTGAAGCAACACAGGCTTCCTAGATGGTAAGCAGACCAAAATTTCATGTTGAGGCCTAGCTGTAATGGGGAACATAGTGGAGTGCCTTGGGATTATTTGCTATTGAGAACTTTCTGTCATCAGGCTTGAGTTTGAATGTTAGTTTAGAGACAACAGCCTGCTGCTAGAGGTGATCTTAGGTGCCCCCTTCCAAAAACAAACAAACAAACAAAGCAACTCTGAATTTGGAAGGACCCAAGTTTCCATTGTATTTTTAGAGCATTTTGGTCCTTTTAATAGTACTGATCATTTGAAAGTAAAAATGGCTAGGCATAGTACCATTATTAGATTTTAAAGAATACTAGATTTAGTATCTCATGGCCAAAGTAGCTGAAACCCATAGTGCTTTGTCAAAGCTAAGTATGGCATCTGCAGTTGTCACATCTAGGAGAGAAGATGGGTGGTGGCAGTTGCAGTCTTTCTTTTGATTGTATAAATATCTCTGTTTGCCTTTCGGAACCTTTGTATGATATGTACTGCTAACATGATGTACAGCATATTTATTAAAAAGTTAATTGTAAATGTAAAGTTTGGGTTACTTTGGTGTTCCAAACAATAAAAAAAAGTACACAAAAAATGTGTTTGTGTTACCTATCTGTCCTGTGTTACAAGGAATATGTTTCAAGACACAAACTCTGCCAGCTGGAATTGATTCCTTTGGTGGGACAGTACAGCTTCTCCTGACAGACACGTCGCTTGCCCATTCCTGTTACAAACGGACTCTCGTTTCTCACCCTTCCTGCTTTTGTCACACAAGTGACATCTCACTTCTGAGAGCAATCTTACAAATGTAAGGTTACTTTTCCTTTGCTGGAAGTCGAGGAGGTTTTAAAGCAGGACTCTAGGATGCCTTGTGAGCTGAGTTGCTGGTGTATGGACTGGCACACTTCAGACCCTACGTAGCTGCAGCAGGCATTGAGTTCATCTCAGACTAGGGCTTCTCAAGAAAAATTGAGGATTCAATTGGTTTGTAAATTATATAAAATATGTTTGATTTTATATTAAGAGCTCTAAAATGAACCTAGGAGATTAAGTTTTACCTATATTTTGGTATTGTTTGAAAATGGGTATTTGATTTCTGATCGTTTAGCTGTGGATTTCTCTTCTCAGACTCATCTTGAACTTTATAATTTTTATAACTAGCAATTTTAAACAATATTTAAATTAGAACATTAAAGCACCAATCTGTTATTTGTCTACCAGTCATTAATATTAAAAAACAGACTATTGAGAAAATTAGAGAAACTATTTTTTTAAGAGTAATACCTAATTTTTAAAAACAATGTCTGCATTTTAATACTTTTAAACTAAACTTTAATATGGTTATACTAAATTACAAGCTAGGAGAATATACCACGGAAAGCCTTAAAAGTACCTGCCTGAGTGTTGTTCCACTAGTGGCTTGGAAGTATTCATTACAGCGCCTTCACTTACTACACAATGTTGTTCAGTGAGTGGTGCAAACGCAGTGTTACTCTGCAACAGACATTTGCCTATTATGCACATAATACAACATGTTATCTCAAAAGGCACAGCATGTGGAACAGAACATAAGAACCATCTTTATATGAAACCTGCAGGTGCTACATTGTTCTCATGTCCCCTGAGGCTGTCATTACCTACGTGGTGTTAACTAGCCGGAAGTAAGTAGGCCTTGCACCTTCTTTCTGAGGGACACTTTGTGAGTGACTCTAGAGAGGATTTCATAGACACAGCTGACTCTTGCTACCACTGAAAATACAACTGCTGCCAGAAAGTTGTGTGATGGAAGGTTAACTTGTATCAAGTTTACTACCCAGTAGTGAAACTTATTTTAAGTCATAGTTATTGTACCTGTCGGTGAAGTACTTAGCAAGTAGCACATGGATTAATTTTTTAAAGTAGTTATAAATGGTGTTGGCTAATTAGCCATACAATGTCTATTATTTAGAAAGATTGCTGACACTCACATTTCATTTAAAATTCTTGCATCAATATCTAGTATGCCACTTGCTAAAATCGATGAGACGTGTCAGCATGTGCCTTCTTCCAGTTCCTCTGAAAGAGCCTGCAGTGGCATGTAAGGTCCTGCTTGTAACAGGGAATGAGATGTGCCATCTCTCTCATTCTTGAAAATTAGCTCAAGTCTTCACCAGCTTTCAGCACAGTCCACTGCAAGCATTGCCTGGGGTATTGTCAGAGCAAAAGCCCCAGGTTCTGTGAACTGGTGAACCTAAGGTGGGAAGCCCACATGTTGATTATAGTCTCACTCACGCCAGCTTTCTGAAGGTAGGATAGCAAATCAGAAAATGACTTTTGTTGATTGCTTGATTCAATAAATACACGTGTGTATATTTACCTACAGATCAGCAGGCATTGGTTGAGAAATTAGGGGTCATTGATAGTGGGCTGGAGGGAGACAAGATTCAGTACACTTGGCTCTTGTGTACTGTTTCCCGGGTTGGATTCCCAGCAGTATAAAGAAGAAATGAGCAGCTGGTAAATATTTCCACCTGTGTAAGGAACACCACCCACCCTACTCACCCTGCCCAATGGAAAATACTACAGTGACCATTCTGTTGATTACAGTTAAAAACAAAACAGTGATGGACAATTAGGAATAGAAAAAGAAGATAAGGGGGAAAATGCAATGTTTTCAAAGTTCAGGATCTCTAGGATTTCTGTTGAAAAGATTCTCACCACTTTGGTACCTGTAGCCTCTACTCTCACCAGGGGAAATACCTTGTGGATAAGATTGTTCACCACCTCTGTAACCACCATCCAAATATGAGTGTTACTCATGGGTCCATGTCTACTGAGGACACCTCTTCTCTACTAAGTATCCTTCTAGGTACTAAAGAGAGCAGGGAGGGCAAAGTGAGATCTGTCTCCCTAGAGTGTTTATTCCTGTGGAAAATAAGTGATCTCACATGAAGCCCTTTCATTGAAGAGAAGAAAGTAGAGGCGTGCTAGTGGGTGAAGATACTGAAATGCGCCATTGTCAATAAGATGGCCAGAGTGGGCATTTGGAGGAAGTGGCTTTGAGAAAGAAACCCAAGTAGAGAATAAAGGAAAATAAGCCACGTAAGTACTGAGATCTGGCCTTTCAGGCACACCAGCAAAGGCAACCTGGATTAAGAAGCAACTTTATTTGCCTGGAGAAACCACAAGGACTGGTAGAGCGGTCTCAGAGAGACTGACAGGAATGTAGGGAACGTTGTGGCCATCGGGTGTGCAATGGAATTAGTGCTGGGTTCTAACTGTTTAAGGAGCAGCCTGGGAGCTCGTAAGAGCAGCAGCCCCATGTGGAAGGTACCGCAGTTTGTGATCTGGATGCAGTTTGAAGGTAGGCCCTTCAGGACTGTCCCACTTCTTAAGTATGCCATGTGAAAAGAATCGTGTGTGTGTGTGTGTGTGTGTGTGTGTGTGTGTGTGTGTGTGTCACATGTCTGTGAGCATTGGTGCTGTGACTTTATTCTTGAGATGATCAGATCTGCAAGAGTGGGTGGTGGTCATTGTGTGTGGGGATGAGGGTTTACAAGTACACTGGATAAATTCTAGAGAGTTGCATTCATATGCCGTGAAGATAATGTCACAGATCCCGTAGAGTTACAGAAAAAGAATTGGTAAACAGACATTGCTCTAGAATGTTTAAACATTTCACAGTTGAAAATAAGGTGCTCTCTGAAGACATTTCTATTTGACAGCTCTAAGCAGTTGTTAGAAGTTTAATCAGTTGCTGGAGAAACTGAAGCATAAGGAAAAATAAGCTAAAGTCCCATAGCTATACTTGTTAGGGTTAAAGTCAAGGTAAGCTCGCTCCAGTGGGAGCCTGTTCTCTCAAGCCACGCTTGCACTGTTGTCCAGCAGAGGGTAGTGAAAACATGGAACCAGTGGGCTGAACACAGACAGCGAAGTACTCAGGAGGCCATGCCAGGGCAGAGGGGAAGAGATGAGCTCCCATGTGCCGCCGCTGGCTCGGAACTCCTAAGTTTTGTTGTGGTGGCTTAGGGCTGCAATCCCAAATCCCAGGACACAGAAGCAGGAGGATCCTAAGTTTTAGGCCAACCTGTAACAAGTAGCAAGGTGCTGTCCCAGAAAACGTGCTGAGCCCTTGGCATTTGCAAAGAAAATGAAGGCGCTTGGTGAGTTAGTTTTCCTGGAATGATGAGTTTGGTCATGTAGGACAGAAGAATGGGGTGATGAGAGGTAGACGAGGTTGGGTTTAAATCCCTGGGGAGAGTTATTTTATAGGAACATGTGGTTGAGTGCTGACAGACAAAGAGAAAGGGAGTTATCTTTGTTTTTCTTAGTAAATAGTAGCTGATTCTGGAAAAGCTGATACAAGAAAGAAAGCTGCAGTAGGTTAATAGGGAGGATGGGTAGACCCAGCTGTTACAGGTGCAAGAAAACAAAAAGGACAAAATGAGGGGTTTTTTTTGGTTTTGGTTTAGGTTTTTTGTTTTTGTTTTTAGTTTTTCAAGACAGGGTTTCTCTGTATAGCCCTGGCTGTCCTGGAACTCACTTTGTAGACCAGGCTGGCCTCGAACTCAGAAATCTGCCTAGGTGTGCACCACCACGCCCGGCTCAAAACATTGTTTTGCTAAAACCAAGTACAATAAAAATAGAAAATGGTGTGTTCACATAATGGAAGATTGTTTGATAAGTGAAATACACAACTTGGATGAAACTTGGAAAAATGCCAAGTGGAAGGAGACCTTGTATGATTCCATTTTATGAGATGTTGGTTAACAGGCAAGTTCACATAAACAGTAGCTGGGTGGGCTGGGCTGGGCTGGGCTGGGGGAGGCAGATGATGGTCAGTGGAGCAGGCTTTCTTCCCAGGATACATGCAAAAACCATTGACTCTATAAGCTTTTGTATGGGCACATTAGAGAATTCAGAAATACTATCTTACTAAAGTTATAAAGTGGATCAACTAGAAATAAGCTGACAGAAGAAACAGTAGGTAGGGTGTGGGAGTGTGTTGGGAAAATGTAAGGTTGCTGGGCAGAGAACACACATTCTTGTATTTAACAAGTCTGTTGAGGAGGCCAGTCAGTATACTTGGGGTTGAAGTGACTTGCAGCCATGCTTAGACCCACATTTAAAATGAATCAAAGTGCAGCTCAGTGGAGGGCCTGGGATCAGTCCCAAATGCCACGAAAATGTTTAAAATAGGAAGCTGGTGTTGAGGCGGTTCTAGGTAGCCATGAGGAGGAGACTGAGGGGGACATTGAGGTATAGGCCTGGCAGGGTAGGGTTGGGGTTGAGAGGAGAGTGGGCAGGGTGGTCTGAATGTGAGTTGAGTAATTCCTAGTGGTGAAGCCTTCCTTCCCTGCTGGAGGTGAGGCAGTGGCTGGAAATGCCTGCAAAATGCCTGGTTTCCCAGTAAAGTGGAAGACCCGGTTGGCCAAGTAAAGATGGAGGATCAGATTCTTTTCCTTTCCTGCGTGGGGCCCTCACCTCTGCACATGGAGATCCCTGCTGTTCTTTAAAGATCAGATCTATTTAAACTGCACCCTCTGTGGGCTTCAACTGAAAGCCCTTGTGTTCAGGTGTCCTTTTCACCCTCAGAAATGTCTGCTTGTGGATTGGCGGCCTGCCACCCGCCCCTGAGCCCTTCCCCAGATCTCTTCTGCCATGGCAGTGTCTGATTTAACAGAAGCAGCCATTTTGAAGACCATTAGGAAATGCGGTTTTTCTTTTGCTGTCACCATCTCCACCTCCCCCCAGTCTTTCTTTCTAACCCTGTCTATCCTGGAGCCTACCATCCTGCCTCCACATTCAGTTCTAGGACTACAGGCAGGCATTTGGATTTTGTTTTTCCTTTTTTTTTTTTTTTCCCCTCAATCTCTTCCCAAATGTGGTTTTACTAGACATTTTATGTGTGTGGTGTGTAGCCTTCTCAGGTCTGAGATCTTTCTCTGCTTGGCCAGTATTACTGCAGTGATTCTGCCCTGCTGAACCCTGAGTGCAAACATGATCTGCTTGCTGCCTACATGCAAGGCTGTCCAGTGTTTGGTGCTAAGATGCAACCTTTCTCATTAGTCCCCTATCATTGTTCCTGATCTTGCATTGACACCTTCATTCATGCCGACAGGTCTGTGTGTCTTAATCCCAGACTCAGTCCTGCTCACTGGCTGTTCCCAGTGTGTCTCCTACGCCAGCTCCTGAGTCTGGCCTGGTGTCATTCTGAGATGCCTGAGGGTGAGAACCTAGCCACTGCTCCAACACTATGACCCTCTTTGCTTTCTCTTTCTGTACACCACTTACCAGAAAGTTTGTTTGTTTGTTTGTTTTCAGAATAAATAGGATTATTCATCTGCTTAGGGTCCCACTCCGATTCCCTCTATTAATTAGGCAAAGGCCAGGTTATTTATCATGACATTCAGGGTCCCTCCATTGCCTTGGCTCACCTGGTCAGCTTCATAAGCCTTGTCTGTAGAAAGGATCTCCTCTCTGCACCCAAGGTCACCCTCCTGCAGTTCTCCTGAGCAGTGAGCGGACCCCTGCCCCAGTGGAGTACTAATCTTTCGTAAAGTTGTTCCCTCTGCCCATTCACATTTCCCCTTAACCATACTGGTCTTGTACCAACCCGGACCTCTTCTGTGTTCCCATCCAAGTCTCCATTGTCTGCCGGCTCCACCCTTGTGTACCATGACCCTCTCGCTGTGGCATCTGTAGCAGTTGGAATGGAGGAGAAGATTTGGTTCTAATTCCCAGACCTACGTGAATTCTTAGTGAGGTTTTGATATATTAAGAAGTTGCTTTTGGAAAAGTTCTTAACTACAGAGCTTTGCAATGCTGCATAGCTTACTCGAGGTAAAGGTCATTGCTGTTTGTGTCTTTTAGTTTACAGATCTTTTCTATATTTCCCTGGAAGAAGTTAGCATTTGTCTGCCTGTATGCCTACTACAGGATTCACCTTACACATTTTAATTATATCCTTTATTACAGAAGTAGTGTGCTTTTACTGCAGAAATAGCAGAGAGAGAGAGAGAGAGAGAGAGAGAGAGAGAGAGCGCACAGTGAAGGGGAGAGGCCCATCTGACATGTCTTCTCAGCATTGCTAACGCAACGAGAATTTGGTTGTATAATATTTAGAGCAGATGCCAAATAGAAACATTCACACCTATGCAGCAGATTGGGCAGGTTTTTTGTTTTTCCCTTAGTTTCCCTTTATGAGAGGTTTAAGTACGTGATTACCATTGGCCCAGTTTACTCCTGCACATCTTCAAATCCATCCTGTGAAGGATTTATGAGAGTAATCCTGGGGACTGGCTTATGTTAATAATGATTGGTGTTGCATCTCCATCCGTAGTCAGGTTGGTGGTTCAGGGCCTCCCCATTGCCCTGCAGGAATAGTTTTGCTTTCTCAGACTTGTCTGAATGGTTAGAGTATTTTGAGATTGTTCCAGTGAACCTACACTGGAAGACGCCATATAAACCTAACAGTAAGCATCAGTCCTTAACTCCTTGCAAAAAAAAAACTTTCTAATTACAGATGCCAGCAAAGTCAAGTGTGATGGTGTTTTGGTTCCTCTGGCCAGTGCTGGGCACCTTTTATGTTAGGGGACCCTGTTACCATTAGTGTTTTTTGTGTGACCTATTCTCAATGTACTGAAAGTACTGATGACATTTGCCACTTGAGTATTTTGGCCTTTGTCAGGCTGGTGGTCTAGTGTGTTGACTGGGATTTTCTCAGGACATTGTGAAAGCCCTCGCCACACTTACCCATCTCTCAGGGCTTCGCAAACAGCACGTTGGGAGTTTGATTGGCTGTAAGTTCTTCTCTGCTACTAAAGAGCTCTAAAGCAGAATTGATACTGTACTTTTAAACGTTCTGCTTAGTCCTAGAATATCACCTTTCTAAACAGAATGCGTGGCGTAAAAGTGTCCACAGGTACTGAGCAGGCACTGAATGTTACCATTTAAAGTGGCAGGTGGTACCTTCCCCTTCCTGGAGTACTCAGGTGGATGCCAAAGGTAATTCCTGAGTCGTGCTCGTCTCTGTGCCCTCGTGGGGCTCTGTTGCTTAAGTAAATCCTGTGGCTCTGAGTCTGAGTTTACAGTATTGTAAGCTGGTGTTTCGTCCATTGAGTAATTTAGTCTATCCAGACATTGGCCTCGACATTGTGAGGAGTGGGAACTGGAATGGAAATTCTGGTTCACCCTGTCCACACAGAAAATGTAGGAACTTACAGGACTTACTTCACTAATTTCCTACAATGGGTAGATGTAAGTTGACTCAACTTGTAAACCTAACATGTTTCTGTCACACAGGCACTTGTGACCATTGTCAGCTGGTGGTCATAAACTGAGACTATTGTGTGGTACATGGGCAAAGACGTGACTACTGCCCTTTACATCTGAACCCTGACATTTTCTTTCTTTTTTTTTTTTTTTTTTTAAAGATTTATTTTATTTTATTTATATGTAAGAACACTGTAGCTGTCCTCAGACACTCCAGAAGAGGGCGCCAGATCTCTTTACGGATGGCTGTGAGCCACCATGTGGATGCTGGGATTTGAACTTATCACCTTCGGAAGAGCAGTCGGGTGCTCTTACCCGCTGAGCCATCTCACCAGCCCGAACCCTGACATTTTCAGACTCACTCTTGATCACGGTGCCATTTGTTCTTTGTATTTGGAGAGATTTAATGCCTACTGATTGGGACCAAAACAAATCCTTTACCTACTACTGTAAGGGCTGGGTTGTTGGGCTTATTTGGTTCTTGAGCCAAAATGAGCAGGCTCTCCTGCAAGCCAGAACAGAAGGCAGTGAGCGAGTGTGACTTTATGAACAGGGCCAGTTTGTCACTCTTACTTCCTTTGGAAGAAGAGGAGCTGTGTGGCTGAGGATCCCATGTGACCCAGCAGTCTTGTTGACCTGATGGATTACACCTTCCACGGCGCTTAGAAAACAATGAAAAAATAAGCTTTGTGAGTGTGTGAACTGTTTTATTGTCTATTCTTGTATAATAGTGCATATTGCATAATAACTACATGAAGCAGTCTAACAGAACGTCTTGACTACATGCTTTAAGTCATTGGCCTCTTCACAGTAGCCACATTAAAACATGAAATCAGATTGTAAACTTGGGCTGAGAGAACACTGGACATACCCTTCTGCTGTCGGTGGATGCAGGCCTTCCTTCATCTCACTGAGCACACTGAGACATTCTTAGCTGCCTTAAGTGTTGGTAAAACAGCTGCTGAGGAGGTTCTGCTAGAGAGGACACCTGACAGAAATTGCAAGATCACAATTGTCTCAGTATTTTTTGTCCTCTGCCTGTAATGGTTGCATAAACAGTGAACCTTAGTTACTGGCTAAAGTAGGGTTAGGTGGGCATGAATTCAGAGTGAAATTGACTTAGGACTGAATTTTATTTTTCTTTACAAGTCCACAGGAGACAGCTAAAAGACTGCATTCACATTTTCCATTTGGCTTCTCTTTCAGGCACTCAAGGAGTTGCGCCCGGTCCTGTAATTGGGCTCCAGGCACCCTCTACCGGTCTTCTTGGTGCCAGACCTGGCCTGATCCCACTCCAGCGCCCCCCAGGGATGCCTCCACCACATTTGCAACGGTTCCCTATGATGCCACCTCGGCCCATGCCACCTCACATGATGCACAGGGGGCCGCCACCAGGACCAGGGGGCTTTGCCATGCCCCCACCTCATGGAATGAAAGGGCCCTTCCCACCACATGGCCCCTTTGTTAGGCCTGGTGGGATGCCAGGGCTGGGGGGCCCAGGGCCAGGCCCGGGAGGACCAGAAGACAGAGATGGAAGGCAGCAACAACCACAGCAGCCGCAGCAGCAGCCACCACAGCAGTCACAGTCACAGCAGCCAGCATCGTCACAGCAGCCAGCGCCAGCTCAGCAGCAGCCACCGCAGTTTAGAAATGATAGCAGGCAGCAGTTCAACTCAGGTAGAGACCAAGAAAGGTTTGGAAGAAGATCTTTTGGAAGTAGGGTGGAAAATGACCGGGAACGGTATGGGAGCCGTAATGACGATAGAGATAATAGTAACCGTGAAAGGAGAGAGTGGGGAAGAAGGAGCCCTGACCGGGACAGGCACAGAGACTTGGAAGAGAGAAGTAGACGCTCTAGTGGGCATCGGGACAGAGACAGGGATTCTAGAGATAGAGAGTCCCGTAGAGAGAAGGAAGAAAATCGAGGAAAGGAGAAGCATGAGGTGGCAGACAGGGCAGGTGGTAACAAAGTTGTGGAACCTCCCCATAGCCAAGTGGGAACCATAGACACTGTCTCAGAACTTAATAAGGGGGAGGCCATGGCCACGGTGGTAAAGCCTGAAGAGTCGCCTGCTGAGGCTACCTCACCCGTTGGACCCGAGAAGGATCCTGGCTCAGCAGCAGAGCCTCCTCGCTAGAGACTGGATTTGACAGAATGTGACAGTGACACTTGGGTGTAGAACATGAGGTGTACAGATGCTGTATAATACTCGCTCCTGCTACATCACCCCACAGTAGTTGGTGGGGATTGTAAGCAATTTGATTGCTTTCCTTCTATTTAAAAATAGCCAAAAAAAAAAAAAAAAATAACAAAAAATACTGAAGATATATTACCCTTTTTTTGCTGTAACTTTTTAAAAGTTTTGACTTTTAAAAGTTTACAAATCCTAATTAGAAGTGCTCTCTATTTTTTTTTTTAATTTAAGATAAGGTAATGGTGAAAAGCTCCTCAAACCATAGGGATGTTTTTAATAAACTCTATTTTCGTAACAAACGTTAACGTGTGCTATTCTTCATACACTGCAGTAAGATGGAACGATGTTAACCATCAAACTGAGCTGTTAATAATTGTTGGAGTCTAAGTTAGACTTCTTTGATGGGGAAAAAAAAAGTTTTATTCTTTTGACTTTTAGTATTTTAATCCTAAGGTAAAGGTTAGTAGTCTTAATGTTCAACTAAGAAATTTGTGTTTGCAGGTCAGGTTTTTTTTTTCCTGTTGGCTTTGTGGTAATGTTGCCCTAATTAATTTGTAAAAGAGATTTGTTAGGGGAAATAATTGGATTCCCAGTATTATGCATTATACTACAAATTACCTAATTGCTTGAGCATTACTTATTTAGAAGGTTGAATATGTTGTTTATAATCATCCCATTGGAGTTTCCAAGGTGTAAAACGAGGTTAACATATGCAACCAGAAACCTTTTTATAGACTAGGTACAGTATACCATTTCTTGTAAGCTTTGCCTGTTGTCTTTACCATCTTCAATAGCCTAAGAAGTACACCAAACCTTTGCTACTACATCTGAAGCCAAACCAAGACTCTAATAGTATTAAAAAGCACTGACATAAAAAAGGGTGTTGTCCAAGCCCAGTTGGTAGCACACTTTTAATCCCAGCAATGGCAAAGGTAGGTGGATCTCTGAATTCAAAATCAGCTTGGTCTACAGAACAAGTTTGGGACAGCCAGGGTTACAACAAACCCTCAAGAAACCAAAAGTTTACCCAAATGATTTTTGCCAGGCGGTAGTGGCACACACCTGTAGTCCCAGCCCTTAGGAGGTAGAGGCAAATGGATCTGTAAGTTCAAGCCCAGCCTGATCTACAGAGTGAATTCCGGGACAGCCAAAGCTATACACAGAGAAACCCTGTCCTGAAAAACCAAAAAGAAAGGTGGTGGTGGGTGTTGTCTAGAGTCAAGGACTTAAATGTTAGGTATTTACAGCAGTGGTTCTCAACCTTCCTAATACTGTGACCTTCTAATATAGTTCATGTTGTGCTGACCGCCAACCATGAAATTATCTTTGTTGCTATTTTATAACTAATTTTGGCTGATTATGAATTATAATATATCTGATTGGCAGAATAGATGATATACAACCCCAAAGGGGTCGCGACCCACAGGTTGAGAACCTCTTATTTACAGTCTGGACATTTTCATCAAATAACATTAAAAGATAAGCTGACTTGAATCACAACCTACAGGTTGAGAACCTCTTAAAGTCTAGAAGTTCTTTTCATCAAATTACATTAAAAGACAAGCTAACCTAGCCAGTAGACACTTTATGCCAACCCTGATGGCCTATTTGATCCCAGGGACAAAAAAGGTGGAAGAACATGAACTTGTTTTCCTCTTAATGCACACACCCTAAAACTGTGATTTTAAAACTACCAGGTGCCAGGTTAGACAGTTTGTCTAACTTAGCTTTATCACACTGAGAAGTTCCTTTCTGTATGCCCCCACTTGACATTTAAATCTAAGATCTTCCTAATGATGGGAAGAAATGTGTCTATAGCTGTACCAGGTTTTGGCTTTCTGGTGACCCTACTTAGGCTTTTAAGTTCTCATTAGAATATCATAAAACACACACCTGACTATCCAAGGACAGATTCCAAGGACAGACTTGCAGCTTGTATTTCCAACTAAAAATACTGAGAAGTGAGCCACTAAATGGTTTGTGATTACACCACTTAGTCCACACCGAGTCATCCCCTACATCACGACAACATTAAGGAAATAAGTTACATATGATTTACCTGGAACTTCAACATAACTACTTGCAAATGCATTCCTCATGAGCAATCTTAGATTGGAAATCTAAACTTAAAAATTTTAAGATTGGAAACACCAAATTATGTACTTTTCCAATTTAGCTGTCTCTTCTTCGGTGACTTGTATATCAGTGAGAACTATGGCTTACACCCAATTTGTCAAAAATACTTTAATTGAACTATTTCAGATAGTCACAAGCCTGTTAATATTTCCTTTAAAAGGCACTCTTTCTTGGGTATGTATTTATTAAGGCACTCAATTTCATTAACTGGGGCTATAAAAGCCGACTAATCCAGTCAAACTTGGTTTCATTCCCCAGTGCTATTGTGTTTTCCCTGAGTGCCAACCTTAAAAAATGGATGGTACCAACTTCACTTGGCCAGTAGAGGAGGTATTAAACTCAGCTAGCTGAGGCTACATGTTTGCCTTCTATGAGTTTGATACAAGTTTACTAAAGGGCTTTTTCTTAAATCATGACATCTAATACAATTTTAAAATATAAGGTTAAGTGCTCTGAATCTTGAGAGCTTTCAATAATTTCTCTGATGATAAAGGGCAGAAAATTTTCTGATCAAATTTGGTTTGGGCTCCCACCCATCATTTTGATGGTATCACATAAAACACTTTCAAAATGAAATACTGTGAGTTAGCATCATTGAGTCTGTTATTGCTGCTCAATGTATAGAGCTAACTTAGAAAAATTTTTGTATACATGAATAGGCTCAAAATAAGTGCCACATGTTTACTCACAGGCTCGATTAATTTCAGCTTATCACCCGTGTAGTCTGGCAAAATACGGAAAGGCACAGAAACAGATTTGAATTCAGTGAGTTGTACATTCAGTAAGTTCCACACATCCTCCAAGCACCCTCAATCAGTTGTCATCGCTGTCCTTAGCCCAGTCAAAGGAGTCACACAGTTACAACTCTTAAGATTACAGTTTAATGGTTTGGGGTTTTTCTACAGTTTAGCAGGACAGCAGGTGAGTCTGAGGCTCAGACCACACAGGGAATGTTTACTGGGCAATCCCAATCACCCCACAGGCCAGGCGGCTGCCAGCATTTCCAGTCTTTGTACTTTCTTCATTTCCACCTTTGCCCAAGTCATCTTGTTTCTCGTGGACCTTTGAAAAGAATTAAGAACGTTTAGGTTTGAGCAATCAAGTAATTAGCACTTCTTCCCAGCAGTACTGCAGAATTAAAGGACCACTTACATTAGCAAATGTTCCAATCTATTAATAAGTTAATAAGCTAGTTTTTATACTAGCAGTTAAGAGCAGACTAAGTTTTTCCTTGCTAGTGGCTATTTCTAGATGAAATACTAAGGACCCAAGTAACTACCAGGTACATGCCGATCTTAGCTCCTCCCCCACTATATAGTAATCATTCTTACAAATTTCTCTATCAAAATCTCATGTTGAATGAACTATAGGCCTACACATAAGAGGCAATTCTAAATATCTTTACTTAGCAACAAGACTTTAATTTTATTTTTAGAACATTTATGAATGATTGTTCTGCTTCACCAATAGGGCTGAAGAAAATTCTAAGGATAAAGGGCCAACTGAAAGGAAGTGCCTACTGAAAAGTTAGCTGCCCGAGGTGGGCAAGAGCCTTTACTACTTGGTGTTCTGCATGAACCAGATTCATCTCCAGAGGGTAATTTGGGAAGACGGCTCCCATATGGTAACTAAGCGATAACCTACAAACTTGAATACTGACATCCATCGCAGATTTTAGACTCAACGAAATGTTGTAAGGGGGGGCAATCATGGCAAGAAAATGCGGCTGTTTTAGACTAAAGACTATTGTATCCTCAACTCAGATCCAGTCTGATCAAATGTAACCTGCTTTCTACCGCATTTCAGCACAACAGTGTTCTTAACTGACCTAGGCAAATTAATTCTTTACTATCACATCCAATAAAAGAACTTTTTTCCTATCCTGAACTCTTAACAATTTATGTGACTCTTTAGAAACTAGTTTAACCACCATGAAGTCATGGGAAGGTACATAACTATGTTAGAAGAAATCCTATGTATATATCCTTATATAAAAAACTTACCACCATTGTTCGGCCAATGATGGAATGCTCTCCTGAGAGTGAGATCATACGATCTTCAATGGACACATTGGCCACACCATCCTTTCCAGCAGTCACATTGCCCAGGTCTCCAACATGCCTAACATTAAAACAGTATCAGGTGGATGAACAATGATGTCCACACTTCACATCACTAGAGTTCAATAGCTAAATTAACATCTGACTAAGTAAAATACGTTTGAGTGGATGAAAAAGTACACATACATTATCAACTATGATGGCTTTTCCAGACCAGCAAAGGTCTGGAAACACAAAAGTTCAAAACAGGTAGCTATAGGATAACTTGACAGACAGTTCTTCAAGTTTAAAGGTAGTGCTCTGAGAAAGAGTCATAGCCTGGGACTTTAGCAAAGTACGTCAGCTCCTGAGTTAGCAAAGGTTTGTTCCCGGACCTCCATCCTAAAAACAAGCTAGCCCTTCTTTAAATTTAGGACTTTCCTAAGGTTTACATACAAATGAAGTCTCAACTAGTTTTCATTATCTGCATTAGTATCCTATTATACAATGATTTACTTTGCTAGTGACTGACAGTACTGTTATCCATGATATTTTCTGTATTGGTTCCTTTTGGCACTTGTATTAGTTCATCTTCAATAAATGCTACAAAACCAAATCACTCTAAGAGTCCCCATTTGTCAGCTCCTTCACCCAACAGAAACGATTCTAGCACTCGGGGTTGTGGGGGCTCTGTCTTAGAGGTGCCCCCCACAGACCCCTCCACCACCACGCACAGAGCCCTGCTGCTCACCTCTCTTCATCCGCCGGGCCGCCATGTTTCTTAGATTGAGGATTAAAATGAGGTCCTGCACTGGTACAGCCTATTTACCAGAAACCAGCAGTCAGATTATTAAGTAAACCCCTGTATGTAACCTCCAACATAGCAAACACTGGCCTGGTATGTGCCGGAGCGATAAAAACAGGAAGCAGCACCCTGGTATGAGTAGCTGCGCCGTACAGCCTTACATTCTCAAGCTACCTTTTTTCTCTAGACTGTCACATTTTTTTTGTTTGCTTTTGAGTTTTGAGACAGTGTCTCACAATTACAGCTCAGGATATCTGCAACCTATGACCCTCCCACCTTAGCCTTAGGGCCATGGCAGTGTCAGGACAGCATGCCTGGCTCTGGTTCCTTCCTTGTAACTGGAACAGATGTGATCTTTAATGGCACTTCTGAAGTTAAAGTCCCACATTTAAAGATCTTGGCTTTTAAGAAGGGAGCATACCTTCATGATAAAAATACTTAATCTTTCTAGACCATGTGCCACCAAATAGCTCACCTGTCTGGCTTTTACTTGGGGCAGGCAGACTGTTAGATGGCTTGTTCCCGAGGGCCAGGGCTGGTGTCCAGGACTACTCATGTGGGCTAAGGGATGCCAGTCACAAGGCACAGCTCAACAATGCAGCAAGTCCTTTTATATGCAGGACTTCCACTGTTTACCCAGACCAAGGGAATAGGTACTGGGCAGGATTCTGGAAGAAGCTTAACAAATCAAAGCTACCAGGCCAGAGGCAAAGCAACTCGGGGTAACTTTAATAATTATCAAAATGGGTCAAACCTAATCATAAGTAACTGTAGAACTAATTATGGCACATGACACACAAGTTGATGGTACATGCCTTTAACCCAGCACACATAAGACTAAATGGTTTAAGCTCCAGCACAAATTCCAGGCCAACGTGGGCTATGTGGAGAAGGAAGGAAACAGGGAGAAGGGAGAAGAAAGGAAAAGACTTTCGCAACAGGAATGAGGCTCTTAAATGACTGTAAACAAATTCATATCATTACTCCAACCAATATGGTATATGTTCACTAAATGTGATTTAAGCCACTACCTTTTGCTGACTTGATTCTAATCCCAAATAGAGAAAACAATTTTTTTTTTTTTTTTTTTTTTTTGGTTTTTTTCGAGGCAGGGTTTCTCTGTGTAGCTCTGGCTGTCCCAGAACTCACTTTGTAGACCAGGCTGGCCTCGAACTCAGAAATCCGCCTGCCTCTGCCTCCAGAGTGTTGGGATTAAAGGCGTGCGCCACCACGCCCGGAGAAAATAAATCTTATTCTAAGCATTTATATTGAATCTTCAGTTTTTGTCACTTCTGTCCCACTATGCCTCTCATGCTAAGCCATGTCTGTCCTTAGGCACTGTACCTAAAGCATCCACCCTCAACCTCCAGCTCCAGACACCCAAATAAGCACCCAATAAACACCCAAAATAGCCGGACGTGGTGGCGCACGCCTTTAATCCCAGCACTCGGGAGGCAGAGGCAGGCGGATTTCTGAGTTCGAGGCCAGCCTGGTCTACAAAGTGAGTTCCAGGACAGCCAGAGCTATACAGAGAAACCCTGTCTTGAAAAGCCAAAATAAATAAATAAATAAATAAGTAAAAATAAACACCCAAAATAAGCAAGGTGTTTAATTTGTTGTTTCTGTATTTTAAAGTCAAGCTATAATTACAATTAAGAAAAATCACCTCCTTTACCTTCCCACACTTAAGGAATCAAGCTTAATACTTGATACTAAATAAAATACTTTTGTGGCTACTTTCCAAGGATGACCTAAGTGGTCATTTTAACTTTATCTAAAAGAAAAAGGAAAAAAAAGTGATAGTTTTAAATGGTTAGTAATTGGGTCCTGACTTGGTCTATTTATGCCACTGGTCAGCCAGGTACTGATAGCTGGTCACTAGCGAGCCTAAGACCTACCTTGTGTATTATCCCCATACTGATGGACGTGGAACCCATGCTGGCCTTCAGTTAATCCTGTAATTTGTCCTGACAACACAACTGGTCCACCGCTTGCCTTTATTTAAAAAATACAAAAATGAACACATCAAGTTTGAGTGTAAGTACTTCTGAACCAAGGCCGTTGCTGGTTTACACCTTTACCATTCACAGTAAAAAGCACAAGTCAAAAAACAAAACAAGTGAAAATCAAACCTATGTCCAGATCCAAGTAGACCAACTTCCTACAGGGTGGCTCTCAAGACGCTCAACTCTAGGCCTCTCCCTGTCACACTTCTCCTAACGCTTACTGCCAGATGCCGTGTGTGCAGGCACCTGGACAGAACAGCATTTAGAAAGCACCTAGTGGAACAAAAGGGGGCTACTGAATGCCAGGCCTGGGGAAGAGATGGCTACTGCACTGTCAGACTTGACTCTTACAGAACACTGGCTGCCCGGAACCCTGTTCTCCACATTCAGTGATTTTTTTTTTTAAGATTTATTATATATGCAAGTACACTGTAGCTGTCTTCAGACACACCAGAAGAGGACATCAGATCTTATTATGGATGGTTGTGAGCCACCATGTGGTTGCTGGGATTTGAACTCAGGACCTTCAGAAGAGCAATCAGAGCTCTTAACCACTGAGCCATCTCACCAGCCCCCATTCAGTGATTTTTATCAGTTCCCATATTTTTTATTTAGTGGCCAGAAAATGCCTTTGTCCTGTGGAGATCCATTTGGGTCTAACCAGAACTACTTAAAAAAAAAAACTCATTAGGTATCCAAATCTAGAAAATTTGCCACTTAACAAAAAAGAAAAGAACACCCAAAATTCAAATTAGTACTGCTCCAGAAAGTGTAGCAACGGGGAGAAAATGTAAAAGCAACCAACCAACAAGCAAGGACAATCATTTCTTTTTAGCCTTTTTTTTTTTTTTTTTTAAATAATGTCCAACCTTTTCAACAGAGTAAGGGATTATGAACTTTGGGTAGAAAATCTGATTCTGAAAAGTTGGCTTAAATCAATCAGCTTCAACTGCCAATCTGGAATGCTTAACTACCGTTTCATCGGGTACAAAGGGCACCAGCGATGTGTAGTTTGCAGTCACAAAAATACTGCGAGCTGCTCTGGCATGGTGGAAGATGACAGAAACCCAGACACAGGGCTAAGACCCTGCCTGTCTTCGCCTTTCTCACAGTGAATTACGTGGGGAGGAGAAAAAGACAAAAACAAACAAAAACTTCCACAGGAAAAACAAAAATCATTTCAATGCCAAGAAACTGCTGAAACCGAGGCTAATTACAAAAAACTCTAAATAGCCGTTATCAGTTCTCCTCGTGGTGTCTGCCTTCTCACACGTATGTCCACCACTTCAGAGAGCACACAACGCTCATGTATCAAATATTCTCTCAGGATTTAGGTGAGTACAACGGTAACCTCCCTAAGGCTCTGGACACAACCTTGCCACACACATCTTCCCTGTGACGCATGTGTTTTTGCAGAATCACAGTATTTTCGAAAATATTTCTATGTACTTTTCCAAAATGTGCTCAGAAACTCGCTGTCGTAGAAAACACCCACAGTCGGGGTCTCTTTCTGGAGCGCAAAGCAAGGGACCAAGGGTCCAAGGCCATCATCTCTTTCTTTCCCCCTTGCGACACGACCCTGACCTAGTACCGAACAGCCCAGGACTTTGCTTTAAAATGCCACAAACGCGTCCGGCGGCCTTAGTCCGGTTTGGCACCACCGGGTTCATATATTCTTACAACAATCGCAGCCGGTGGTCACGGGTATCTGAGCCCGTGGGACAGGGACACCGGAAAAGCAGCAGCCCCAGAAGGATAGCGGATGCCAAGCCGGTTCTCCCGGGCGGGCCTGGCCGCTCCGGGACGCGGAGAGGCGGCCCCCGGCCTCCCGCCCGGAAGGCCCCGCGGCGCCCTGGGCCTGCCTTCCCGGCGCCCAGCCCCTGCCCCGGGCCTGCCTTCCCGGCGCCCAGCCCCTGCCCCGGGCCTGCCTTCCCGGCGCCCAGCCCCTGCCCCGGGCCGCGGTGACTCAGCACTTAGCGGGCTCAGGCCGCGGCGGGGGCGTGGCGTGCTCCCGCACAGGTGCGCCGCGTCACCGCGGCCTGCGCCCCGCGCCCCGCGCCCCACGCTCCGGGCCTTGCCTTCTGCTCGAAGTGGATGGTCCCCTGCACCGGACCGTCGCCCTTCAGCACGCACACCGCTTTCATCGCCATGCTTCCCCGGGAGACGCGCGGCGGCCTCCGGAGGGACCTGGGAGAGCAAGACGAGAAGGTGACGACAGAAAGCGCTGCAGAAAAGGACGGCGCAAAAAAACGAGGCCCGGTCGCCGAGGAGCTTTTATACGTCTGCGCCTGGCCACGCCCACCTTGGCACGGAACCAATCGCTCCCCGCGGCCTCCGCCCGTCCGCCCGCCCGCCCTTCGTGGAGCTCCCTGGCCGCGGGGCACGCTGGGGGCGGGGCCGAGGGTAGCGCGGGCTCCTGGAGAGTGCGGACTTAGAAAGTTCCCGAGAGGAGCCGGAGCCGGTAAAGTCGCTATTGTCTTCTAACTGTGACGTCGGCGCGGAAACCGAGAACGCGAGGCCCACGTGCGCGCCTGGAAGGTCTGAACCCACTGTGTGGAAATGCGGATTGTGGCTGACTTTGCTCAGCTCGCCTCAGTTGTTGTGTGTAAGGTGGCATGCGCCAAGATGGATGCCCGGTGTCATTTCCAGCTTTATTTTCTCATGATATTTAAAATGTGTAAAGCCCATGTTCTAGCTCCAGACACACCCCCGTTTCTTACTTTATTCTTTACTTATTTTATTTTTGTTACTAGAGCTGGAGATTAGACACTCCCCACCCCCACCCCTATCCCGCCCTCTGCATGACAGACAAATGCTCTGCCAGTTAAGACAGATACACACACACACACGCACACGCACACACACACATGCACACATGCAAAACAAGAAAATTAAGAGGAAGAAAGACCAAAGTGTGAATACTTCATTCCTCCTTGAATAGGGAACAAAATACCCATGGAAGGAGTTACAGAGACAAAGTTTGGAGCTAAGATGAAAGGACGGACTATCCAGAAACTACCCCACCCGGGGATCCACCCCATAATCAGTCACCAAACCCAGACACTATTGCATATGTCAGCAAGATTTTGCTGATAGGACCCTGATATAGCTGTCTCGTGTGAGGCTAAGCCAGTGCCTGACAAATACAGAAGTGGATTCTCACAGTCATCTAGAGGATGGAACACAGGGCCCCCAATGGAGAAGCTAGAGAAAGTATCCAAGGAGCTGAAGGGGTCTGCAGCTCTATAGGTGGAACACCAATATGAACTAATCAGTACCCCCAGAGCTCTTGTCTCTAGCTGTATATGTAGTAGAAGATGGCATAGTCAGCCATCATTGGGAAGAGAGGCCCCTTGTTCTTGCAAACTTTCTATGCCCCAGTACAGGGGAACGCCGGGGCCAAGAAGTGGGAGTAGGTGGGTAGGGGAGCAGGGGTGACAGGGTATAGGGGACTTTCAGGATAGCATTTGAAATGTAAATGAAGAAAATACCTAATAAAAAATTGGAAAAAGAAAAGAAAGATGCTTGTTCTGCTGATGTTTCTTGACAACATGTAGATTATCTTTGTTTGGGAACTTGCATTTTTACTTACAGTTCAAACAAGGAAATACTCTGGACTTCTGATAGTTATTTCTGAACCTACAAATTCAAGTTTTAGTGCCTTCCCCTACAGTGGGTGAGTTGGGGAGCAGGGCGGGGGGAGGGTATAGGGGACTTTAAGGATAGCATTTGAAATGTAAATGAAGAAAATATGTAATAAAAATTGGAAAAAGAAAAGACACACACACACTTAAAAATATCACACTGTGAGCCGGGCGTGGTGGCGCACGCCTTTAATCCCAGCACTCGGGAGGCAGAGGCAGGCGGATTTCTGAGTTCGAGGCCAGCCTGGTCTACAGAGTGAGTTCCAGGACAGCCAGGACTATACAGAGAAACCCTGTCTCGAAAAAAAAAAAAAATCACACTGTGTACCTTTGGCTATCATGGAACTCATTGAGTAGAACAGGCTGACCTTGAACTCACAGAGATCTCCCTGGCCTCTGCCTCTCAGTTGCTGGGGTTAGAGGCGTTCACCCGGCTTTCTTTTTTAATTTTTGAGATAGGGACTAAACTTGAATTTAAGATCCTCCTGCCTCAGCATCCCTAGTAACTAGCATTGCTTGTCTGCCCCTCCATTACCAGCTGGTGTTACTTGCTGAGTAAAAAAATCTATATTCTCTTCCCTGTTTGAAGTGGTTCTCAGACATGCGGTGCATTAAGCTTGCTCTAAGCCATGCACTGGAGAACAGGATGCCTGGTAAAGCCCTATGTGATACCTCCATGCGATGGGTGAGAAATAGTGTTTCAAGGGAAACATCTGCTAAAGTTGTCTGGAATGAGCAGAGTACCAACTCCAAAGGGNTTTTTTTTTTTTTTTTTTTAGATTTATTTTTTATTTTTATTATATGTAAGTACACTGTAGCTGTCCTCAGACACTCCAGAAGAGGGAGCCAGATCTCGTTACGGATGGTTGTGAGCCACCATGTGGTTGCTGGGATTTGAACTTATCACCTTCGGAAGAGCAGTCGGGTGCTCTTACCCACTGAGCCATCTCACCAGCCCGAGAAAGGAAATTCTTAACTAAAAAGAACATTGTGTCTTCTTAGGGTTGACATCTCTGTGGTCTCCCAAGAGCTCATCCACACAACCTCATGTTCTGCTACACTTGAGAGGCAGGATTTAGTTCTGAGGTTGGCAGAATATTGAAATCTAACTCCAGGCCAGAGAAACAAGAGGAGCAGCTGATTTGGCCACATAGGGCTGGGATGCACTTATTTATGTAGTTCCCTTGGATCTGCTCTATGACTATTCCTACAGAGTCTTTTTTCTATTTACCACAGATAGAAAAAGTCCCCTAGCAAACTGAAGAAACAGTAATTCTGCCCAAATCCAGTTTATTTGGGTTACTTACAGGAGCACAGGTGGACCCAGACCCTACACCCTAGAAGAACCTCGTCTCTCAGCAATTGCCGGCCACCTGCATACCTTCAGAGAGGGCAGGGCCTCACGAGCTTTCCCCTCCTACCACAGGTAAATGTTAGTTGGTTGTATCCTGTGAGGGCCTGGGAGTAGAAGTCACAGCTACTACTCTAAGGGCAACTGAAGGAAACAGGCACACAGCCAGCCCTGATGCATCTGTGAGAGACACACAGTTCACATTTTCTCCTTCAGATACACACCCTGCCCCTTAGGGGTCATGCTTAAAACTATATTAAACCATTGTTTAATAAGTCTAGGTAAGGTGTAGTGTATATATATATATTCATACACACACATATATATGTATGCACACACACACACAAATACAGGGTGATCTTATTCTCACTAGTATTCTCCAGATAACTTGCAAGCATACTGAAGAGTTACATAAGCACAAATCCCAGCCAAAGGGCCTTTGTCCAAAGCCAGACTTTCTTTGGGTTCCAGGAAGTTAGAGTTGGATTTCAGTTCATTGTCAAAGCAGGCCATGGGTACAAAGGGCCTTCCTCAAACAATGATTACCACTCTTGAAACACTCAAATAGAGCTGTAGTGGTCTCTTGTTTGGACGCTGGAAAGCCAGGCAAGGGTTTCCTCTTCTACAGGATTAGAGGAGTTGAGCAGCCTTCCCAGGCCTGCACAGTGGGATCCCCAGCAGAGCTATAGAAGAAGTCTCGTACCCTTCCTCAGGCAGCATCTGCTGTATGAAGCCCCAAAAGGTACCTCCACCTAGAACCTCACCTCTCCTCCTAAAACAGGATTTCAGATCTTTAACGGTTAGATATTTAATAGTGTTTGTGTTATATAACCTCTGTGCTGTTGACATTTTTAGCTAATCTGTGGCTGCTGTCCTGTACATTACAGAATGGTTAGTACCCTCACTGCCGCTTCTCACTACATACAAGAGGCATCTTTCCCTTTACTCCCATTTTGCGACAACTAAAAATGTCTCCAGACATGACTAAGTCTTCCTTATCAGAGCTGGGTGCCCAGGGGTTAGAACTGGGTCCTTGCACACAGTAGCCGTGTGTTCTTCCACTGATGTAACCCCAGGCTGAGAACACCTGTCCTGGAACACTAAGTGAATGCCAAAATCATTGCCTTGCATGGTACCATCTCCAGGGCCTAAACAGACAAAAAAGAGAGTGTCACAAAAGGTACACAGATGGGCTGGTCATAGGCCTCTCAGCGTGACAGAGAGCCAGGAATTGGGGAAAGAGAAAAAGCCAGGAGCGGGCAGTAAGCTCTGCCCTGCTACACTCTCCCACACAGAACTCAAAGTCCAAGAATTCCATACTTGAACTTGCCCTTTGGTACCTTGTAAAAGTATATTTGTTAAGACAGGATGCTAGGATGTAATTTTGACAATATGACATTGGTTTGGGGAAGGGCATATGTCATCTAAATATTTAATGTATCAGACAATTTATCCCAACTTTGATATTCCAAAGTCCTATGGTGTTGAGCTATCCTGACTTTTTAAAAAAAGATTTGTTTATTTTATGTGAGTACACTGTAGCTGTACAGATGGTTGTGAGCCTTCATGTGGTTATTGGGAATTGAATTTTTAGGACCTCTGCTCACTCCAGTTCGCTCCGCTCACTCAGTCCCTGCTTGCTCCAGCCCAAAGATTTATTTATTATTATACACTGTGGCTGATTTCAGACGCACCAGAAGAGGGCATCAGATCTCATTACGGGTGGTTGTGAGCCACCATGTGGTTGCTGGGATTTGAACTCAGGACCTTCGAAACAGCAGTCAGTGCTCTTACCCACTGAGCCATCTCACCAGCCAGCTATCCTGATTCTTACTCTAGTCAGAGTCCAGTTATTTTGAGCTGGGGTTGGGAGGGAATATGGGACATAGCATGCAATGCTTGCCCTTGTTCCAAACTGCTTCCTCTGAGAACCATCATCTCCTGAAATCACAGAATCCTGGAGCAGTTTAGGCTCCCACACTGTTTGTTGTATGCTGGATGGTGGCCCTGACAACCAGGGTAGGGGTAGTCCATCCAGAGACACTGGCCTCCTCAGGAATGATGGAGAGGGTGTGTGTGTGTGTGTGTGTGTGTGTGTGTGTGTGTGTTGTGGTACATTGGTCACAGGGCCAGGCATGCCATGAGCTACATCCTCCGCTCTGTTTTCACTTCTTTTTTTTTTTTTTTAAGATTTATTTATTTATTATTTGTAAGTACATTGTAGCTATCTTCAGACACTCCAGAAGAGGGCATCAGATTTCATGATTTGAATCAGATTTGAACTCGGGACCTTCAGAAGAGCAGTCGGCACTCTTAACCACTGAGCCATCTCGCCAGCCCTGTTTTCACTTCTTATTGATTTACCCAGTCCAGCCTCGAACTGAGCAGGCCTTGGTCTGTGATGCTCTTTCTTTAGCCTCCCGAATGGCTGGATTACAGACCTACTCCCAGCTTGACTCTGCAGGCTTCTGTGTGTCCTGAGAGTGGCACTGAGAGATCTCTGCTGAGGGAGGAGTCTGAGAGTGGCACTGAGAGATCTCTGCTGAGGGAGGAGTCTGAGAGTGGCACTGAGAGATCTCTGCTGAGGGAGGAGTCTGAGAGTGGCACTGAGAGATCTCTGCTGAGGGAGGAGTCTGAGAGTGGCACTGAGAGATCTCTGCTGAGGGAGGAGTCTGAGAGTGGCACTGAGAGATCTCTGCTGAGGGAGGAGTAAGTAGACGTAGACCAGCAGCTCGCGCTTACATTTCCGGTTTTTCCTCCTCCTTTTGTGGAGATAATTCTTCCACGTTCCCCTTTGTTTTGCCTTTCTCTTCCTCCTGTGACTCAAAACATTTCCGTCTAAGCATTCTCAGTCATTTGTGGATTATGTGTCAATCTGCAGATCACCAACCACAGAAGGCTTGTCACCAAGGCCTTTGCCTCAACGCCCTTGGCAAGGACATTCTTTTATATGAACTGTAGGACAACGTCCAAACTCCAAACATGAAATGATGTGCACAGATATTGCTATCTTCTGTTGTAAAGAGTTTTCTGTAAGCACGTGTTTTTCTTCCTAGCCCCAGGCTCTCAGAAATAATGACTCTGAAACTCAAATATATTTACAAATACGTAGGCCATATAACTAGGCATGTTCCCCGACTATTTCATAACTTAATAGCCCCTTTATTCTATTCTGCGTTCTGTAACATGGCTGTTTACCTGGTCCTTAGTTACATGCTCCTGTCTTCCCCCCACACACACACTTGACTCTATCCCAGAATCCTTTCTGCACACCAGATGCCCTACATTCTAACCTTTCCTATAGGGTGTAGGCTTTGTATTGACGCGTAAGGTATCCATACATACACAAGACATTCTCACTAGAATCTTCTAAAGCTAAGGGACAAATATACTCAGAACTGGATTACAATGAGGCAGTCAAAAGTGCCACTAGTCCTACCTGCATACATTAAAATGTAAATAAATATTTAAAAAAAAACACTAAACATCTGGGCAGTGGTGGCACAAGCCTTTAATTCCAGTACTGGGGAGACAGAGGCAGAAGGATCTCTGAATTTGAGGCCAATCTGGTCTACAAAGTGAGTATCAGAACAGCTAGGGCTACACAGAGAAACCTTGTCTCTAGCCTTCCAACACCCACCCCTGGCAAAAAAAAAAAAAAAAAAAAAAAAAAAAAAAAAGACAACAACAACAAAAAACCTAAACAGTTAATAATAAGCATAAATGCTAAGATTAAACCAAAGAGGCTCAAAGTATCAGAGACATTTTTTGAAAGTTAGCAATGAGGGGGTTGGGGCAGGTAGATAGGTGAGGAATGGGGACAGGACAGGACAGGACAGGACAGAACAGGACACAACAAAATGAATTCACATCGTTAAGCAGGAGTAAACACCCTGGACTAGCAATTTACAAGTGAGTTGAGATTTAGACGTGTAGTTAGGCATCTTGGCAATGGAACGTAGCGTAAGTTCTCTGTTAGGAAGTTCCAGCTTGGTTATGGACGGCCAGGAGCCCCTGCATCACATTGAATCAAGCTGTCAGTCAGAGGCACCTGGTGGAGCTGGTGTCAGCCTGTTTGCACATCAGACTCACTGTAGAAACTTAGGCCTCATTAATTAAAACTTGGATGTGTGTATTTGTATTATACATGCACATTACATTGCTGTAAGATATAAGCTATCAATGGAAACTGAAACCACAAAAAGAAGTTACCAGCCGTTATCACTGGATGTGACCCACCACTTGGCCACTTTGTGTATGTAGGACGCATGTCAGGGTACACACGTGCCTCAGCTTGCCTATGGAAGGCACAGGGCAGCTTTGTGGAGTCGGTTCTCTTCCACCTTTACTTGGTTTGTGGGGCTGGAACTCAAGTCAACAGGCATTGTTTGTCACACTTGAAAAGACTTTTCTATGATGAAACAAGCACAGCACAGATTCCATCACAAGTGCTCAAAGGCAGCGTCTTCCTGAGAGGTAATTAGCAGAGACAGCGTGCGTACCTGTGAGGATGGTCGCTCCGGATCTGCATGTGTGCATAGAATGGAGACGGGTGAGGCTGGAGGCAGAGAAGCCTTTGGGGAAACATGATAAGTTAGGGCCTGGCCTGAAACCGTTACTGGGAGAAAAGTGGAGATAATGAAACTGGAACCTCACTGTAACAACCTTTGGATATGAAGGGCAAGGGAGACATGTGCTGTTTACTGTGGGGGAGTATGAGAAACCCAGGTTTAATTTAGAATATGCATTTCTGGTGTGTAAAATACATAAACTCATCAAGCTAGAAAAGTCTATCTGGACACTTGTCTGAGTCCCAAGTTATTTCTAAGTCTGGGCTATATAGGCATACCATGTCTGCCATCCCCTTTAGGGGACATAATTTGCTTCCTGGTCTGCCACATAGGTATCAGGAGCAAACAGACTGTCCATAATAGTTGAAGTGGTCTCTCTAGAGCAGTGATTCACAAACTTTAATGTACGTCAGGTAAAGAGATAGGTCAGTGGGTAAAAGTGCTTGTAGTCAAGCCCGAGGACCTAAATTCAATTCCTGAACTCCTATGATGGAATGCAAGCTGTCCTCTAACCCTTACACACACAGGCTCTGGCTTATGTGCACACACACACACACACACACATTTTTTAAAAGAACACAGATGGAAAGCTTGTAAAAACAAGTCGGATGATCACTAATCACCAGGGAATGCAATCATTCCACAATAAGCAGTCCCTTCACACCTGCTGAGATGGTTGTTCTGGGAGGGCCAGCCATTAGGTGTTATTGGGGCTGTAGGAAAGGAGAACTTTCCTACGCTGTTGGTGGGAATGATGATAGGAAACAGTATTGAAACTTTGCAGTATTAGGGGCTGGAGAGATGGCTCAATGGTTAAGAGCACTGACTATTCTTCCAAAGGACCTGGGTTCAAGTCCTAGTACCCACATGGCAGCTCACAAATGTTTGTAATTCTAGTTCCAGGGGATCTGATATCTTCATACAGGTAGGACACTAATTTTTTTTTTTTAACTTTGCAGTTTTATGCTATGGCCCAGCCATCCCTCTGCTGGTATGTTCTTGATGGAATTTCACTTGGTTTCTCATGGAGGATATCTGTGCTCGCAGGTTTGATGCATAATAGCCAAGTTACCAAGGCAACCTGCATGTCCACAGGGGATGGATGCAGGGATAGAGAACTTCTGGGAGAGATCTCCCTCCCTCTCCCTGCACCCTCACCTGGAATGCTGCTCTGTCAGAGGAAGGAAAATAGGGCAATACCAGGCAGTGCAGTCAGCCCACAGGACACTGTGCTAAGTGAAAGTGGCCACACAACAGAAGAAACATAACTCGATGCTCTTAGTCATATGTGCAATCTAAAAATAAAGTCAGTATAGGGTGGTGCATGTGTTTGTAATCCCAGCATTCAAGAGGCCGAGGCAGGAGGATTCTGAGTTCCAGGGTGGCCTTGACCACTGAGTAAGACTCTGCCTCAAGAAGAACTAACTAAATAAAAGAAAATGTTAACAAACAAGTAGTCAAACGGGTAGAGGAAGACCAGAGCAGTGGCTGCTGGGTATGCTGAGTTCCGGGTATGTCAGGGAAGAGGGATGTGGGCTAAAGGGCACATCTTGGACTTGCAGTCTAACAGGGCTGTCATTAAGATAAGACTGATAACGTAAGTGCTGGGATTAATGCTTCCAAAGTCTCATCGTTGACATTTTTACAAATTGTCTCAAAACTGTTGGTCAGGTTGAGACAAAGGGTATAAAAATGGTATTTTTGAATGAGAAACGTGCCACAGTAGGATCGGGCTTTTGAATCCTTGTTTCTAGTTGGTGCTTTCTGTGCCTGCTGCCTCCCCTACGTCAGGAACTCTTGTTTTGTTGTTTTTGTTTTGTTTTTCGAGACAAGGTTTCTCTGTATAGCCCTGGCTGTCCTGAAACTCATTCTGTAGCCTCGAACTCAGAAATCCGCCTGCCTCTGCCTCCCAAGTGCTGGGATTAAAGGCGTGCGCCACCATGCCCGGCTACATCTGGAACTCTTATCCCTCTAGAAGCATGAGCAAGGTAAAGTCTCTCTCTTCTTAAGTTGCCTATGGTCATGGACTTCTATCACAGTAACAGGAAAGTAGCTAGTAGGGATACGTTTTGTTTGGTATCATTACATTACCCCAAGGTTAATCGGACCACATACTTTGCAAATACAGTGATCCCCTCTAACCTACCAAGGCTGTACTCCAGGCTCCTCAGTGGACAGAGAGTTGAGGTTATGGGTAAAACCCTATGTTGTTTTTTTTTTCTCTACATATAAGATTTAATTTATAAATTAGGCACAGAAAGAGGTTAACAGTTACTAACCATAAATTAGAAAATTTGATTATAATAAATGATGTATGATCTAAAAGGTCTCTCATTTTCCCAGAATATCTTGTAGTTTCTTAAAAAAAAAAACATTTATTTATTTATTATATGTAAGTATACTGTAGCTGTCTTCAGACATCCCAAATCTCATGATGGGTGGTTGTGAGCCACCATGTGGTTTCTGGGATTTGAACTCAGCACCTTCAGAAGAGCAGTCAGTGCTCCTAACCACTGAGCCATCTCTCCAGCCCTTGTACTTTCTTCTTTTGAGCTAAGAATCACTTGGTGACTTCTCCTGTTTACTTTTTTCCTTCCAGTGTTTGGGCTCAAACCCTGACTTTGTACATGCTTGGTCTCCACTAGATCAACGGCCCCACAGGCTCTGTGCCTTTTCTCTGGCACATGCTGTTCTTACAGTTTAGGAGTTAACTGAAGGCAGTCACTGGCAGACCTCCAAAGGGCTCTGTTAGCAATGACAGCTCCTAAGTGACTAATACCACAGATTCCACACACATGGGCCAGACAAGACGGTGATTCCTGCCCTTGTGGGGCAGAATGAGGTATGCACTTTATTACTTAAGAACAGTCATTGCTGGAATTTTCCACTTAGCGTTCTAGACTTCACTTGGCCAAGAGTAACTGGAAACTCATGAAGCAAACTGCAAATCAGGGCAGCTAATGTAGTCAGGTCCTCTCTCACAAGATGTCACCAGCATCGTAGGCTTCTGGTTAGGCTCGGGGTGGAGTGTGCAATTAGCAAGGGAGAGGTCCTGAGTTCAGTCCCTAACACAAAAGTAGTTTTTATGGCATGGCTTCAAAAGAAAAGCAAACCTGGGGGCTGATGAGATGGCTCAGAGAGTAAGAGTACTGGCTGCTCTTCCAAAGGTCCTGAGTTCAAATCCCAGCAACCACATGGTGGCTCACAGCCATCCGTAATGAGATCTGACACCCTCTTCTGGTGCATCTGAAGGCAGCTACAGTGTACTTATTTATAATGTGTGTGTGTGTGTGTGTGTGTGTGTGTGTGTGTGTGTGTGTATACCTTTTAAAAGAAAAGAAAAGCAAGCCTATTTGATTGAACAAGTGTAAGATTTCCATTATATGTGGAAAAAGCAAATTCTTAGTAACTGAGAGGACAAGACACTAAAGGAGTCTTAGCATGGAAGCTCATGTTATAATTGCTTTTTTATAGAGAAGGAAATTGTTGATTTTTTGTGTGTGATTTTATACACACACACACACACACACACACACACACACACACACACACTAACACAGATGTGGCTGTGGCGTGAAGTTCCACCCCCAGAGGAATTCATGGTTTAGAAGTTCTATTAACATATCATTTACCTATCATAAAATTCACTGTTGTCAGTGTAGGGTGTTAGTTCTGTTGTTCTTGAGCAAATTCAAACAGTTGTCTTCTACTAAAATGGGACTTTGAAAGTGTGTTCACCAGCTCAGCAGGGTGGTGCTAGCGCACGCCTTTAATCCCAGCACTCAGGAGGCAGAGACTGGGAGATGAGTTCGAGGCCAGCCTGGTCTACAGAGTGAGTTCCAAGACAGCCAGGGCTACACAGAGAACTCTGTCTTGAAAAAAGTAAAATAAAATAAAATAAACCACACAACCATCTCAACAAGTTTTTTCATGCTTAATCCATTCTCCCTTCCCAGGTCCCAGGCAACCCCTGACCTGCCTGACCTGCCCCTTCAAAAGATCCTTGCAGCTTGTCCTGGAAAATCTCCCAATGGCTGGAGGCAGGTGGAAACAGTTAACAGCAAGGGCCTTGTACTGGCTGGTTTTATGTGTCAACTTGACACAGGCTGGGGTTATCACAGAGAAAGGAGCTTCAGTTGGGGAAATGCCTCCATGAGATCCAACTGTAAGGCATTTTCTCAATTAGTGATCAAGGGGGAAAGGCCCCTTGTGGGTGGGCCCATCTCTGGTAGTCTTGGTTCTATAAGAGAGCAGGCTGAGCAAGCCAGCAGAGGCAAGCCAGTAAGGAATATCCCTCCATAGCCTCTGCATCAGCTCCTGCTTCCTGACCTGCTTGAGTTCCAGTCCTGACTTCCTTGGTGATGAACAGCTGTATGGAAGTGTAAGCCGAATAAACCCTTTCCTCCCCAACTGCTTCTTGATCATGATGTTTGTGCAGGAATAGAAACCCTGACTAAGACAGGCCTCAAACACTTCTCATACTTCTGACTTGAATGTGTTGTTTGTTTGTTTGTTTGTCTGTCTCTGCATAGCCCTGTCTGTACTGGAACTCATGTAGACCAGGCTGGGCTCACAGAGATCCACCTGCTTCTGATTCCTGAGTATTTGAGTTAAAGGTGTGTGCCACTATGCCCAGCTTGTGTTATTGATTTTATTTTATTTTATTTTATTTTTGGTTTTTCGAGACAGGGTTTCTCTGTATAGCCCTGGCTGTCCTGGAACTCACTTTGTAGACCAGGCTGGCCTCGAACTCAGAAATCCACCTGCCTCTGCCTCCCGAGTGCTGGGATTAAAGGCGTGCGCCACCACGCCCGGCTTTGATTTTATTTTTTAATTTCACTATTACTTGTTTAAGTGGCCAATCAAAGATGGGTAGGCTGGCTTTTGAGGGTTTCCAGGACACAAGCTAACTGTCAGGAATGTGTTAGTAAATATTGTAACCACGGAGCAGTGGATGAGAATCTGATAGGGGTAGGAGTTCCATGCGTGGTTAGATCTCCCTGTTCCTGCTACTATCAGAGCCTTTTTCTCAACTGCTGTCCTCAAACTGTGGGAAGTTCTGCGCCCAGCTACCTGCTGCTTTCTCCTTTCCCACTGCTGTCAGAGGCCAGGCCCCAGAGGGAGCCATGGCCTAGGTATATAGTTCTGTCACAGTCGGCTGGCCCAGCATTCCTGCAGCAGCGTTGGCTACAGTGGGACTGGCCTTACTTCTGCTGCCTGAGGGTCTGACCATCTGCCTCCCACCATGAGGTCCCTCCTCTTTGCTCTACCCCCAGCCTTCTTTCTACCAATCAACAAAGCATTTTCATATCCTCACAGGGGCCTTCAAAACTGTCAGGGTGCTAGGCCCAGGCCAGGTGATGCCCCTCAGACTTGCCTGTGTTCATACCTTCCTCCACACCTACCTGCCCTGTCACCGGGTACCAGTTACGACATTGAAATGTTTCCTTATAGAGCCGCTCCCAGATCTTTGCTTCTTTCCCACCTCTACTGTAAACACAACATGAGTGCCCTGAGGTTCCCACCTCTATCTTCTGTTGTTGTATCTCATGCTCTCCATTGAGAGAAGGTATGGAGGGTCTGCCTGGCTCAGGCCATGTGCTTCCTCTACCGCTCTCTTCCTATCCACCCACTTTAGGACACACAGGCAACCACTCAGCAATCGGCACAGCCTCAGACAGGAGCTCCTGGGGTAAGACACTAGACTGTGCATCTCTTTCTTTCTTTCTTTCTTCCTTCCTTCCTTCTTTTCTTTAAAGATTTACTTATTTATTTATTTTAAAGATTTACTTGTTTATTTTATGTATGTGAGTACATTTATCTGTAGCTGTACAGATAAATGGTTGTGAGCCTTCATGTAGTTGTTGAGAATTGAATTTTTAGGACCTCTGCTCACTCCAGTCTGCCCTGCTTGCTCCAAAGATTTATTTATTATTATACATAAGAACACTATAGCTGTATTCAGACACACCAGAAGTAGGGCATCAGATCCCATTACAGATGGTTGTGAGCCACCATGTGGTTGCTGGAATTTGAACTCAGGACCTCTGGAAGAGTAGTCAGTGCTCTTAACCGCTGAGCCATCTCTGCAGTTCCTAGACTGTGTTTCTAACAACTTTCCAGGAACTGCTGCTGTGCACCCCCCTTAAAGAGCCATCGCTCTGCCTTTCTGTCTGGCTTCTTTTTTATGGTGTAATCTTTTCACCCTAGCTGCTTGATGGCCCTGGTTTATAGTAAACTCCATTTTCTCCTTCCTTTCCTTTTCTCTCCCCGCCCCACCCCTTTCACTGCTTGAGAGGAAGCTCGAAGTTTCACAGGTTTCAAGCATTCACTCTTCCACAGAGCAGTACCTCTGCCACACTGTAGAATTCTGTGATCCTTTTAGGAAAACTAATTCTGGAGTTTGGATCCCAAAGGAATTTAGAAAATCTTTGGTCAATAAAAGACAGGGTGGCCGGGCGTGGTGGCGCACGCCTTTAATCCCAGCACTCGGGGGGCAGAGGCAGGAGGATCTCTGAGTTCGAGGCCAGCCTGGTCTACAAAGTGAGTTCCAGGACAGCCAAGGCTATACAGAGAAACCCTGTCTCGAAAAAAAAAAAAAAAAAAAAAAAAAAAGACAGGGTGTGGTCCCTAAAGTCTACCCATCCATGAGCTGCTGCGGTTCTACAGCATCTCCATGACACGAGGCAACAGCAGGCCTTCTGAGATGCATCTCAGTGAGGTCCCAGTACTGATAGAGTAGCAGAAGCCAGAGGACAAAAGGAAAGACTGTGGGACACACTGCCCCACAGGACATTTGACGAAGGGCAGGTACGAGGGGAGGGGGAGTGAGTGGGGTCGGAGTGCATGATGTGAAACTCACAAAGAACCAATGAAAAGTTAAAATAATAATAAGATTAAAAATTAAGCATTCCTGGTTTTTTTGGTTTTTGTTTTTTGGTTTTTTTTTAAAGAAAGATAGAAAAGAAAAAGACAGGGTGTGATGAATTGAATTAGAAGTGACCCTCATAAGCCCAGATATTTGAGCACTTGGTTCCCAGTCGGGGTGCTGTTTGGGCAGAGTTGGGTGACGCTGCATTGCTGGAGAAAGTGTGTCACTCGAGAGGCTCTTGAGATTATTTAATCTTGCTGTACTTCCAGGACTCTTTTTCCCTTTGAGCTCCTCTAGCAGCCTCTGCCTCACCATGATGGGCTCTTACCTTCTAGAACCATAAGCCAAAATACACTCCTTTTTATATAAGTTGCTTTGGTCATGGCGTTTTATCTATCATAGCAACTAAGAAGTAACTAATATTTCTATAGGGTAACTCTACAAATCATTGTCCAAACTGGGACTCTGGAGTCACCTGAGTTGCTGCTGCTGATAACAGATGTTCACCTCAAGTGTGATTGGCTCCATCCCAGGTGAAGCAAGCTGTCCGGCTGCCTCATGCAAAGCCCTAAGGAAATCATGTTCTCATGTTCGGCACTGGGTATACTGCTGTACTTACCTCTGTGTTCTGGAGGTGAGTACTCCTCTCATGGAACACAAACTTGGAAGTGGAAAGGTACCAGAGAATATCATGTAAAAAAATACAATGGTTTACTATTTTCAGAACATCATTCTCATTGTATACATTTGGAGCTTTCTACCTATTGCCCAGAGACTCTAACCAATCAGAATACAGAGAGTAATACCAGTCTGCATTCTTCTGACATAAGCCCTCACCATCATCCCTATGCCACATCCACAAATGTCCTTTTTTTTTTTTTTTAAGATTTATTTATTTACTGATGGTTGTGAGCCTTCATGTGGTTGTTGGGAATTAAATTTTAGGAACTCTGCTCACTCCGGTCAACCCTGCTTGCTCAGTCCCTGTTTGCTCAGGCCCAAGGAAGACACACCAGAAGAGGGGGTCAGATCATTATGGTTGTGAGACACCATGTGGTTGCTGGGATTTGAACTCAAGACCTTTGGAAGAGCAGTCAGTGCTCTTATCTGCTGAGCCATCTCACCAACTCGTTTTTCTTTTTCTTTTCTTTTTCAATTTATTTATTGTATGTGAGTACACTGTTGCTATCCTCAGACACACCAGAAGAGGGCATTGGATCCCATTACAGATGGTTGTGAGCCACCATGTGGTTGCTGAGAACTGAACTCAGGACCTCTGGAAGAGCAGTCTGTGCTCTTAAC
>LR750296.1:330948-542463 GCA_902729485.2 Mus minutoides | reverse complement strand
CTGTGAGGTCTGGGTTCTCATACTAACCAAGATAATGTTTCTTTCCGTGCCACCTGGCTGGCATTCTCTTTCCCTCTCCAGTTTCTTCCATGGCTAATCTTCTGCTGGATTATGTAGCATAGGGTTCCCCCACCTTAAATTACACCAATGGTGAGTTTGATTTTTTTTTTAACTCCTGACAGTTACCACGATCCTCTGACTTTTCATGGACCAGAGTGATTGACATCTTTGCATTTTGGGGGAATTTTCTGTTTTTATTTTTATTTTGGAGTACAGACTCCAAATATGAGAGCGAGCTATACACTTCATCTGTACTGCAGGGGACAAGTCTGACCAGTTTGGCAAGGTGAGAAAGTGGTTCTTAATGAGTTGGTTGGGGAATGAGCCTAGAATAGTGTCTTGTTTATTTCTGAAAGTGAGAACCTTCCAGAAATGTTCTTTTAAAGAGTGGAACATATTTTAAGTGTGCCAGGAGTCTTAACTCTAACAACTCTTTGAGGGGAAACATTTTTTGTCTTATAATTCTCTGTGTGCATGTTTTAAATGAAAAGGAAAACCCTGAGGTTAACCAGGAGCTCAAGAGATTAGCCAGAAGCTCACTTCTCCACTACTAATGACTTTCAGTTTTAGGGGTTTTGTGTTTTGTTTTGTTTCGTTCTCTCTCTCTCTCTCTCTCTCTCTGATGATAAATAACTTGATGTTTGAGTTTCCTAGTTGGGTCCTGAGAAATGACCATGCATTGCGCAGGCTAGATGGCTCAGTTGCTACAGGCACTTGCCACTAAGACCTGAGCTTACCCTGGAACCCTGGGGGAGAAGTGAATTGACGCCCACAAGCTTTTCTCTGAGCTCCACCCAAGCATCATGTGAGCGCTCTCTCTCTCTCTCTCTCTCTCTCTCACACACACACACACACACACACACACAGAGAGAGAGAGAGACAGAGAGAGACAGAGACAGAGTCAGAGACAGAGAGAGAGAAAGAGATCTCTGTGTATATTCTTCTGCCCTGTGCCTATTTTCTTCCTGTAGAGTGCAAACTGCTAAAAGTACGTACAGTGCTGAATAGGTTCCTTCTAACTGTCCTTCAGAATGTCGGTGTGTTTCACATCCTCTCCTCTTACGTCCCATCTGAGAGCTGGGAAGAATGTCGGCTTCATTTTTCATTTCCTCGTCTGATTATTCACTTGCTGGTGAGCAAATGCAGCGCGTCAGCTATGTGAGGCGGGCGTTTTCTGATGGAGCACACGTTAACTTGTCTGCTGATGGTGTGTAAGATGTTTTCTGTTCCTAGTTGGGTTGCTGTCTGTTCTGTTTAATCCGTACTAGCTATTTTCAGATGCTTACCTTGTGGGTCACTACTTCTCACTGTTGTCCTCTCACGTGGATGGAATCTGATCCTCTCATAAGCTTACAGAGACAGATCATGTGAAATGACATCCGTATAAAGAAGGGGGGTGTTAGGTCCACAGCATTGAAAACTCTGATGCAGCTGTGCTTCCTGTCTGGGAAGCACTTAATGCTTATGACTGTGACTAGCACAGCACTAGAGTCACACAGAGAAGTGTGAACATTGACACTGGACATAAGGTGTGTTGGAAGTGTGTCAGAAACAGACTTTAGCCGGGCGTGGTGGCACACGCCTTTAATCCCAGCACTCGGGAGGCAGAGGCAGGCGGATCTCTGAGTTCGAGGCCAGCCTGGTCTACAGAGTGAGTTCCAGGACAGCCAGGGCTATACAGAGAAACCCTGTCTCAAAAAACCAAAAAAAAAAAAAAAAAAAGAAACGGACTTTATTTAAATCTCGAGGAGACAAAAATCTCTCGCCCTGGTTCGTTCTGTTTATTGTTTGTTTGTTGGTTGGTTGGCTGGCTGGTGGGCACCATGAGGGAAGAGCTGCCGTGGGCAAGTGGGCTCCCTGGAGACCACCCACTGCCTTACTCTGGTGAGGTGAGGCCCTGAAGACTTCATCCCAGGATTGCTTCCTGCTGCTGGCATTTGCCATACTCCTCATTTGTTTGGCTTGGTGTTAGTGGACACCAGGAGACCCTCACTGCCTATAGCCTCGTGCGATTACTTCCTTGGAACTCACTGTGTAATGAGGCTGGCCTCAAACTCACAGAGATCTGCCTGCCTCTGTCTGCCTCCTTGTCCTGTTTCTAAATAAGAAGACTTCATTTAAATTGACAAGGCGATGACATATCTAGTAGACTGCCTGGCCATCCTGGCTTTCTCTTCTCAACACAGACTTCACGTTTAGTTAAGGATTCTGAGGGAAGTTAAAGAGAGAAAAACAACCCACAGAATATAAATACAAAAGTAAAGAGAAGAAAATCCATACAGAAGAACTATGGAAATAAGAGAAAACAGTTAATAAAAGTACAAACAGCAATCCCTATTCATGATTATTTTAAAGGTAAAGGTTTAAATTCATCAACCAGGAGACATATAATCACTGAATGGATTTAAAAATAAAAGGCGAAATTATATGCTTTCTATAAGAATTGCTGTGGATTTAAGGCCACAGGGAAGCTAAAGGGACAGGAGAAGATATCCCCAAATAGAGCAAGAGTGCCTATACTTATAGTAACAAAATAGAGCTTGGGTCAGAAACTCACAAGAGGCAGAGGTGTAACTTAATGATAAAGATGTCAGTATCCTAGAAAGATGCAACAGTTGGAAATCCACGTGCTCCCCACCTCACAACACCAAAATGGAAAAGGAGGTCGGAACAGTTGTAACTAATATGGTGATTGGATTAATAGGATTAGTTATCAGAGCCAGATGATGTCATTGATAAATGCTCTTAAATATTAAAAAAAATCTACTGCTAATCTTTTTTAATCTCTTCCAGAAGAAACATGAAGAAAAAACTTTCAGATTCATTTCATGGGAACAATATTACCCAGAACCAAAGACAGACAAAGATATTTGAAGAAAAAACAAATAAACTATAGACCAGTGTCCCTAAAGATTATGATACCAACTTGAAAAAAAGAAAGTCCTCTACAAACAGTCCCAACTCAGATACAACTAACTGCACATAAAGGGTCACATACCATAATCATTAGGGGGCCTCAGCATATGGAAATTATTATAAGGGAAAAAATAACACAATCATAGCAATACATGCAGGAAAAGCATTTGTCAAAACCACTTTTCAAAGACTTTCTTTTCTTTTTCTTTTTTTTGTTTTTTTTTTTTTGTTGTTGTTGTTGTTTGAGACAGGGTTTCTCTGTATAGCCCTGGCTGTCCTGGAACTCACTCTGTAGACCAGGCTGGCCTCGAACTCAGAAATCTGCCTGTCTCTGCCTCCCGAAGGCTGGGATTAAAGGCGTGCACCACCACACCCGGCTTCAAAGACTTTCAAGAGGTTATGAACAGTAGAGAAGTACCCAGTCCATTCTGCCAGCTCAGTGGTGAAAACCAGAAGATTTTAACCCAGATGAGGAATGGGGTAGGTACCATCGGGGCTGCTCCTCCTGTTCTACCCAGCTGACACCGTACTGGACGCCGTTTATTTCTTTATTTAAGATAAGGTTACATTATATTGCCCAGGCTGGCCTTGAACTTGGATATTCCTGCCTCACCTCCTGAGTGCTAGGGTTACAGACCTGGGCCACCATGGAAACTAGAATGTTGAAGAGCTGTCCACATTTCCTGAGACTTTAGCCTCTCAGAAGACAAGGAGATGAAGGCCGTGGGATGGGTACATACAGTGGGGGGGGGGGCACTCAACCTTCTAAAGAATTCAGGACCAGCAAGATGGCTCAGAGGGTAAAGGCACGTGTTTCGGTGCCTGACAACCTGAGTCCACCCCTAGATCCTACAGGGTAGGAAGCACACACACAAATATGTTCTTAAAAAGCCAAAACTCTACAATATATAACAATATAAATGAACCGTGTGAGCGCTGTGCCAAGTGAACCAAGTCTGTCCCAGAAGTCCTGAGATTCCGTTTCCAAGTCTACATGAAGGAGGCAGATTCACTGAATCAGAGCTGCAGTGAGCTTTTTCCTCCTTTAGGAATGGTATCTAGAGGCACAAGTTGTAGTCAAGTGTTCTCAGAGCAATGGGTTTTCCTACAACACAACCCCCCAACAAAGCAAAGCTGTTCAAACCCTGCATTGGGTTATATAGGTTAGAACATACATAGAATTGCTTATCTTAAGCTGTCTGTGGTGGCTCTTGCCTGCAATCCTAGCACTCTGGTGACAGCCACAAGCCTGGGATGCATAATAAAATCTGTTCCCCAAGACACAAGGGAAAACCGTGCCTACCTTCCTGCCAGGTTAACTCTGACCGTGTATCACTCTTTGAAATTATTAGTGGCCAGGCGGTGTTGGCGCACGCTTTTAATTCCAGCACTTAGGAGGCAGAGGCAGGTGGATTTCTGAGTTCGAGGCCAGCCTGGTCTATAAAGTGAGTTCCAGGACAGCCAGGGCTACACAGAGAAACCTTGTCTCGAAAAAAAAAAAAAAGTTATTAGTGTATTATGTTTATGTTCAATGTGTTTAAACACTGCTTTGGCCCCTAATTTGGGAAGGAAAGGCCCAGAGATGTCATCAATGCTTCTCACACATACATATATCATACATACGTGCATACATAGGTACGTACATACATTAAATCACCGGGAACTCTGACAGTGCAGTTGGCTGGCAGAGAGGGGATGCACCTCCAGCAAGCGCCAGTGGTAGTTGTGCTGGACTAGGACACACTGAGTAGGGAAAGCGAACTGAGAGGCAAGTGGTTTCCCTCTGAATGACCATGGCATTGAATCTCGGCTCTCAACTGGAGTTAGCTTCCCTGAGTGGTTACGTAACCCGTTACATAACAGCCGCTACGATGCACCATTTGCCTCTTGCCACAAGAGATGGTTAGAAGACAGCCCTCCAGGTCTTGTACATCTCCCTCCTCCATTCTGAAACCTGAGGCCACCACAGCTTTGTTCTGTAGAGGCAGACTTGTAGTTCATACAGCAGTTCTCTTGTGTCAGGAGCCTTTGTGCTTGGCTTTGCACACATCATTGCAATTGACCCTCAGTATCTCCTGAAAGGCTGTGTGTGTGTGCCTTTGCGTGTGTGCATATGTGTGTCCGTGTGTGTGTGTGTGTGTGTGTGTGTGTGTGTGTATACACGAGAGCGTGTACAGAGGCATATTATCAAGGAGCACATGTGGAGGGCAGAAGAAAACGTTCAGAAGTCACTTCCCTATTTCACAATTGATTCCAGGGATCAGGCTGAGGTATTAGGCTCGTGTGGCAAACGCTTTCCTCTGTGTCTACCCAGTGGTGGAGGAGAAAGATTCCTATCACCCCATCACCACTTCCATGGCTGGGGAGACGGAGGCTCCAACTCACGAAGTGTGTGCCTGAGGTCGGACACCTAGAACTCGAGGTCTGTCTGCTGAGGAGCCTCGTGGAGCCTGTTTGTGAGTTTCAGGAGTACAGCCAAGACCCACTGGATTCTTTATGTCAGGGTGTGTGTGTGTGTGTGTGTGTGTGTGTGTAAGCCCGAGATCAGGTGTCTTCCCTAATCATTCTCCACGGTTTTTTTTTGTTTGTTTGTTTGTTTTTTGTTTTTCCTTTTTGAGACATCATCTCTCAGGGAATCTCGAGCTTGCTGACTCAACTAGATTAGCTGGCCAGTGAGTTCTGCCGGTCTCCATATCCTCAGCTGTGGTATTGTAAGCATGCACCATCACACCCAATGTTCACATCGGTGCTGCAGATCCAATCTGATGTTCTCAGGCTTGCATAGCGAACACTTGACAGCTGAGCCAGCCGCTCATTCCGAGAACCACAGCTTGCTTAACTTTTGTGTAGCTGAAATTAATCTCTGCGTCAAATGCCATTCTGCTGGGTGTGGAACTCTACCTGAAGTAAACACAGAAAGTCTTGGCTGCACATCGTCTGGGGCACATCCTTAGCCCACTCACATCCAGTCCTTGCTCCATGGGCCACATCTGTCTCCCCTGACATTTGCCTAAAGAAGGGCTGACAGTTGCAACTGTGTGTCCTGAAGCATCTCTCAAGGACCTGAGAGCCATTCTTAGGAAACAAGGCCTCAGGCGCCAGGACCCTGAGAGGTTGGAAGTCTAATTTTGATAATTACTCAACAAACATAGTTGCCCATTCATTCATTTATAAAAATTTCCACCATCTCTTTTCATATCACTCATGATTTACTATTCCCTCGCCTCTCCTGTATTATATGTCTCCTTTCTTCCTTTCTGGCTTCCACTGAGATCACATCAACTTAAACCCAGAAATCTAAAAATTTGAATCTATGGTCTGCAATTGAGAGAAAGCATATACCATCTTATCGTTCAGAGCTGGGCTACTTCACTGAGTGTAATACTGTTCAGTTCCAATCATTTCCTTGCAACTTTTATAATTTTTTCTTTACAACCGAATGAGCCTCTGTGGTGGGCTCCACCATCTCATTAGTCATGGATGAATATTCGTGGTGGATATCCAGGCTGATTTCCTTTCCTAGGTACTGTCGCCAGCAGCAGTGAACGTGAGCGTGCTGGTGTCTGTGTCGTAGGGTGTGGTGTCCTTTCGGGACTTGCCCCATTCTGCAGGGCTGTCTTTTCACTTGATTGGCTGTTTTCTTTGCTGTGCAAAGGCATTTTAATTTCATAGTCTGGGCCTCTTGATCCTCCTTCATCTGTATTGAAACCACAGGCATGTGCCCTGCACCCTGCACCCTGGTGCTCTTCCTGCTAACTAACTAAGTAAACCTCTGATGTGCTGGGGCTCCATGCATGCTGGGAAAGTGCCCTAGCTGTGAGCCATATCCCAGCCCCTCTTTGGGCTCCTTATTTCTTTGGCTTTGAGCCCCACACCCCCACCCCCAGTTACTCGCTTTCCCCTGGCTGTAGAAGTCCCTCATTCTGGAGGTTACATGCTTACATTTGATTAGTCACCACTGGCCTCGCTGGAGATCGCTGATGTGTGGTTTAGGGTAGAGTAATGCCTAAGGTTCCTTTCAGGAGCTTCAAGGACTTTGTATAGGAACTGCTGACTTTGGTCTGTGTCCATCCAGGTACATGTCAGGAGACCTTTTATCGTCAGGAGACTGAAAATGCTATTTTTAGGCCCTGATAATACCGTAGCTTCTTCCTCTTCTCCATACCTTCTCTCTTCTTTCTTTTCTCTCTTTGGGTTTTTTTTTGGGGGGGTGAGAGATAATTTTGTAATTATATTTATGTATAGAGAACTTAGTGTACATTTAACCCAGTTTAGTGGCAAATTCTTTAGCCTTTGCCTTTTCCACTTGGCAATGGGGGCCACAGACTCAGGACCCAGGACATTTGGTTGCCTCCCCAATGGCAACAGATCTCATCCTATCTGTCATTATAATTGGTCCTAATAGCTTCCACCAGCTTAGCCAGAGCACCTTTGTCTTCCAAGTTAACCTGTGTGAAGGCAACAGTGGTGCATGTCTTCCTGTGGACCAGGCGCCTCAGCCTGGCCTTTCCCTTGATGATGCAATAGGGAAACTGTTGTGGCTATCCCTGGGGCTAATTATATTTGATGTTAATTCCTTCTCCTGTGAGGGGCTGCAAACAAGGAATGAGTCAGCACTCAGGTGATTTCCTGTAAACCTGCTTCCCACCCTAATCTGTAAAAATAAAGGAGAGCTGGGGCTGGCGAGATGGCTCAGTGGTTAAGAGCGCCGACTGCTCTTCCGAAGGTCCAGAGTTCAAATCCCAGCAACCACATGGTGGCTCACAACCATCCGTAATGAAATCTGATGCCCTGATCTGGAGTATCTGAGGACAGCTACAGTGTACTTACATATAAAAAATCTTTAAAAAATAAATAAATAAATAAATAAATAAAGGAGAGCTGATGATTGGGCAGATAAAGGGGAGGTAGAGAGAAGATTGGGAGAGAGAAGAAGGAGAAAATGGAAGAGGGAGAGGATGCAGAGGAGGATGCAGAGGAAGAAGAAGAAAAGTGGAGCAGAAGCACATGGCCTGGAGAAACTGCAAGTTTTAATGGGTCTCAAAGATGCAGAAGATGGTACTGTAGCGGTAATCTGCCCAATCTAGGCGCACAGCAAGTATTCCTATTAATTGAGTTATGTTTTCATTGCCGGGGAATATTTGGGCTGGAGATATAGCGCAACAGGCACCCCTATCTTTCGACACAGGGCAGGCAGGAAAGCCACCAGCTCAACGGGGTCTACATCATGGGCAATCACCAACAGCTGAGCCTTCTTGTTCTCTACCAAGGTGGTGACTGTCCTGACTCCTGCTCGTAGGACAGGCGGTCTCTTAGTTGGGACGTCGCCTTTGCCAGCAGCTTTCTTCTCAGCACGGGCCAGCAGCCTTTGCTTCTCTTGCTTTGTTTCTGGCCTGTACTTGTGGGCAAGCTTAAGCAGCTGAGTAGCTGTCTGCCTGTCCAGGGCCCCGGGTGAACTGGTTAATGGCAGGAGGTACTTTGAGCCGCTTATAGAGCATGGCTCGTTGCCGCTGCAGCCTGATGTAGTGGGGCCATTTGGTGAAGTGTGTTAGATCTCCTTTGGGCTGGATGTCCTGCCCAAGTTCTTGGGCCTTTTCTCAAACAAAGGATTGATCACCTTTTTGGCCTCCTGTTTCTTCACGATGGCGGAGAGTGGCGGGTGGGGGGATCAGGGCCACCTTCTTCCCTTGGCCTTCTTTCATTTGGGCATCGTGTTTGGCTGGAGGAGAGGGAGTTTGTTTGTTTTAATTGTTGTCTCATGTAGTCCAGACTGGCCTCAAACTGTTGATCCTCCTACCTCCAGCTCCAAGGGCTGGTGTGTGCCGACACGCTGGGCCTTTTCCTCTTGTTTATCTCATGGCAAACCACAAAGCTTGATGACAGACACACAGACCCTGACTAACTCAGCTCCAGTCACCTACCGCATACCCTAGGTTGCATGCTGCTCTGCCCTTCACTCCACCCTCCACCATACTGTCTGAGGCATGGTTGAGGGCTGAGTCTCCCTTCTCAATCTTCTCCCTTATCCCAACAGCACCACCCTCTGCTAACAAGGGAACCTTTGGGAGGCAGTCCAGAGCCCAGCGATCTTCCCTGGAAGATCGGAGAGGAATTGAAATCTTAAAGGGGCACAGGGTAGTAGGCTCAGACCTAGGGAGAAGAGAAACGTGCCAGGTCCTCCCTGAGGTCAGCCCAGGTTGGGGCAAAAGCGCACCACTGCCNAGACAAGCCAGGCATGGTGGCACTCGGGAGGCAGAGGCAGGAGGATTTCTGAGTTCGAGGCCAGCCTGGTCTACAAAGTGAGTTCCAGGACAGCCAGGGCTACACAGAGAAACCCTGTCTCGAAAAACCAAAAAAAAAAAAAAAAAAAAAAATTACTCCAGATATCTGAAGCTTGAAAATATTAATTGTAAATTCCTAAAAGATAACCTCACATCTTATTTTTCTCATAACAATTTTTGTTGCAATATATTGTGACAATTATTTTATTATTAGATATTGTTAATCTCTTACTGTGCCTAGTGTACATATAAAACTATCACATATGTTTATATAGGGAAAAAAAAGTCTCCATAGGGATTGGATGTTTGCAGGCATTCACTGGGGAGGAGCTCTTAGGGTGTATACCTTATTAATGGTATAGCTGCTTTGGTATGTATTTCACATGCTTTACTGAAGACCAGGTCCCTGAGAATAGATGTCTTTGGAAGCCCTATTAACAAGTTCAAGTAGGTTGTCATCTGTGTTTGCTAACCTGGAAACAACTGTGTAAGAGGGGCTGGAGAGATGTCTCAGCGGTTCAGAGCGCTGCCTGCTCTTACAGAGGTCCAGAGTTCAATTCCCAGCAACCACATGGTGGCTCACAACCGGCTGTAATCTGGTGTCTGAAAACAGTGACAGTGTACCTGCATACATGAAATAAATCAATACATAAATCTTAAAAACAAAACAAACAAAAAAACACGTGAGAAACAAATGACTCTGACATATTAGATACAGTTTCCTTGCTGGAATAAAACACCCTGACCGACCAGAAGCAGTTTATAGAGGAAGGGGCTTATTTTGGCTTGTGTTTCGTGTGTGTGTGTGTGTGTGTGTGTGTGTGTGTGTGTGTGTGTCCATCATGGCATTGAGGTGTGGCAGCAAATAGTAAGCATGGGAGCAGAGCGGAAGTTGAAGGTTCTTATCCCTGGAACAGAGGGAGCAGAGCAGAAATTGAGAGTTCTTATCCCTGGAACAGAGGGAGCAGAGCGGAAGTTGAGAGTTCTTATCCCTGGAATAGAGGGAGCAGAGCGGAAGTGGGTGGGGCTGTGTATTCTCCAGGCTAACCCTAGTGACCTGGTTTCTCAAGCAAGGCCACACTTGACCTACCAAACAGCGCCATCAACTGAGCCTATTGGGATATTCCCGCCCACGTCACCACGATCCATAAGAGCGGTAGAGCAGGAGGGGGCCGCTCGCTTTATGAGACTGCAAGGCCTCCAGCGGCGGTGGACACAGACTGACTGGGGGGAAAGTCTATGAACTCTGACCCCATGACCCGTCCTCCATTTCCTCTTACAGTAATCAGAAGAGCACAGTCTACATGCCATCTAAGTCCTAGCCTTTTCTCTCTCTCTCTCTCTCTCTCTCTCTCTCTCTCTCTCTCTCTCTCTCTCTCTCTCCCTCTCTCTCTCTCTCTTTATAATCAATGTATGGGTTCATCTCTATGTCTTACATCCTTTTTATTTTAATGCTTAGATGCATGGTCTCACCGGCAAACTTGGCTGTTAGTAATTTCCTACGCAAAACCTGTAGTTTGGGAGCATATCTTAGCAAAAAGTGTGGGGGTTGGGTAGCTAAGCTAGCAGACATTAGGAGGGCAATGCTTTCTGTTCATTTAGGCACCTCTGAAAAGGAACCATCAGATTTTGTTTGTTTATTTGTTTGTTTTTCGAGACAGGGTTTCTCTGTATAGCCCTGGCTGTCCTGGAACTCACTTTGTAGACCAGGCTGGACTTGAACTCAGAAATCCGCCTGCCTCTGCCTCCCAAGTGCTGGGATTAAAGGTGTGCGCCACCACGCCCAGCGAACCATCAGATTTTATGTCATACACTTAACAAGTGTAACTGTCACAAACTAGTGTCCTTAAAGAGATGACTTATGGGTTCAGGAGAGAGAAACAGAGTGATGATTTCTCTCTCTCTCTCTCTCTCTCTCTCTCTCTCTCTCTCTCACACACACACACACACACACACACACACACACACACACACAGACATTCATGCATACAGGGCTGACTCCCATCCTCAGAGTGTGGCCAAGATGAGAGGATATGGGAAACAGCAAAGGACTGTGGGAAATGACAGGAACTCGGCAGCTCTTCAGGAGTGCCTCTGAGTACAGTGTCACCTTTGCCAGATGGACGGTGGATGCCCAGGAGCTGAGGGCAGCTTCATGGGCAGAGGACAGAGTCAACTGAGCAAGCACCTCCTTCTGTTTGGAAGGTTTCAGTTGGGGGTTCGCGAGGGACACTGAGATGGCCGGTTGGGGGTCACGAGGGACACTGAGATGGCCAGTTGGGGATTCACGAGGGACACTGAGATGGCCGGTTGGGGATGTGGCATTTCTTAGAAGAGTAGTTAATGGGGGGCTGGTGAGATGGCTCAGCAGGTTAGAGCACCCGACTGCTCTTCCGAAGGTGATGAGTTCAAATCCCAGCAACCACATGGTGGCTTACAACCACCCGTAACAAGATCTGATGCCCTCCTCTGGTGCATCTGAAGTCAGCTACAGCGTACTTATGAAGAATAATAAGAAATGAATCCTTGGACCGGAGAGACCAACCGGAGCGAGCAAGGCTGTCCGGAGCGAGCAGAGCCGAACGGGGACGGCCGGAGCAAGCCAGGATGGCCGAAGCTAGCGGGGCCGGAGCGAGTGGGGCCGAACGGGGATGGCTGGAACGAGCGGGGCCAACCGGAGCAAGCGGAGCCGATCAGAGCGAGTGGGGCTGGCTAGAACAAGCGGGGGCTATACGGGGGCGGCCAGGAGCGAGTCGGGCTGGCCGGTGCGAGCGGGGGGTCGAGCGGAGCGAGCGGGGTTGACCGGAACAAGGGAGAAAGAAAGAAAGAAAGAAAGAAAGAAAGAAAGAAAGAAAGAAAGAAAGAAAGAAAGGAAGAAAGAAAGAAAGAAAAAAAAAAGAAGAGTAGTTAATGTCATGGATGGGCCAGCAGGCAGTGTGGGGGAGGGGCAGGAAGCCAGCTGGGCACCTCACTATAGACAGAGGCTTTCAAAAAGGGAGCCCGTGGAGGGTGAGGCTGTGCTGTCCTCCTTATATGCTCTGTGTGTCTTCAGTCACTTCGGAACATCTCTAAGACACTCTTCAATCCTCCCGATTGTCCCTGGTGTCTGCAGACCTGGTGACCAGCTTCTGTTTTAACTCAGAGAACATGGAGGCTATGAGCAGTGAAGTGATTTGGCAAAGCTACCCAGTCGGTGAATGCACTGAGATTAGAACTTCAGGAATACACTTGAATACTCATCGTCTTCAACCACTGCCTTATGAAAACAAGGTTTTGTTGGGTTTTCCTAAGACTATAGACCAGATAGACTACAGATTTGTAGACTATAGACTACAGGACTACAGATTTGACATAAGAAATCATATCTTCTTTTTTTTTGTTTTTTTTTGTTTGTTTGTTTTGTTTTTCGAGACAGGGTTTCTCTGTATAGCCCTGGCTGTCCTGGAACTCACTTTGTAGACCAGGCTGGCCTCGAACTCAGAAATCTGCCTGCCTCTGCCTCCCGAGTGCTGGGAGGCATGTGCCACCACGCCTTGCTGAAATCACATCTTCTTATTGACACGTGCCCGTAATGCTCAGATAAACTGCTGAGCATAAAAGTGCTGAGAAAAGATGGGCTATCCAAAATACCAGAAAAGCTAGCTCCTGACCCGCAAACGTCCCAGAATGATGGCTAAGTGGCCAGCAGGTGGCAGCAAGGCTTCACTGTTGACTTGAGCCCTGACTCTGATCTGTCCTTCAGGTTCCACTAAGGCACAATGGAGACATTCACTCCTCCCCTCCAGCCTTCTTAGCGTTGGATCTCAAAGATGAGTAACCTGGATATCTGCCTCTAAACGTGTGCTTCTCTTGAACTCTGAATCTCTAAGAACAAAACATTGCCAGGCGTGGTGGTGCACACCTTTGATCCCCAGACTCAAGGAGGCAGAGGCAAGTGTATCTCTGAGTTCAAGGCCAGCCTGGTCTTCATAGTTTCAGGATAACCAGGATCTGTATAGAGACTCTGTATAATGTATATTGCCATGAGGGCTCCTTTAGAGAGGGAGAACCAGAGGGAGCACCATGCACTGAGCACTTGTTGCGATCACCTCCATTACATTACAATAGGAAAAAAACAGAGGCAAAGGCAGGGGCCTCTGTCTGTGACTTAAAGGCTAGCCAGGTGTATGTAGCAAGTTCCAGACCAGCCAGAGCTACATAGTGAGACCCTGGTAAACAAAACAAAACACCGAGAACAACAACCCAACAGGTAGGTCTTCTCGCTAGTGGTGAGAGTGTGAGCCCCTGGATTCTCTGGGATTGTTCAGTCAGTCACTGACCTTATTTCTGGAACGTTAGCGATAGGCAACGTTCAACTTTCCTCACGAGGAACTCATCGCTGACAAAATTTTCACAGGAAATATAGTCTATCCTGGGTGAATCATAAAATGTGACAAAATGCAACTGAGTCATTTTAATGTGTAAAATGACACACTTGACAGTTAATATATGCCTATTATATGCATGCATTATTTTTGTGTTTGTTAGATGTGTGTGTGTGTTTGTGTGTATGTGTGTGTGTGTGTTTGTGTGTATGTGTGTGTGTGTGTGTGTGTGTGTGTGTGTCAGGGCAAGAAGATCTGGCAAGGCCATAGGCACCACTCCTAACCCATCCCCCTGCTCCTATACAGCCTCCATGCTTTTCTTCCACCTCGCTGTGTGGTAAGAACGTTCCCAGGGACGCTGGTAACTAAGCTCAAGGCTTCATGCATGCAGGCAAGCATGACACCCACTGAGCTACATCCCCAGCCCTGCAGTGCATGCAGGCAAGCACGACACCCACTGAGCTACATCCCAGCCCTGCAGTGACGCTCCAAGTCGGCCACCCTGAGTGTCTTTACTGTGAGCGAGCAAACTTCTTCACGGGCATGTGCTCTGTCAGTGACCTTCCTCAGTAAGCCTGACCCCTAAACTTCCTACCACCTCTCAGTAGTGCCGCGGGAGCTTTAGAGAACTTAAGAGCCAGGCCACACCACTCGTGTTTGCTTCTGTTCTTTCCCTCGAATTTGAGATAATTGTGTGTGTAAACTCGAGTCAAATGGTCAGTTGGAGCTTTAACCGTTAGTACCGTCCATCCGTGCGTGCAGTGGGGACGAACTGTCCGACTCTGACCCGTGAGCCTGGCTTCCTGTCTCAGCGTCTCAGATACTAACAAGGTGGATTCGTGGTCACAGCTATAAAGTCTTCCAGACAATTTTAGGCCCAAACCTCCTAAATCTTTCATGTTCCATCGTGTGATCTCATGTGTCTTAGTCAAAAGGTTATGTTTTGGGGAAGTGGAAAATTGAAAGCTTAAATATGGCACTTATAGAACTGGAGCTTTTTGCGGGGGGGGGGGGGGTGTCTCTGTGTAACAGCCCTGGCTATCCTGAGTGCTGGGATTAAAGGTGTTAAAGGTGTGCGCCTCCACGCTTAGCCGACCTGGAGAGTCTTACTTACCTATTAAATCTACTTTGAGAAAGTAAAACAGTAGTCTACGTCACCATCTGACGTCACAGTCTGTGTAAATGACCACAAATAAGCTGAGTGTGGAGCCCTGGTACACACAAGTCAGACAAAACACTTCTCTTCCATCCAAGTCTGACCCTCTCCCTCCTCCCCTCCTCCCCTCCTCCCCCTCCTCCCCCTCCTCTCCCTCCTTTCCCTCCTCCTCCCCTCCTCCTCCCCCTCCTCCCCTACAAGATTTATTTATTTATATATGTGAGTACAGAGTGACTGTCTTCAGACACTCCAGAAGAGGTCAGAGGGCATTGGATCTCTTTGCAGATGATTCTGAGCCACCATGTGGTTGCTGGGAATTGAACTCAGGACCTCTGGAACAGTCTTAACTCTCCAGCCTGACCCTCTCCTTCTTATGTGTGCCTTTGCATTTACATTGACGCAAGCAGCTGGGCCGTGGCCCCTTGGTCTCTTGTGCCCATGCTGGCACTCACTGAGACCTCCGCTTTCCTCACTCGTTCTGTGAATTGCCATCGTTCTGTCAGTCCTTGCTGTTTTCTCTGCTTTGTTTGCTTGTTTGTTTAAGGCAGAATCTCATGCGCCTCAGGTTGCCTTCAAGTTTGCTGTGTAGATGAGGAGGACAACCCTGACCTTCTGATCTTCCTGCCTGCACACCCCAGTGCTGGGATTATAGGCACACACTAGCACACCTGGTTTATGGGATCCCTGGTTCCACTCTCCAGGGCTGGGGTGGGCAAAAGGAGAGGATATTCCAAATGGTTGAGTTGATTCAAGTTCTGGGTGGATAGGAATGGGGAATTTCCACACCATTGAATACAGGAGTATTTTCTTTAAAATAAAAAAAAATTGGACAGAGTCTCAGTAACCCAGGCTGGCCTTGAACTTCCTATGTAGCTGAGGATGACCTTGAGTTTATGATCTTCCTATGGGTTGGCAATATAAGTGTAACACTAAACCCAGTTTACGCAGTGTCAGGGATGGAAGTCCATGCTTCATTCACGCAAGCATTCATGTAAGCACTCTATCGCCTGATGTTCATGACTGGCTGTATGTAGGAATTTAAAACAAGGTAGGATTGGTATGCCTTTCTTTTGTTTCTTTTTTTGGTTTTTCGAGACAGGGTTTATCTGTATATTCCTGGCTGTCCTGGAACTCTCTTTGACCAGGCTAGCCTCGAACTCAGAAATCCACCTACCTCTGCCTCCCAAGTGCTGGGATTAAAGGCATGCACCACCACGCCCGGCTCTTTTGTTTCTTCCAGTGTGTGTGTGTGTGTGTGTGTGTGTGTGTGTGTGTGTGTGTGTGCATGTGTGCATGTCTGTTTCATGTATGTGATCACCCATGAGCATGTGCAAGTCTGAAGTTGATGTCAGTGGCCCTTCCACTTTATTTGCTGAGGTAAGGTCTCAGTCAAACCCGGAACTTGCCGATACGGCTAGCATGCCAGCGTGTTTGCTGAAGGACGGATTCTCTGTCTGTCTTCCAGTGCTGGCTACTGCTGAGATGTCAGTTTCTGTGATTCTAACTCTGGTCCTCAGGTTCGGATGGCAAGTATTTTAACCACTGAGGCCTCTCCTGGCCACTGAGAGCCTTCTTTACCACCCAGTCTTATTCTCTGCAGAAGTAGGCACAGTGCCTTGTATGGCATGGAACCTTAGCACTGGTCTGTGTAAGACAACGGGCTTTATTTTCTGTGTGCCATCTGCAGCAAGACAGTGTCTGGTACCTGTCGAATACCATAGAAGACAGACATGCCACAGGGGAAGCCAGTGATTAAAATGTCTTATTCTGGGCTGGAGAGATGGCTCAGCGGTTAAGAGCACTGACTGCTCTTCCAGAGGTCCTGAGTTCAAATCCCAGCACCCACATGGTGGCTCAGAGCCATCTGTAATGGGATCTGATGCCCTCTTCTGGTGTGTCTGAAGACAGCAACAGTGTACTCATATACATAAAATAAATAATAAAAATTAAAACATCTTGTTCTCTATCGGGCAGATGAAATTGAGCACCAGCTTTGTCCCTGCAAGCCTCTGCTGATCTGAATTTGGTGGGAAACACCAAAGCCTCTAGCTACCCAGTGGTTACTGGGAGGACCGAGATGTTCGTGAGCCTGGCTCACGGGAGTGTTTTGTAAGCCTTGTGTTCAGTCAGGACTGCGTTTTGACTTGCACCACAACTGTGTCCTGCTCCAGAAATATGCTGTTTTCCTTTCAAGCTTCTAATGGCCAAGGAAGAACACTGGGCAGTGCCTGGATTTTTTCTTTGGCATATTTAGTTAACACACTTGCCCAATCATGATACAGATCTGACACTTTCCCGGGGTAGCTGTCACTATCACCATCAGAGGAAACTTCCTTGGCTCTGCTTGTGTGAATCCAGTGGCCATTGAGCTGCAGTGACTCCTTTCCATGGTTACAACATTGCTGTGGCTTGCTTGACCTTAGACTTGGTTCTGTCACTGGGCTTGTTTAGCAATTCGATTCGGAGAGGATGAAAATCTGCCTGAGAGAGCTGTTTTACAGGAGAGACCTCATTCCAGAGACACGGTAGAGTGGGTAGGGAGAGGCACTGTTTACCTAACACCTGCAGAAAAGGTGGAGAACCTCTGCTCTCCGCACCTGGAGCATGTCGGAACAACGACGACAAGGCTTGGCAGTTGGTGGCAGGTTTCCACTGGCCATGGTAAAATAAAAGGAAAAGGAGGTGCCCAGATAAGGGATTTACACTACCAACCAAGTGTGCCAACTCCACCTGGCCTCAATCCATGGGCAGACTCTGCCTGGTTTAACAGAGAGCCTGCGGAAGAATTCTAAGGTCAGCTCTAGATCAAAGGGAACGGTCTTTCAAAGTCAAAAAAAATAAATAAATAAAGATGTGAATGGTTCGTGTTGCCAAGCAGTAGGGTGGGGTTTGGCCAGGGAGCTAGAAGGGCTCCTTATAACGTAAGCATACATCCTGTGCTAACTTCCACCTGCCTCTGGGTAGAAGACAGTGGGTACAGCTCACATAAGCTGAGATTTGTTACAACAGAATGACTGCGGTGTCCTGGGAGAGTGAGGGGTAGATGGAAGAGTGGAGGTCATTAGACCAAGACCAACAAGCTAGCCAAGTATGGTCCTTTCCATTTCAGTGACAATTGTGAGAGTTATTACCATTTATGTTAAGGGAGAAATAAGGGGACTCTCTTAGGGTTCTCTGTCTCATCAACGAGAGAATTTAAGGGCAGACTCAAAAGAAACCTTGAGGATGATTGTGAGTCTTGACAGACACACAGAAGGGGAAAGGTGGGGAAGAACGAGTCATGGCATTTGAGTTAAGCTGGCTTGGAGGTCAGCCACATGGTGGGCAAGCAGCCTCACAGTAGAGAGGAAAGAAAGCGGTGGAGAAAGTTAGAACTCAGAAAGGTGGACAGACTGACTCAACAGAACTTCATCAAAGCTCTGAGGACAGAGGTTCTAGGATGGAAAAGTAGGTCTCATTAAAGGGATAGATAATTATCCCCATCCCTTCAGTACAGCTGAAAGGGAACTCCCCCCGCCTTTTTTTTTTTTTTTTGAGACAGGGTTTCTCTGTGTAGCCCTGGCTATCCTGGTACTTACTCTGTAGACCAGGCTGGCCTCAACCTCAGAAATCTGCCTGCCTCTGCCTCCCAAGTGCTGGGATTAAAGGCGTGCGCCACCACGCCCAGAAAACTCCCCCTTCTTGAGAGATGCCTAGGCCAGGTGGCCGGCCAGCCCAGCTGGATAACTCATGTATTGGTAGCTTGTAATGTTAAGCCTCTACTCAGGCCAGAGAAAGTTTACCCTGTTGGGCTCCATGGAGCCCCCGTCCGGGCTATGGTAATGACCTCTAGGATTTTGATGATCACATTTAAAGTATCGAATTAGGTGGTCTCCATGGCTGTTTCTTGGAGTAATTTTTTGTTATATTTACCAATTTATCTACGAGTGTATAATCACTCAAACTATAAAAGCTATAAAATCACAGTGACCTTATGTTTGCAATGTCTCTGGTGTTTGGAAGAGCCTGACCTCTGCGCTACACTTTCTGGAGCCATCCCCGGAGAGCATTAGAATGCTGGAGAGTCTCAAGTCAGGGGACAGGGACACTAGGCATCGACAGGCTCAGACTCTTCTGTCCTTGTAATGAATGCTGGATGGCTCTGGACCCTCATCTGGGGATACCAGAGGGCACAACCTACCTGAAAGCTCTTCTTGGGGTCTGAACTTCCTAGGGGTAGTGTCCTAGGAGCCATGCCCTTTGGAGACATGAAAGTCATAGATGGTCCCATATGCCACTGAAGCTGACTAAAGTCAATTGTTCCTCTAGATCCCTGCCCCAATTCTTCCTCAACTGCAACAGTGGCTGGCCTGGAGAGAGGCTTACCAACCCACTGATGTTCAACTCTCCACTCTCCTTATTTTCTTAGCCCCTAATGACAGCCAACCACGGGCCCAAAAGGAACTTGTTCAGGCCCCTCCCTCTTTCCCTTGTCGGTCCCTTCTCTACCCCAGCCTGTGAGTAGGTGGCAGGTTTTCCAGTTTCTTCAACTAGGGATCTCCGCTCCACAGCCTGCCCCATACCCTGAATTCAACCTGTGCCGCCATGTTTGCCCATTCCCTTGTCTGGCTTTCCTTTCACCAAACCCTCACAGAGCTTCAGGTTCAGGCCCTAACCTCCAGGTTCAGGGGAGTTACTGTTTTACTCTAAGCGGAGTGGAGATATCCCTAAGGTCAGGTCTGGAAAATCCCTCTGCCTCCACAGGCAAATACAACTGTCAGATTTGAGAAGGTTCGGTCACTCCATGGCTCGGTCACCTCTGTCCGAGCCTGAGCCCCCCGGACGCAGCTCCTCTGTCCCATGACACTAAGCCCCTGGTGCTTTGTTCTGACCCACCTCTCTCTCCTGCGGAGCTGCTCTCTGCTGTCTGACTTTTGATGCTTCTAACTCTTGCTCTGCCCTCTAAGCCCTTTGCTCTCACACCTTACATACCTCTGCTGAGAAACAGTGGACAGACTCTACACACTCCCTGTCCCCTTCAGGCTTCCAGGTCACTGCTATGACAGAATGAGGCGACTCGGGGGTGTGTGTGTAAAATGGAGGTACTGTTTTGGGGGGGTTTTGTTTTTTCCCAGCTTTTTCTCTCCAACTCCCTAGAACCCACCAGGACAAAAGTGAGGAGAAAGGAAAAAACGTTGTTGAAATAACACTTCAGTTCCTAATAGTTATATCAAAAGCATCACTCCCAGGGCAGGGAGGGTGTGGGGACTGGCTGTAGGGGAGAAGGGAGACTCGTAACTGGTCCAAGAGCTGAGGGTGACCTTCGAGTGCTCAGCCCTAAGTGGGATAGTTAATCCCTTCCCTCAAGGCTTAAGACACATGTGGGAGAGGAGACAGAAAGAATGTAAGAGTTGAGAGATGCCCGAGCACTCAGGATGCAGAGGCAGGCAGATCTCTGAGCTCCAGGCCAGCCTGGTCTACAGAGTAAGTTCCAGGACAGCCAGGCCTACACAGAGAGACCTTGCCTGGGGGAGAGTGTGGATGGGGAGCTGTCTTCTGGACACAACATGGCTGTTATACTCATGATCTTATAGCAGCTCTGCTTGCCTGCACCAGATCAAATCAGTCACTGTTCCAGCATGGAAGGCGGCTGGGCTCACACAGCCCCACTTCTAACTAAGGAGCTATTGGCAGTTGATGGGGACTTAATTTTCTCCTGGGATATGGCTACTGGTAGGTTGCCTGTGCGCCAGCAGATAATCCTACACCCATGTACTCCTGTACATTTGGGCTGCACAGCTGGAGTCGGTGATATATTTGGTTGTGGTGAGACTTTTAACTTCTGCACTGAGGAGGCAGAGGTAGGTGGGTCTTTGTGAATTTAAGACTAGCCTGATATAAAGCCCGGCGTGGTGGCGCACGCCTTTAATCCCAGCACTCGGGAGGCAGAGGCAGGCGGATTTCTGAGTTCGAGGCCAGCCTGGTCTACAAAGTGAGTTCCAGGACAGACAGGGCTACACAGAGAAACCCTGTCTTGAAAAACCAAAAAAAAAAATAAAAAATAAAAATAAAGACTAGCCTGATATAATATAGTAAGTTCCAGGCTAGCCAGGGCTACATAGTGAGACCCTGTCTCAGAAGAGAGGGGGGTATTGAATAGATAGCTTGTGGGGTAAGAACACTGGCTGCTCTTCCACAGGACCTGGCTTCAATTTTTAGCACCCACATGGTGGCTCATAACTGTCTGTAACTCCAGTTCTGGGGGAATCTGACATCTTCATAGGTACACACAGACATACATGCATATGGTACACAGACATACATGCGGCACAGACATGCATGCAGGCAAAGCACCAGTATGCATAAGAAAGAGAAAAGAGGATGTGCAACTTAGAGAGGGTGTGTTGGGGAGTGAGGGAGTGTGAGAGAGGGTGGGTATGATCAAGAGCTGGAGTGTATTTTCCTGACCACCATGAGTCAACAGCTCTGCCCCTGTGGACAAACTGTGGTTTGTATCTGCCGCTTAAGACATTTGGGTGTGGTAGACCCACTCAGTCAACAGGGAAGTTCTCCTCTGTTCACTCCTACTTAAAATCATCCTGTTAATAGCTGTTGTTTGCCTGGCTCGCATTCTCCTTAGAAACCAAGGCTCTCTTACGTAAGCTCTAATGTCTTCCTTTTCACTCATTTCAGACCAGCATCACAGCCTCTCCCGGAAACACCACTTGAGGTCTCGTAGCTTCTTGTATTGAAGAGTCTTTACTGCTTATTTGAATCTCCCCAGCAGGCTCAAAGCCCCCTCAGCAGGCTCTTGATGTGTAAGAAGTTCTCAGGGGTATCGGGAAATGGTGGTGCATGCCTCTAATCCCAGCACTCTGGAGGCAGAGGCAGTTCCATCTCTGTGAGTTCAAGACCAGCCTGCTCTACATAGCGAGTTCCAGAATAGCCAGGGCTAAGTAGAGTCTCAGGGGCTTGTGAGTTCCTGATGTGGGTACTGGAAATCAAACTTCAGTCCTTTGCAAGAATAGCAAGTACTCTTAACTGCTGAGCCACCTCCAGCCTCCACATCTGGCTTTAAAATGACATTTTTGTTCATATGTGGAGGCAGGAATTGAACTCAGGGACACTGAGCTATATCCTCAATTCCATGTCTTCGTTTCAACTTTGCACGGGTTCAAATACTATCCCATACTACTACCAAATACTACCAAATAGCCACACATGGCCATAGCTGGTATATTGCATAGTGCAGGCTAAAGTTTCAAACATCCATTTTCCTTTCTCTGGGTATTTGCCAGGACTGGTGCGCATTATACAGAGAGAATATTTTTAGCAGCTGTTAGCAAATGGAGGCTGACGCTGCCTGCTGAGCTGCACCGCCCCATCCCCTGCCAGGTGTCTCCTGTTTTCTGAGGTGTTACAGCACTTCATTTAGCTTCCCACTTGAGGGAGGGTATGGGCAGGCTGTTTTGTTCCGTCCCTCTTTTGAATTCATGTTACCCATGGCAACGGTAAGATTTCAGAAGCTCACTTTGCACTCCGTTCCACAATGCCACGTTGAAAAGCATCAGCAGAATCGAGGTATCTGTAGTGCAGAAAAGGACGGACAGTGGCTCACAAGGGCGATTTGCTTTGACACACAGAACCTTCTCTAAGGGAGATGAGGTCCTTAGCACAGAGTCAAGCCAGGGCTTAGCGTTAGGTTGAACAGGAGGCATTTAAACTGCACTGGGCTTAGCATTAGGTTGAACAGGAAGCGTTTAAGCTGCACTGGGATGTGTTTCGCAGCCTACCCAGGTCACTCTCACAATAGCATCAGCATGAGAAGTGGCTACAATATTAGTTCTGGACAGAGGACACTGTGTGATTCCTGTAATCACCTTTTGCGTCTTTTTTTTTTTGTTGTTTTTGTTTTTGTTTTTCAAGTCAGGGTTTCTCTGTATAGCCCTGGCTGTCCTGGAACTCACTCTGTAGACCAGGCTGGCCTCAAACTCAGAAATCCACCTGCCTCTGCCTCCCAAGTGCTGGGATTAAAGGCGTGTGCCACCTCTGCCTGGCTATTTTTTATTATATGTATGTGTGGACATGTACCAATGGGTAAGGGGGTCTTGAGGAGGTTGGATAACCTAAAACCCCAGAGTTACAAAGTCATGTGACAGAGGTTCTGGCAACAGAACCTTACTCCCTTTTGAGAACAGCACTCCTTTTTAACCCCTGAGACATCTGTCCAGCCCCCTTTTCTGAGATCTTAATGAGCTTGTAGGCCAATTGCTCAGATCGCAGATGCAGCTACATGTGGGAAATGGTAAAGCTACCTGCCAGTCTGGTCTCAATGGCTGCTACTGACACTGGGCCACTCTGGAATGGTTTCCTGAAGGTTCCTGGAGAGTGGGGTGCCTTTATTATATCTTGACCTATAGCCCAGCTGCTACCCTTGGGCTAGGGATGTAGTTCAGTTGATAGAGTACTTGTTTAGCACACATGAAGTCTGGGTGTGACCCTCAGCACTACAGAAACCAGGCATGGAGATGCACTCCTGGAATGCCAGCACGTAGGAGGTGGTGGCTAGCCTGGGCTACCTATAAAACCCTGACTCAAAAAAAAAAAAAAAAAAAAAGCCGGGCGTGGTGGTGCACGCCTTTAATCCCAGCACTCGGGAGGCAGAGGCAGGCGGATTTCTGAGTTCGAGGCCAGCCTGGTCTACAAAGTGAGTTCCAGGACAGACAGGGCTACACAGAGAAACCCTGTCTCGAAAAACCAAAAAAAAAAAACAACTGAAAATTGGCACCCTTGGTTTTCCATGACTAATTCTTACACTAAAATTTAGTGACTCTAAAATTCCCCAGAACACTGTCTTCCATGTGAACAACTAAATTAGTATCATTATCAGTGCCCTCGAGGTCCTACCTTGCCCTTCTGTGTAATGGGGATAGCTGTGGCTCGGGCCACTCGCACAAGTCACTCCCCCTCTGGACTTCCCACTCTGAACCTCAGGGCTCCTTTCTCCGGGGTCTTTCTGTTCCCTTCAGGATTTGACTTTGCTTTTGTTGAGGAGGAACTTACAAAGTGCACGGCTGTTTAAATATGCAGCTGGCTAGTTTAACATCCACGCATGAGTAGCACCTAACCCGGCCTACATTCTGGACAATGCTATCACTCAGAAGCCCCTACACAAGTGCCTTCACAGACGCCAGGGGGGACAGCAGACACTTGATGATGGTGGTGCTCCCAGGATGGGTCCAAATTTGTGGCTATAGGAGGCCACAGATAGCTGTACATGTGGCCAACATAAAGGGCAAATTTGGCTATAGAGATATAGTGCTTCTCTCTCCTCTCTCTCTCCTCTCTCTCTCTCTCTCTCTCTCTCTCTCTCGTGTTTGTTTCTTTTCCTTACTCCTCCTCCTCTCCCTCCTCCTTTTTTCCTTTTGCTGCACAGTTTTGTTTGTTTCTCAACTCTGACATGTGTTTCTCAATCTGTGTTCTGATTTCACAGTTGTGTTCAAGCCAGTGTGTGTGTGTCTGTTTTCTCTATCTCCCCCTGAAACAGTATCTCATGTAGCCTAAGCTGGCCTTGAACTTGCTATGTAGCCGATGATAAACTTCTGATCCTTCTGCCCACACCTCCCGAGCGCTGTGACTACTACAGTGCTTGCCTGGTGTATGTGGTATTAGCAGTGGAACCCAGAGCTTTGTACATACCAGACAAGTACTCCACTAAGCTACATCCCAGCTCCTTGCTAATATACTTTTTTTAAAATTTATTTATTTATAGGAGTATACTGTAGCTGTCTTCAGACACACCAGAAGAGGGCCATGTGGTTGCTGGGAATTGAACTCCCGACCTCTGGAAGAGGAGTCAATGCTCTTAACCGCTGAGCCATCTCTCCAGCCCGCTCTTTAATATTCTTATGCAACTCTTAACTTCTTCATTTCACTACCTGATTTCAGGAGCAATTTTGTTGGGTAACCTATTCATCTCTCCAGCCCTGAATCCTTGGCTTTCTCATCTACCCCCACGACACTCACCAGGGACACTCACCTGAGTTTGCGTAGCAGTCTTGACCTTGTCTGCCTTTGCTTCCTCTCGGTCTTGCGATGCAGCTGCGGTCAGGACAGAGCTCAGTGTAGATTCTTTTTTTCTTGCTTTGGCCAACTGTCAAAGCTCACAGAGTAGCAGCTTTGGGCCCTTGAGAGGAGCAGATGCACCCGTCCTGGAGGCGCAGGTCGAGGCTGTGGTAAACTGAACTGTTGTGGGCGCTTTTCACGAGGTCAGCTGTTTGTCTGCCCTTGATATTCTGAATCCGTGGGCCAGATTTTACATTTATTCTGGTAAAATTTCAAATATCAGATTTTGCCCACTAGCCTCATGTGTCAGGATGTGATCCAACCCAGGAAAGTATTAATTTCCTCTAAACATCCCAACACTGAGTGAAGACCACGCCAATGGAGGCGGATAGTGCTTCTGCTAACGCCGTGGAGCTGGTGCCTCTGCTAAAGACCTGGGGATGAGAGGAGCCCAGGAAGGGTTCCAGATGTGTGCGGTATCACCCCAGCACCCATCCTTCTTATGATTCTGGCTTCTGACTCAAGTATCCACTTCCTGAACCTGCTTCCCAGTGTCCATGGTCAGAGGCTGGGAGTTGAAAGCAGAGCTTCGAATTCGAGTTTCTGAGGGGCCCAGATACAGTCAGCACAGTTGAAGTGTCTCTGCAGACACTGTTGAACTCTCCTTTTCTACCCACAGAGTCCACGGAGATGTGATGGGTAACCTGGACTGTCCACGTGACAGGATTTAGCATCACCATGGAAACACCTCAGCACCTCTGTGAGGGGCTTTTAGGATTAGATTAATTAGGTGATATAGCTCACCCTATATCCGGGCAGCAGCATTCCAAGGGTCGATTATCCCACCCAGTATAAAGGAAACAGCGAGCTGAACCCCAGCATTCATTCTGCAATGCTTGGCGACTGTGCAGACATGGTGACCACTTACTTGCCTCAGGGTCCTAGTGCTGCAACTTCCCAAACCAAACCGAAGGAAATGCTTAACCTAAACTACTTTTATCAGGGAGTTGTTTATTTGTTTGTTTGTTTTGTTTGGGGGGGTTGTGGGGTTTTTTTTTTCAGTGATAAGAAAAGTAGAGCCGGGCGTGGTGGCGCACGCCTTTAATCCCAGCACTTGGGAGGCAGAGGCAGGCGGATTTCTGAGTTCGAGGCCAGCCTGGTCTACAGAGTGAGTTCCAGGACAGCCAAGACTACACAGAGAAACCCTGCCTCGAAAAACCAAAAAAAAAAAAAAAAGAAAAGTAATGAGGGGGCTGGAGAGATGGCTCAGTGGTTAAGAGCACTGACCGTTCTTCCGAAGGTCCTGAGTTCAAATCCCAGCAACCACATGGTGGCTCACAACCATCCATAATGAGATCTGACGCCCTCTTCTGGTGCATCTGAAGACAGCGACAGTGTTATTAGATATAATAATAAATAAATCTTTAGAAAAGAAAAGTAATGAGTACAAAAGCTAACCAGGGTAACTTCCTGGCTTTAGTGCCTTCTGAACTGAGTGTCCGAGCCAAGATGGGGAGCTCCAGCTCCTTTGTCTTGCAGGGAGTGATTTCAGCCAAATGATACCATACATACCTACCACTTCTCAAGAGACAATGTGGCCTCAGAGTTTGAGAGAAAACATTAGCTTCTTTTTTTTAATTTTAATATTTATTTTTATGAGTACACTGTAGCTGTCTTCAGACACACCAGAAGAGGACATTGGATCTCATTACAGATGGTTGTGAGCCACCATGTGGTTGCTGAGAACTGAACTCAGGACCTCTGGAAGAGCAGCCAGTGCTCTTAACCACTGAGCCATCTCTCCATCCCAAATGTTAGCTTCTTATTTAACAATATACACATGGGTGGGGCATCCGGATGACCCTTGAGACCAAGGATGATAATGATTCAAGTTCACCTTCCAGAAACAACTCAGTGACCAGCGAGAACCAAATCCTATCAGCTGAAAAATAAAAAGATAGATATTTTTAAAAGAAAATACAAATTAAAAGCATAGAAAGACAAGTTACGGCTTAGAGTGCAAAATCCACTCTGAATTTAGAGCTGAAACAGGCATCCGAGACATGAATATCTACTAGGTACTTGGGCTGTTTTTAAGTCAGATTCCCCAAGCAGTGGGAGCAGATGTGCCTTCATTGTATAGAAGAGTTGGGGGCAGAGATATACTTTAGCTTTCCAGCAGGTCTGGTGAGTGCATTAGCTCTGTGCTGGCATGTCTGTATGGGGTTGGGTAGCCCCATCCCAGCTTCTTCCATACTGTTAGGAACATGAGCTGTTATGTGTAGCTGCGAACATAAGACAACTGGCCGGAGAGGCAGCTGCGAGAACTTCACAGAACCCTGAAGCCCAGGTTCACTCTCTTCAGCTTTTCCAAGGACGCTGGCCAGTCCTTGTAGAATTCCAGGAAGTAAACAGGTTGCCTGGTTGAAGCTCCTTTCCCCTAGCTGTGGACCAACGCTATCAGCCATAATTAATGGGAAGTAGCTAATTTCATCAGGGTTTTTTTTTTTTTTTGTAGGCATGGTTTTCTAACCAAAATACACCCTGAGCATTGTTCAGCTCAGCGTTGCTATGAGACAGCGGCTATTTATTCAACCGTCTTGTTTTCCTAAGACTCTTCGGTCGCTCTGGTGACGGCACTTCCCGGAGCTATACCGTCTCTCCTCTAAGCTCTTATTTTAGAAAGGCAAGCAAGCATCAGACCCTCATCAATTGTAGGATGTGGGCAGTAGACATCAGAGTATCAGATGGGGAAGGAGATGTCAGAGGAGATACCCTCAGGAGGGTAGAGGTCCTTTCAACTATGTAATTATCTGTTTTAATCTGATGCAATGGTACAGAAAACCAAAGATGGCCAAGGTCTCTCTAACTGGTGACCAGTCGGTCACCCGGTGTAACCAGTTACCTCTTGGAATAGTAAAGACATAGTTTTAGAGTACCCATGTTATTGGCATTGTCATCTGTCAGTACTATGATGTGCGTCCCCCTCACCGTGCAGGGATGCACAGCTGTTGGTTTTGCCTGCTGCCATGTTTTGGATGTGAAATGTCTCCTATAGGCTCCTGTGCTCAAACACTTGGTCCTCAGCCAGTGATACTGTCCCGGGAAGTTGTAAAGCCTTTTCTTTCTTTCTTTCTTTCTTTCTTTCTTTCTTTCTTTCTTTCTTTCTTTCTTTCTTTCTTTCTTTCTTTCTCCCTTCCCTTCCCTTCCCTTCCCTTCTTTAATCTTCTCTTCTTTCCCTTTCTTTCTTTCTTTCTTTCTTTCTTTCTTTCTTTCTTTCTTTCTTTCTTTCTCCCTTCCCTTCCCTTCCCTTCCCTTCCCTTCCCTTCCCTTCCCTTCCCTTCCCTTCTTTAATCTTCTCTTCTTTCCCTTTCTTTCTTTCTTTCTTTCTTTCTTTCTTTCTTTCTTTCTTTCTTTCGGACATGGGGCTTAGTTGGCAGACGTATGGCTACAGGGTCACATGGTCAAGGCTTATGGGTTCTCTTTCTCTTCCCTCCTGATGATTGACATGTGAGGAGCAGGCTCACACACCCCTCCCACGGGCCTAGCCACACAGCGGCAGTTTCCTGCCACCATGGTGCTCACTCTCGAGCCACGAGCTAGAACAATCCTTTCTCCCTCACATCATTGCTTGCCAATATCTGGTCACCAATACCCTTGCCCCATCCTCCTTTTTTAGTCATTTTTAGTTGTAGTAGATCTGTTTTCTTTGGGAGATTCAGTAGTCTCCAATGAGAAGAGCTGAGATCTGAATAAAGTGGAGCGATCTGGGTCCCCCTTGGCCAATCAGAACGCAAGCTCACAGCAACATGCATGCACACTTCCTAAGAGGCTTGAAATCAGAGTCCCGCCCTTCTTTATGCAGAGCTAAGTCTGCTCAAGCTGAGGCAAATAGATACTTGGATATTGATTGGCCACCCAAGAAAGGCTAGTTCTTGTTCTAAAGGTGTTGTCTTGGAAACACCAGCTTCCTGGTTCCCTGATGGCCTGACTTCCTGTTCTGTTTGAGACCTTGTGTGTGGCACAGCTTATATTTTTCTTCTGTAACGTACCACTGTATTCAACTGATAATTTTTATTTGTGTAATGTTTTGCTTGAACAACTCAAAGTTCATTACTGGGCGAATAAAGGATTGCTTACGCCGGGCGTGGTGGCGCACGCCTTTAATCCCAGCACTCGGGAGGCAGAGGCAGGTGGATTTCTGAGTTCGAGGCCAGCCTGGTCTACAAAGTGAAAGTGAGTTCCAGGACAGCCAGAGCTACACAGAGAAACCCTGTCTCGAAAAACCAAAAAAAAAAAAAAGGTGAGGCGGACGCTCTGTGATGGGAGGCCTGCTTCCTCATCATTTCCTTGTGAACTTGTACATTTTCCCTGTGAGAGGAAAAATGTGTTCGGTAGAGTTAGTAGGAAATAAGGTTTTAACGAAGAGGTACAGCGTGTGTGGAGGGGAGAGCCTGACTCTATGTACCTGAAAATTATGTACCAAAGGGCTTGGGCCAGCACAGTAGAACCCTTTGAGAGGTCTTGAGATCCTTTCTATAACATACCTTCTTCTTTGGAGTCTTCTTTCAACACCTAGTCAATTTCTGCAGTCCAAACGTATCTTTTTTAGAGACATAGCTGTCATGTAGCCCAGGCTGGCCTTAGGTTTGCTAAGTAGCGGAGGTTGGCCTATGTCACCATTTCCAGCTAGAAGATTTTTCTGTTTTTTCTTTATTAAAAGTTTATTTTTGAGGTCATATATCCATTTGTTTCCTTGACTGGCTTTGACTGGTCCTCCTACCTCTGTTTCCCAAGTGTTGGGATGATAAGAATTCACCCAACTTAAACGCTGATTACTAGGGTCTGCTCTCAGAGCTCCAGGAAAGGTCTCATTAGAACGCAGAGACCTGATGTACTACATATACATTTCCACAAGGTCCCGGTGATGTCCAAATTCCTGGCCCCGAGGAACACAGTGAGCGTGAAAATCGGTTCAAGTTTTCTCCTGTTCCCCAAGAAAATAGGATTTCCAAGTCCAAGCTTAGCACTCCTGTAATACCACTGTGTGCCAGCAGGTGTCAGGAGTGCACTCTGAGAGGCACATTAGGCGCTGTTCCTTTAGGACCCTAGATATGTTTCCAAACCGGGACAGCGGAGTGGACTCCTGCCCAGTACTTTCACGGTCTTTGTTCTTTATGATTTTGAAAGCATTTGTTCATGTCTTTCTGGACATGTGGCTCTTGGGGTTTTGTTTTTGTTCATTTGATTTGGTCTTTGGCTTTTAAAGATGGGGTTTCATGCAGCCCAGGCTAGATTACTGAACTAACACCTCCTGAATCTTTTGCTTTCACGCCTCAAGTACTGGGATTACAGCACTATCAGGGCTCAGTTTTCAGATGGCGTTTTCATGCATTTTCTTTTAGAATTTACTTTTATTTTAAATTGTGTGCATGTGTATGCTCACAGCACGCCCTCTCACACACACATAAGTCCAGGTGCCTGAGGAAGCCGGAGCTGGAGTCATAGGTTGATACTGAGAACCAAACTCAGGTCCTTTGCAAGAACAGTAATCACTCAACTGCTGAATCGTCTCTCCTGCCCTTTACGCATTTCCTTACTTCCAGAGGAATCTTTGTTACTGTCAACTCTCCCATTTTACAGGTGAGAAAGTAAAGGTACAGAGAAAGAATACAGTGACTTGTCTAATACATTAAGCTGGTGGAGGGAGAGGGAGTCAACACTGGTCATTTATGCAAAATGCCCCAGTCTTTACTCCGTTTATAAAGAAAGGAAAAGACTGCTCCAGGGTTTTGTTTTATTTTATTTTATTTTATTTTATTTTATTTTATTTGCATTAAGCGTTGTTGTTCTTAGCAAAACTAGAAGCTACTTAACAAAACTAAAAACTAGATAAGCTTTTTGGGAACTCCCTGGTTCTGATTAAATGCTACTTAAGGCTGGTTCTGACAGGACTTCTGTGGGATACATTGTCTATCTTAGATAAAATCGAGAGTCACACGTTCTACCAACACTGTAACTAAGGAATCCCTGTCCAGCACGTGATACCAAAGCCCCCTACAGAAACTCCATGGATCTGTCAGAAGTTGGTGAGGAGGGAAGAAAGTGGAGCATCTCAGGTTAAACAAAGGTTTGTCCGTAGGGGTGTCCAGGAGCCTCAATGTCTCATCTTCTGGAACCTCTGGGGTTATGCAGCCTCAGCCACGCTATCCCCTGTCCCTCCCAGACTTCTGCCCCCATCAAATGGGGCACAAAAAGGCCAGTGTCATCGTGGAGGCCAAGCAGAGTGCATTGCTGAGAGACCTCAGGGAAGAGAGGGCTGTGAATGATGGCTACTACCTCTTCTGGCTCTAGGAACCTCATAACCTGGAGTGTTTTCCACAGTGCTCATGTCGGGGTCTCAGTATGGAGAACTAGATTAAATAATATTCCTGTGGTCAAACAAATCTGAGAAGTGTTGGTTTCAATGAAGTGAAAAGACTTCTCTCTCTGCAGCAGGCCTTCTCGGAGCCGCCTTTGCTGGGCTGGGGAGTGAACTGTGTCTCCCTTCATGAGATTAAATAGCCTCCTCTGTGCTTGGAACACCCGACACAGAACCCTGGAAAAGCTGAGTAGTTCATCTTTCTCTGAGGACAGGGCAGGCTTCATGATCATGTGACCAGAGCAGTTGCACAGGGTCCCACAGTGGCACCCGTGTTTAATACGGTGCCATCACCACCTTGGATTCTTTGTTATCAATATTGTTTTCTTAGGACACGGTCTCATGATGAAGGCTACTATGGCCTCAAGCTCAGGATCTTCCTACACTGTATATGGACTGGAGAGTTGGCTCTGCAGTTAAGAGCACTGACTGTTCTTCCAGAGGTCCTGAGTTCAAATCCCAGTCAACCACATGGTGACTCACAACCATCTGTAATGAGATCTGACCCCTCTTCTGGTGTGTCTGAAGATAGCTACAGTGTACTTATATATAATTGATAAATAAATCTTAAAAAAACGAAACAAACTAACATGTACGGTGCTGGGATCACAGGTCTATGCCACCCCGTTTGAAACCTGTGAGGCTTGAACATGGGATATTGCGTTTTGATTCTGTACTGGGTTGTGTAATTTAGCTGGCCCTGCTTGGGACTATGGGAAGAACAGATGGTGCCCAGAGAAGGCTCCCTTATTCTCTCCTGTTCTTACATTGTTTCTCTTTGTTGCACCCTTGCTTACTTTCTCCTGTTGTTACGTTGTTTCTCTTTGTTGAGCCCTCCACTGTCCTTCCCTTTACCCCTTTGTCTTCCACCTGTGGCCATACAATCCCAGAAAGGATTTATTTAAGAAACAGTTGATGGGGCTGGTGAGATGGCTCAGCCGGTAAGAGCACCCGACTGCTCTTCCGAAGGTGATAAGTTCAAATCCCAGCATCCACATGGTGGCTCACAACCATCTGTAACGAGATCTGGCGCCCTCTTCTGGAGTGTCTGAAGACAGCTACAGTGAACTTACATATAATAAATAAAATAAATCTTAAAAAAAAAAAAAAAAAAAAGAAGCAGTTGATCCAGCCTGGCCTTCGGGTCCTTAGCCATCACCCTCCTCCTGTTTAATCGTGCTCTATTTTCTAATGTAGCTTCCTTTTAACCCCTAATGGTTTTTTTGGGGGGGAGTTGTTTTGTTTTGTTTTGTTTGTTTTTTGAGACAGGGTTTCTCTGTATAACTATGGCTGTCCTGGAGCTTACATTTTAGTCCAGGCTGGTTTTGAACCCTCAGAGATCCACAAACCTCTGCCTCCTGAGTGCTGGGATTGAAGTCATGTGCCACTGTGCCCAGTATAAGATTTTCATTTTTCGGGGCTGGTGAGATGGCTCAGCGGGTAAGAGCACCCGACTGCTCTTCCGAAGGTGATAAGTTCAAATCCCAGCATCCACATGGTGGCTCACAACCATCCGTAACGAGATCTGGCGCCCTCTTCTGAATTGTCTGAAGACAGCTACAGTGTACAGTGTATAATAAATAAAAATAAAAAAAAAGATTTTCACTTTTCTATAAGTGCATGCGTGTGTACACACATGCATGCATGGTGCCAGCAGAGGTCGGAGGCATTGGATCCTCTAGAGCTGCAGTTACAGGTGATAGTGAGCCACCCAGTGTGGGTCTTGTGCAAGAGCAGAGCAGTCTGTGCTATATATATATATATATATATATATATATATATATATATATATATATATTTTTTTTTTTTTTTTTTTGAGACAGGGTTTCTCTGTATAGCCCTGGCTGTCCTGGAACTCACTCACTTTGTAGACCAGGCTGGCCTCGAACTCAGAAAGCCTCCCAAGTGCTGGGATTAAAGGCATGCGCCACCACACCCAGCCAGTCTGTGCTATCTCTCTGGCCCACACCTTGCCTTTGCTAATACTCTTGTTGGCACCAAGAGAAACACATTTCAAAACACTGTATGGCTCTTTGCAACCGCAGCATATGGATGGGTGGAAACTACTGTAGGTAGAGCTGGATTCAGGATTCCCAGGGATACTCTTCCAGCCCTTTCCTCTGAGATCCCCAGATCCCGACTGCCGTGGGATCTGTTATCTGGTCAGATCATGGGAAGTCTTAAGATTGTGTCATATGAAGACAAGAATGATTGTCCTTCAGTCCTTTGGTTACACAGAAAAACTGGGGCGGGGGGTGGGGGGATGGAATTCAGAATGACCAAGTTTATGCACTTGCCCCTGGAGTGCCCTGGAGTGAGTGGGTCATGTGCCAGACCGTGTGGTCCAGTGATGATGGCTGTGGTGAGGACTCCAGCAACATCACTTAGGCGAGCTCTCTGTGGGCAACAGGCTTCTAGCACTAGCAGAATGGAGAGACTGTGTCCTGCAGAGGGGAAAAGCAAGTCCTGGTGACAGACCGCACCTCCTTTGTCTTTTTCTTCCCCTCCAGTCCTCCTTGCACACACGTACCGTGGTTGGGCTAGCCTCCGTGCACTGCAACCGCTGGCCTCCTTCTTGCCCTAAAGTGCACTCGGCCCTTCAGGCTGAGCCATAGTGGATGCGCACGAAGTCCTTAGTTTGTTTTTCAGAATTCCACAAGTACTGTATTTACATAATTTCCACCCTCCTTCTGCCCACGTTGGACTCATGACCTATTCTTCTATATAATTATTATTGTCTCTTCCCCATCACACACCCCGGAGTCCATTCAGTGTTGTTGTTCTGGGTAAGCTGTTCTCTTGGGAATACACAACCCCTCAGAGGACCTGGCCTTGACTGGTTTTCTTTTTCTAAGCAGCCCTTAACTCTCTGTAGCTCTTCATCCAGGGGAGAGCCATGTGAGGTTTTATCCAATTTTCCTTGGCTGTCAACTGTGCGATCACTGTGTAAGTTTTGTTTAGGTGGCCATACTATTGAGATCTCTTAGGTGCAGCTTTCTTGTTCTACGTGGAAGACAGCCTCACAGCCGATGTCCCGGTCTGCTGACCTCTACAGTCTCTCTGGCCCTTCTTCCATGATGTCCCGGTCCGCTGACCTCTACAGTCTCTCTGGCCCTTCTTCCATGATGTCCCGTTCCGCTGACCTCTACAGTCTCTCTGGCCCTTCTTCCATGATGTCCCGGTCCGCTGACCTCTACAGTCTCTCTGGCCCTTCTTCCATGATGTCCCGGTCTGCTGACCTCTACAGTCTCTCTGGCCCTTCTTCCATGATGTCCCAGTCTGCTGACCTCTACAGTCTCTCTGGCCCTTCTTCCATGATGTCCCCTGGTCTCAGGACAGGCTGTGTTAGAGCTTTGTTAGTTGGTGATGGATACTGTGATCATTTTGACCCGTTTGGGTCTCTGTAGTAGCCTCCGTCTCCTGCAAAAAGAAGCTTCTTTGATGAGGGGTGAGAACTTCACTCAACTGCCCCCCCCAACTCTTGTGGAAGCCAGGGCTGCTCGGGGGTGAGGGTGGGGGGAAACTCCACGGAATTGTTGGGGGAATGATGGAACTCTGAGGAGGTTTCATGAGAATGGCAGGTCTTTAGTTGAACTAAAGTGAGTCAGCTCTATCCCAGCCTCTGATTGCACAACTTTCATGGGGGACTTTGCCAGCCTAGGTCTGTTAGTCAAACACACACTCGAAAGGTATTGACTGCCTGGTGGCTCTCAGTTCACCTGGAGGTCCTGATACCACTTGGTGCATAGGAGGGAGCCCCTTGCAGGTGAGGATTCCTCCTACTTGAGAGTCAGCTGCTCAAAGAGATACTTGTCCGGAGATGGCGGGGCACACCAGTCTGTGTTGGCTGAGGTGCAGCCAGCCTATGGATGCTGGTCAGGTGGCTGCCCATCTTCTTGATAAGCTTCATCTCCTCATCCAGGAAGTGGTTTTCCAAGAAGTCACAGAGGCGAGGATCTGTGAGGGCAGAACCAGGGGAGTTCAGGTTCTTTTCCAAGGCCAAGCAAGCTTCCATAAACCTCCAGGGTTTTACCCAGCTCATCTTGAGATGGCGTCTGCATGTCCTGGAAGAGTTTGTGGCCAACCATCCCCTAACCACCCGTTTAAAGGTCCTATTATCAAATGCAGTTGCATTCTGTAAGTATTTGGGATTAGGATTTCAATAAAATACGATTTTCAAAACAATGCCTGATTTAGTCAAGGGCATCTCCATTTAAGATCAGGAAGCAACCAACGCGAGCACATTGAATTAGGCAGGTAGCAGCTGATCAACTCTGGCTGTTCAAAGACATCAAATGTCCTGTCTCACTATGTAGCCCAGGCTGGCCTTAAACTCGCCACCTTCCTGCCTCACTATGTAGCCCAGGCTGGCCTTAAACTCGCCACCTTCCTGCCTCAGCTTCTCAAGTGCTGTGTATGCTACCGTAGCCATCTTAGTAGGTTTTCCTGTTTTTCTTTTCTTTTTTTTTTTAAATAATAATTTTTTAAAAGATTTATTTTATTTATTATATGTAAGTACACTGTAGCTGTCTTCAGACACTCCAGAAGAGGGAGCCAGATCTCGTTACGGATGGTTGTGAGCCACCATGTGGATGCTGGGATTTGAACTTATCACCTTTGGAAGAGCAGTCAGGTGCTCTTACCCGCTGAGCCATCTCACCAGCCCTTTTTTTCTTTTTAATATTATTTTTTCCCCTTGTTCCGGTTAACCCCGCTCGCTCCGCTCGACCCTGCTCGCTCCGGCCTGCTCCACTCGCTCAGGCCAGCCCTGCTCGCTCCGGCCGCCCCATACGGCCCTGCCGCCCCGTACGGCCCTGCTCGCTCCACCCACCCCCCTCGCTCCGGTTGGTCTCTCCAGTCCAAGGATTTGTTTGTTTGTTTATTTATTTATTTATTTATTTATTTATTTTTATTAGATATTTTCTTAATTTACATTTCAGCTGCTATCCCGAAAATCCCCTCCTCCCTCCCCCGGATTTGTTTATTATTATTCTTCATAAGTACGCTGTAACTGACTTCAGACGCACCAGGGGAGGGCGTCAGATCTCATTACAGGTTGTTGTAAGCCACCATATGGTTGCTGGGATTTGAACTCATCACCTTCAGAAGAGCAGTCAGGTGCTCTAACCTGCTGAGCCGTCTCACCAGCCCCTAGGTTTTTCTTTTTTAAAAAAGACCTAATTCAGAAGCGCCTGCATGCCCTTCCCCCTTCCCACCATCTCCACGAAGAGACTAGTCTGCTTAGTCAGCGTAGGTGCATGGGAAGCTGAGGCTGTGACTGTCCATCAAACCGGATACCTATGATACGTAGCACAGATGGGCTTCATCCCTTGGGGATTCATGTGCTGGGCACAGTACCGCCTCAGCAAAGGCCATGCTCCACACCAACATGTAAGGAGTGAAGCCCTCAAGACTGTCTTCCACAGCCGCTGGATACATGGAAAGGACAGTCCTGAAAGCTCTGCTCCGATAATGGGCTTATGTGCCTGAACCAAATAGACTGCCATGATTTCAGATACGTCATGGGATGGTTGATTCTCATCGTCAGCTTGACTGGATGTGGAGTCAGGAGGACATGTCTCTATGAAGACAGAGATTTAGATGAGGTAGGAAAACTCACTGTTAAGTGTATTGGACAGGCTGGGGTCCTGGGCAGAAAAAAAGAAGGCAAGCAAGCAAACAATGAACTGGCATTTCAGCCGGGCGTGGTGGCGCACGCCTTTAATCCCAGCACTCGGGAGGCAGAGGCAGGAGGATTTCTGAGTTTGAGGCCGGCCTGGTCTACAGAGTGTGTTTCAGGACAGCCAGGGCTACACAGAGAAACCCTGTCTCAAAAAACAAAACAAAACAAAAAACAAACAAACAAAAAAGAACTGGCATTTCTCTTCTTCTGCTTCCTGACTGAGGTACAATCTCCCTAGTTGCCTTGTGTCCACGACAGACTGTACTCCCTCAAACCACGACCCAAAATAATAACTTCCTCTCCTTCCCTTGGCTGCTTTTGCTGTCTTCTGTCATGGTGGTGAGAAGAGAAACTAATAGGAGGCATATTTTGAATATCAGTTACCAGGGAGTGCATTAACCCCCACTGAGACTTGAATTGAATGCAATAGCCCAGGTTTGCAGATACAGTGCTTTCTAGCAAAAAGAATAATTATTTTGAAATGACATTTCTTACAGCTGGTTCACCTCGATCCACACCAAACATGCAATTACTCTGTAACGTGTCACAAATGTCACTGAGATTGGTTTCCTTACAAATGAACAAGTTACTCATATCCGTCAGCACCAATTACACAGTGGTTGTGCCCGATGTGGTGCGTGTTGGTGGATTTGATTTTTTCCCTCCTTTTTAGATTCCTGTTTGCTATAAAATGTATGTAATTGAGAGACTAGCTAATTGGGGGTCGAATAAAAGGCTACCTGATCTGCTGGCATTAAAGAGATAGGAGAGTTGGAGGCTGGAGAGATGGTTCAGAGGTTAAGCGTACTGCTGCCCTCCCAAAGGACCTGGGTTCAATTCCCAGTACCCACATGGCAGTTCACAATCATCTGTAACTCCAGTTCCAGGAGATCTGATAACCTTACATAGACATAAATGCAGGTAAAATTAAGTAAATAAATAAGGAGAAGGGCCAGGCGTGGTGGCGTACGCCTTTAATCCCAGCACTCGGGAGGCAGAGGCAGGTGGATTTCTGAGTTCAAGGCCAGCCTGGTCTACAAAGTGAGTTCCAGGACAGCCAGGGCTATACAGAGAAACCCTGTCTCGAAAAAAAAAAAATAATAAAAGGCAGAGAAGGAGAGACAGAGAAGCATTAAATTAGAAGCTTGGCTCACATAATTGAGTATTGTTTAATGGTCTTACACTATGTCTGGTATCTATAACCTTCAAAGGACTTGGGTTGAATTTCTTTTTCTTTTTCTTTTTTTTCCGAGACAGGGTTTCTCTGAAATCTGCCTGCCTCTGCCTCCCGAGTGCTGGGATTAAAGGCGTGCGTGCGCCACCACACCCAGCTTTCTTTTTCATTTTTTTTCCCTTGTTCTGGTCAACCCTGCTTACTCCGCTCGACCCCACTCGCTCCTGCCAGCTCCACTCGCTCCGGCCAGCCCTACTCGCTCCGGCCGCCCCCGTACGGCCCCGCTCGCTCTGGCCAGCCCGTTTGCTCCGGTTGGTCTCTCTGGTCCAAGGATTCGTTTTATTATTATTCTTCATAAATTTGTTGTAGCTGACTTCTGACGTACCAGAGGAGGACGTCAGATCTCATTACGGGTGGTTGTAAGCCACCATGTGGTTGCTGGGATTTGAACTCATCATCTTCAGAAGAGCAATCGGGTGCTCTTACCCACTGAGCCATCTCACCAGCCCTCTTTTTCATTTTTAAAAGAAAGTAAAAATCTGTAGTCTTAGGAGAAATATCTCTGTATTGCAAATTGATTGTGAGATGTTTCCACAGACTCAGGAGTTTGGACACTTTGTCCTCAGCTGGTTGTGGTCCTTGGAGGGTTTGTGGAACCTTCAGGAAATAACGCATTGCTGGAGGAGGAGGGTCCCAGAGGGTTGGCCCTGAGGTTTAGTAGCATGGGCCCACTTTCGGTGCCCTGTCTTCTTCCTGTGTAATCAGTGTGATAAGCTCCTCCCACTCCTATGGCCACGCCTCCCGGCCATGATGAAATGTATTCCTTAAAACTGAAAGTCAGGAGAGCTGCTTCCTGAAACTGTTTCCGTCAGGGATTTTGTCACAGCTACACAATGAATACTCCTCGTTCTTCTTCCAATACTGGCAACAAGTATTAACATGTTAGGCCACAGAGAGCCAAGCCACCGAGAATTTTAAGGATGTGACTCTGCAGAAGCCTCTTTGGTAGAAGCCCCACTTGGGAGAGGTAAGATGTAAGGACTGAGAGCAGGTGAGAAGCTTTGAGGTTTGCCTGGACCCCTCCGGGTGTGTCTCCTTCAAAGGTCAGTGAGGTCTCTTATTCTGAAGGAGGAAGCTGGCTTTGGCACTTTCCTGGGGATGACCTGAGGTCTTCCTTCAGATTGGACGGTGGCCCACCCAGTGCCTCTCTGGCCCTTTCTCTCTTTTTTTCTTATTAGGTTTTGAATTGAGTTTGTGTTGCCGAAGGGTTCACATGCTAGAAGTCTTGTCCCCAGTATGGTGATGGGGAGAGTTGGTGGAAGCTTGAAGAACTGGGGTACAGTAGAGGGTGGAAGCTCATTGGTTGTGTTGCCCTCAGGAAGGTCTAATAGGTTCTCATTGTACCCTGGTGACTTCTCAGAAGAGTGGGTTTTTACAAAGCAAAACGATCCCATGAAATGTAAGGGTTCATGATTCACCAGAGTATGACACCCCAGCCTCAAACGCAAGGAGTGTGTTTTATTCTGCAGAAACCCAGCATGCTGCGGTCTCCCATTACTAATATAGACACCCAAGTGATCTTGCAGGCCTGGTTTAAAGCACATTAGGAAATTCCAGGGTAGATGACCTCTATGTTAATATGTTGTATCCATCTCTATGGACATTCCATTACTGGGTGATGGGGTTGGAAACTTGTTGCTGAGGAAGTCTGGAAACAGACATTCCATTACTAGGATGTGGGAGATCTGGAAACTGTTGCTGAGGAAGTCTGGAAACTGTTGCTGACCCATTGTCCTTGCCTCAGACCAGGTGGCAGGGTAGCTTCTGAGGCCTGAACTTGCCTGGAATTGCCCAGTTCTTGGAAACAGCTTTATGCCTAGCTCCTTAACTTCCGATTTGAAGCCTGTCATGAAATCAGCCTAGACTTCTCAGAACTGGGTCTCTTCGGCATAGAGCTGCTCTTTTGTCTCTTTGATGCAACATAGCCAGAGCGCTCACCAGAAACTAAACAGATCAAGCTGCTTGTGTTTTTTTGTTTGTTTGTTTGTCTGTTTGCTCTTTGGGTTTTTTTTTTTTTTTTTTTTTTGCCTAAAACTGTAATCTAAGTAACATTCTTTTATTCATTCAGTACCCATACTCAGGTATTTTATTATACAAAAGAAATGGAATGATTTACCTCCTCTTAAGAGCCTACCTTGCAGAGATGGAAAGATGGCTCAGTGTGTAAGAGCACTGACTGCTCTTCTGGAGGTCCTGAGTTCAATTCCCAGCAACCACATGGTGGCTCACAACTACCTGTAATGAGATCTGACACCATCATCTGGTGTGTCTGAAGACTGCTACAGTGTAGTTACATATAATAATAAATAAATCTTTAAAACAAAACAAAAATTAAGAGCCTACCTTGCAAGCTGATCTTTTGTTTCCTTGGCTTGATGTTTGGCTTTCTTCTGTCTCCTTCCTACATACCAAGCCGGTGTACTTCAGTAGGCAAGCCCAACATACTGTAACTGCTTAAATTATATAATATTTATACCAACAAAAACACAGGAGGTGTAAACTGAGTTTAAAATTAGTTAGCTCAGTGAGGTAACTTTATTTTCTGAATTGTATACAAAATATCTATTTACAAGGCTGATTCTACAACTAACCTGCTAGGTCTTTAGCAATCTGTTCCATTCTTCTGAGCTAGACTGCCTTTCTCTTGAGCTCCTGCAAACCTAAGAGGGCTCCTGATCTCTCTCCTAGAATACCGTTTTATCTGCATCCTGCCTGCTGCTTCTCTGTTGTTCCTGTAAACCCTAGCTCTCACCAGTAGCTCCTTCCAGAAAGGTTCTTCTAAGTCAGGAGGGAGACAGAGAGAGAGAGAGAGAGAGAGAGAGAGAGAGAGAGAGAGAGAGAGAGCGCCTATCAAAGGTCCATTGCTTATAGAATTCTCTAGCTCCTCACCTACACTTTTGGTAGGTGGAACCACATCACAGCCATGGTGGCGGGGCTTCAAGTCAAGTCAGCAGGGGCCAAACCATCTCACATTTACAGTTGGGTAGCTCAAAGCCATCCAGATGATTTTATCTTGGATCATACAGCAAAGACCTCAAGACCTCTCCCAACCAACTTGCCTTAAAATAGGTAGGAACTTTCCTTTTTTTTTTTTTTTTTTTTAGCATTCTTATCTATGAAGGCTTTTAGAGGCACACCCAAACTGCTTCTTTTCAGGACATAACTGACTGTATCTTACAAATACAACATTTAAGCTTGTATATTTTGGGGGCTGGAGAGGTGACTCAGCAATTAAGAACACTGACTGCTCTTTTGAAGGTCCTGAGTTCAAATCCTAGCAACCACATGGTGGCTCACAACCATCTGTAATGGGATCTGATGCCCTCTTTTGGTGTGTCTGAAGACAGCTACAGTGTACTTACATATAATAAATAAATAATTTGCTAATAACCAAATATTTTGTATATTTGGTTATTTGATAACCAAATATCCTGTACAATGTACTAGCAAGTTTGGATGGACATTTTCCTTACTACTACAGAGAAAACTTTCTTGGAGAGGTTAAACATGGGGCTCAGTTGGCAGAGTGCTTGCCTGGTATGCATGATGGGGCTTCATTCCTTATGTGTCAGGAAAACCTGCATGGTGGAACACAACTGTAGCAGAAGTAGGAGAACGAGACATTCAATGTCACCTGGAGCTATGGTGTGAGCTTGAGGCCAGCTCGGACTACATGAGACCCCGCCTAAATGAAAAAATAAATAAATAAATAGAGAGAGAGAAATTGAGGGAATATAGAGAAATATTATTTGAGGGGAAAAAAAACTGTGTACACACCTATTGAAAACATACAAGTGCTGGGTGGTAGGTGGGTACCTTTAATTCCAGCACTTGGGAGGCAGAGGAAGACAGATCTCTTAAGTTTGAGATCAGCCTGGTCTACAGAGCGAGTTCCAGGACAGCCATGGCTACCCAAAGAAACCCTGTCTCAAAAAAAAAAAAAAAAAAAGAAACCAAAAAGCCCAGCAACAACCAACCAACCCACAACAACAACAACAAAACCAGACAAAAAAACAAGCAACAACACAAAAAACACCCCCAAACCAGAAAACTGTAGGTACACAGAGTGGGGCTTTAGCTGACTGACAGAGCCCTTGGCCAGTCTGGACATGATCTTGGGTTGCATCCGCAGCATGCTAAGGGAAGTCCTGCTTTGCATCCATTTTCCTAAGTTAAAACCAGTGGTTTGCCTTTTTTTTTTTTTTTTTTTTTGTAGGAGGGATTATTTTGTCCTCGTTTATTAGGAGCTGATGATTAAGAATGAATTACGATAATGCTCAAGTGCGTCTTGTCCAGTCAAGCATTGTCTTGGAATGATAACTAAGAATAAAGAAAAGCCAGTTGCTAATGTTTCCTGCCTCTGCCAGCTGCCCATGGAAATCCCACAGGCGTGGCAAGTCAGCCGAGGAGGCAGAGACCTCGTGGCGGTGCTCTGCGATGCTTTTTGGCTATCGGAGTTTATGTTAGAAAAGTGGGGTGTGATCCATCAGGAGGAATCCATTTGCCATAACAAGGTCTGAAATGTGCTTCTTATGACCTTGTGTTTTGAGAAGATAAAAGCAACGCTTGTTTCAGTGAGAAAGAAAAAAAAAAGAAGCTAAAAGCAAGGCTGTGTGCTGACAGCGAGGTGTGACGCGGCTCTGAAGGCACCTGTAGATGGAGCTCTGTCATGGGTGTGGAATAATGTGGACCATGTGGAAAACAGGGAGAAAAGGTTGCCTTCCCCAGCTGAGGAATGTTCATCCCAGGTCCCAGGCAGAGCTCTCCCCCAGCCTCCCTCAGCCTCTGCTGCCTTTCCCCGAGGATCAGAGAGTATAGCCTTATTAATGTCAGATATGCACGGGGTGCCCACACCGAGCTCCAGGCTTGGCTTGGCTTTGTGTTCTCCACCATATGCTTCTACTGAGAATTTTGTTTGCTTAAAAAGTCCAGCTATGCTATACGAATACAGTTTTCCTTTTAATCCCAGGTGTGGGAATACATGGCTACTTCAGTTTGTCCACAGCCATTAACTATGGTTGTCGTGCATGTGCACTAGATGGGGCATGGTTTTTGCCAGCTGCAGATAGTTTAATTCTGGGAACTCTGGAGAGAGTACAGACGAGAGTCCTGAGAGGGGCTGCAGAAACTCAACACTCCTAATCAGCAGGAAGTAGTCATTTATCCTCTAACCTTTCTATCCTACCTAGTGTTGGAGAGGTGAAAGGGATTAGGGTAGAATGAGAGATATAAAACCCCAGTAAAATAGTAAAGAAAAAAATACACCAACATACACTATGAAGTATGTATCATCTATCTATATCTATCTGTCTGTCTGTCTGTCTGTCTGTCTGTCTGTCTGTCTGTCTGTGCCCATACATCTGTATGGAAATCAGAGAGTAGCTTTTGAGAATGGGTTCTTTGCGTCCTATTATATTGGGTCCTGAGGCTTGAACTCAGGTCTTCAGGTAATAGAGTGTCTTTATCTACTGAGCCTTCACACTGTCAGCTCTTTATTTTCTATTCTGAAATGCATTCTTCCAAAATCTCCAAAGCTGTTATCTTTTCTAGCTTCCCAAGTAGCTGGATTTATAAGTCTGCTTTACCAAGCTTGGAGATTCTCTCTCCCAGCCCCTCTCTCTCTTCTTTCCATGGCTCCATCCGTCCCCATGCCCAGTCAGGGCCTTATTGTATAGCTCCCACTAGCCCGGAATTTACTGTGTAAATGGCCTTGAACTCCCAGGTCCACCTTCCTCTGCCTGCTGAACCTGTGGGGTACAGGCCTTTTCCCCTAGCCTGGCTTCTCACAGGCTAAGAAAGAAACATTTAGACATGCAGGTGATACATTCTTTCTTCTCTTCAAAAAGAAAAGTTCCCGAGGAGAGACCCTTTGTTGCTAACAATAAATAAAAGCCAAAAACTTAATGTAGGCCAGCAAACAGTTTCTTTCCTGAGAAAATGGATACAAACACAATGGAATGACTGCTGGTTTTCAAGACAGGGTTTCTCTATAAAACAGTGGTGGCTGTCCTGGAACTCACTCTGTGGCCTTGAACTCACAGAGATCTGCCTGCCTCTGCCTCCCGAATGCTGGGATTAAAGGTGTGCGCCACCATGCCCCACCTTGGGTGTCATTGGTTGAATAGGATTTAGTCCCTCACAATTAGTACTTTGATAATCAATCCGCTCCTGCAGTATTTCAGAATACGGCTGTCTTTAGAGAAAGGGCCTTTATAGAGATGTCTCTATCAGAGTGAGATCCCTGAGATCTCCCCTGCCTGGTGTCCTGGAAAGGAGAGGAAGTTTATGCTACCTGAGACTGTCCCAAGAAGGGTGGCCTTCTGTGAGGCTCCAAGTGGGCCCTGAGAGACCAGATCTACTGACACCTTGCACTTCAGCCTCTGGAACTAACTGTAGGGAGTAATTTTTGGTATTCATGTCACCCAGTCAAAGATAGTTTGTTACCAAATCACTGGGGGGGAACCACACAGAGGGAGCTGGAGGCCAAGTTTGGGGGTACCATGCTTGCCCACCCAGTACGAGATCCCAGGTTCAATCCCAGCACAAAGCAACAACAAACCTCACTCCTTGGAGAAAGTCCTCTCTAGCTGGGTGTGGTCGCCTATGATTTAGTGCTCAGGAAACAGAGGCAGGAGGATCTCTGTGAGTTTAAGGCCAGCCTGGTCTACATACATAAAGACATCCAGGAGCAAGGGCTACAATCTATCTATCTATCTATCTATCTATCTATCTATCTATCTATCTATCTACCTATCTACCTATCTACCTATCTACCTATCCAAACTAGGGATGTCAGTCACCATGAGTATGTATTTAGCAATGCCTAGGCTCCATCCTCAGTGAAAGAGGGAACCTCTAACCCTAATAAACTTGATAGCTGCTAGAATTGTCTTTGGTGTGTCTTTGTGTGTGCGTGAGAGAGAAAGAGTATATGAGTGTGTGTATCTGTGTGTGTGTGTGTGTGTCTGTGTTTGTCTCTGTGTGTGAGAGTGTGTATCTGTGTGTGTTTGTTTGTGTGTGTCTCTGTGTATGAGAGTGTGTGTGAGTGTGTGTCTGTGTATGTGTGTCTGTCTGTCTGTCTGTGTCTGTATGTGTGTGATCCCTAGGACCCCACACATGCTATGCATTTCCACCGAGCTGCAGCCTGGAGCAACTACAGGGATGTTAAATCACTCTGAGGACGGACACTGCTAACCTGCAGAGCTAAGCCATATGGACCATCCAGTCTTCCTGTCTTCGCTGGGGCTCTTCTGAGCATGTCTGAATCCTACAGAAGCTGGAAGGCTGGTCTGTCCTCATGCTCTCCCCTCCTGTTCAGGCCCAGGCCCCAGGCTTCACAGGTAGGTGGGTGATTTTCAATGCTTGCTAAGTCACAGCATGTCTGTAGTCAGCATACACACGGTGGTCATTGCTCTTAACGTCTCCTGACTTACTACTGCCTCTAGTCTTTGATGGGTCATACCTCTGTGCCTCTGGGTCTGTGCGCGGCAGCACTTGGCTGGACTTCATGGCAAGGCAGAATGGCTCACCACACACCCAAGAAGCAAAGGAGAGAAAAGGAAGGTGACTGTGTTCTCACGAACCTAAGCCTTCCAAGGGCCCATCTAACAACGGAAAGACCTCTCGCCTCTTGAAGGGCAACACCAGCGATGGCTGGCTCTCAACAGGACAGGATAGAGTCTCTGAAGGTCGCTCGGGGCTGGGGGCGGGGTGCTCAAACAAACACATGTTAGCAATCTAGTCTTGTGGTGGCGCACGCCTTTAATCCCAGCACTTGGGAGGCAGAGGCAGGCGGATTTCTGAGTTTGAGGCCAGCCTGGTCTACCAAGTGAGTTCCAGGACAGCCAGGGCTATACAGAGAAACCCTGTCTCGAAAAACCAAAAAAAAAAAAAAGAAAAAAGAAAAAAAAAAAAAGATTTGGGCTGATCTTGGACAGGCCCTGTGGCCTTGGACAAGTTACCCAGTGTCTTTTTTTTTTATCATCTTTCAGTTGAATAGTGGAGAGCGTATTTTGGAAATTTGTTACACCAATGACAGGAAAGACTGAATTAGAGATTACATAGCTGGGTGAACTATAACTTCAGCACCAAGGAGGCAGATGCCGGTAAGACTGCAGAAAGTTCCAGGCCTGCCAGACTGTGTAATGACATTGTCTCAAACCAAATAAAATTAAACAAATCCCCAAACCAATAGACGCTGCATAATGTAAGCAAATGATAACTGGACGTTGTAGGTGCTGGTAACCGAGGAAGAGGAAGAGGAAGAGGAAGAGGAAGAGGAAGAGGAAGAGGAAGAGGAAGAGGAAGAGGAAGGAGAGGTAGCATTAAAGGAAGCCATGCTCTGGGTTGGCCTTGGAGGATGAGCAAAGTCTTGGGCAGAGAAGAACTCAGGCAAAGGGCTTGCGGATGGGGAGCCCCGGGGTCATCCTAAGGAAACAGGGTGGGAAAGGGGGAGTCTGGAAGCATTTCAGGAAATCGGGAAGATCGGCGGGATCCCTAAACGGTAAGAGGCACAGTCTTTCCTGTACCTTTTCAGGTGAGCGGGCTTCTTAGAGAGCTGATGAGAAGTCTCTCCCTAAGCTGGGGGAGACCAAGGATGGGGTCCAGGGTCATTTAGAAAGCAGCTGCACATACAGAGATGAGGGTTGGGGTGCGCCAAGCCTAAGCTGTCTGTCATTGGTTAGGTGCCCACAGGCGAAGGCCAGGGAAGGGGCTGGGAGATGCTGTGGTGGGGAGACTTGCCGAGGCTTGTGTGGGGAATGCACTAGAGTAGCTAGGGAGACCACACTACACTCGGGACACTCCTGGGGCTCCTGGCGGTGTTTCTAGGAATGCTTATTAAGCATTGAGAAGGCGATTCTGGCCTCTTGTTGAGCCTCAGGGACCCACAGAAGCTCTACCATAGGCCAGACCCTGTTTGAGAGATTCGCTTCTCAACCTATTCAATTTGTGTAGAATCTTACAAGAAAGTTTTGCTTTACAGCTGAGGGGATGAAGCAAGTGCAGAGATGGGAAGGAACTCGCCTGAGGGTTTGAGTTGGGGATGGACTTTGCCTTTAACCGTTACATTGTACACCATTATGGTCTGTGAGAACTTCTCATTTTCTACATGCTAGGCCATGTGTGCGCATGCGCACATCGACAGCTAGGGTCGATGAAGGTGTGTGGGTCACCACCCTATCCCAGGCTGCTTTCTGTGGCCTCACCATGCTGGTCTCCTCGGGGAGCAGAGCGTTGTGTCAGAGCCCAGCTTGCTGTGCTGAACTGGCGTGGTGGCTTTCTAGTCCTTCCACTCCATTCTTCTTGGAGTCGGGTTATCACATCTCCATAGAGCCAAGCTGGCAGGAGGCAGGCGTATCACCAGCTCGTAGGCCTGCCTCCCACTCGGAGTAGGTCAGGGGAGGTTGCCTTGGTTGTCTCTCAGCGGCTGGGGAGAGGGGGAAGGTTGTCAGTGAAGGGAAGCTCACCTGGGGCAAGGTCTGGCCAGTCCCAGTATGCCCCATGCTGGAGTCCTCTCTCTCAGAGTGCACTCTGGAAGGAGCGGCCTCTCCCTCTTTCTCCCTGCCAGTGAGGTAATAATCAGGACAGAGGGAGCTGAAGCAGAAGAAACGAAAATCAAAATCAAATGGGATGTCTTCTGAGAACCCTTGGGCGCATTCTCTGTAATTGTTTTTTTGTTTTTTTTTTTTTTCATCTCCTGTTTTTGAAAAGATGTATTTTTGAGATGGCAGGGGTGGGGCAGGGTGGGTGGGGGTGCGTAGGTGGGCGTGGGTTGTTTGTTTGTCCCTTTGCCTCTGAGTTTCTGAAATATTCCACAGCCCGGTCCCTGCCAATTCTGCAGAAGTGTTGCTGTTGCTGGGATCCCCTTGGCAGCCAAGTGGGAGAGTGTCTCCACAAAACGCTGTTCCAGGGAAAACAAGATGTATTAAAGCAAGCTGCAAGGAGACGCTGTTCAACTCTGAGTGTGACCTTGAGAGTATGGCTCTGTCCTGAGGTGGCAGTCCCAGTGTCCAGGCTCCTCCTGCCCGTTCTCTGTGGCAGAGGGTTGCTCGTGGCTCAGAGAAGTTCCTGGGCTTTGATGTACTTTCTGGGGAGTCTCTCCTTCCACTTTCAGTATTTGTCCTCAGATAAGAACGCACTGGCTAAACTAGTTTCGCCTACCAAACCAATCACGCACGCAGACTTAGGCTTGTGGGGGTCTCACAGCCCAGTACGGCCTCTCGATCCTTCTGTCTCCTCGAAAAACTGTTGGGCTCACAGGCATGCAGCGCACCCAGCCAGAGCGTTTATTTATTTACCTATGTAGGGTTTTGCTTGTTTGAGTTTGGCACAGCATCTCAGGTGGCCTAGGTTGACTACAAGCTCCCCGAGTAGCTGAGGGTGACCTTGAATTGTTTTTAATTAATTAATTAATTAATTTGTATGTATATGAGTACAGTGTAGCTTTACAGATGGTTGTGAGCCTTCATGTGGTTGTTGGGAATTGAATTTTGAATTTTAGGACCTCTGCTCACTCCGGTCAACCCTGCTTGCTCAGTCCCAAAGATGTATTTATTATTATACATAAGTACACTGTAGCTGTCTTCAGACAGACCAGAAGAGGGTGTCAGATCTCATTATGGGTGGTTGTGAGCTACCACATGGTTGCTGGAATTTGAACTCAGGACCTTTGGAAGAGCAGTCAGTGCCATCTCCACAGCCCGGCCTTGAATTCTTGATCTTCCTTCCAGCTCCTGAGTGCTGGGTTACATGCCTGCACCACAGCCCATCCATAGTCAAAAGCAGGAGAGAATGGGTGCATGTATACTTATCACTATTTTTTAATTTAAAAAGTGTGCGCGTGTGTGCATGTGCTCTTGCGTGCAAAGGATCCTGGGGAGGACAGAGGTTTTGTGTTCTGGAGCTAGACTCAGAGGTAGTAGTGAGCCTCTGAGTTAGGTGCTGGAAATGGAACTTAGGTCCTCTGCGAGAGAGGTACAACTGCCAAGCAGTCTCTTTAGACCCTGGGTTCTCTACTCAACCACAGTCTACACCTCCAAGCCAGGAAAGAGGGGCTTGGGCTTTCCCACATTAATTAAGGCAATCAAGGCAACTTCTCAGAAGCTACCCACAGGTCAGCTTGATCTAAATAAACCCTCGCTGAGACTCCCCTCTTCTGAGGTGATCCCGGATTCTGTTAAGCTGACAGTGAACTCTAACCATCAGGAAGGTGACTTCTGTAACCAAGAGTTCTACAGGTCTTCAAAGCATTGGATAGGCCCATTCACATTAGGGCGGGTCACCCGCTTTCCACAAGATGAGACGTCACAGAGTGGGAGTCTGCTGGCCTTGTCTGGAGTCTTTATGGAACCTATGCTGGCCTTGCTTATCATTTTATATCCCTATCAGAGCCCAGTTCCAAGGCTGGGAGCATAGAGGGAGCTTATCTTCTTGGGCATGGAAAGAGCCTTATTGTGACTTAGAGTCCACTGCGTTTGGTGAAATGTCCAAAACTAAGTGATGTGGGAGAAAAAGCTGACTTGGACTTGAAGCTGGCCAGGGTCATGTGCTAGAAGTGTTCTTCCCCCCACCCCTGATCCCCTCCACCCCTGCCCCCACCCCCAGCGGCAAGCGCTTACCACTCTATTTTTTCCTTTACTGCCAATCCCTTCTCATCTTTAGATGTCAACTGTGTCCTCAGGAGACAAAATGGCTGAGTATTCTGCCAGATGGCATTTGTCTGCGTTTTAATCAAAATGCCCTGTTTTCTTTCCACAGTGTGAAGTAGCCACATGCTGTTGAGGTCAGGCGCAAGAAACGGCACAGAAGTTCACGGTAGCTCTTCCAGTTTGTGAGGTCAAAAGCTGGAACTAAGGGCTGCCTAGACTTAATTCTGCCTGCCCCAGCGGCAGCCAGCTGCTGGGAACCTGGGGATGAGGCTCCCTGTTGTCAGCTCTGAGCAGGTTCTGAGAGGCAAGGTCCTGTGCTAGTGCAAGCAAGCAGGGTTCAGGAGAGCTGGGACAGGAGCTCAAAGGGTGTCTCCTTCAGTGGCCATGCCCTTGTCCTCAAACCCCACTCCCTACGTGGGCAATGGACAAAGTGTTGGACATGCATTGCTTCAAATGTACAGTTGTTCAAAAATTAGCTAAAGGCTGTTACCCTGCTAGTTTATATTTAGAGATTTATTGTAACTAAAGAAATGATTTTGTTAATCCCTGTTAAGACCTCTACCACATTTTTTTTTCCCCAAGACAGGGTTTCTCTGTGTAGCCTTGGCTATCCTGGAACTCACTTTGTAGACCAGACTGGCCTCGAACTCAGAAATCCGCCTGCCTCTGCCTCCCAAGTGCTGGGATCAAAGGCATGTGCCACCACACCCAGCTACTACCACAATTTTTGAGCCAAATCTGAAGCAAGCTTTTGTTAAATAGTGACAAGGATAATGGACATTGGCCAGGGCCATACTCAGGTTTCCCAGAGCATGGCACCAAATTACATTACTCAGAGGCATATAAAGCAAACCCCACAAGGTTACATACTTCTTGCCTTCGTCTAGTTGTGGGCAAGCATACTTCCTGGCTACATACCTCCCACCTACGTGTGACCCAGCACATCCTGCACAGTTGGAACAACCAAGACCCGACAGACGCAAAACCCACGCAGCTTGAGCAAGCCCCCAGCCCTTCAGGAACTTATCTGCTCTTGTGCAATGGGGCTTCCAGGTTAGAGGCATTTCTGTTTATAAATCTCCTAAGCACAGTTATAGAGAGCAGATCTCAAAGTGACTTGTCCACCAAATTTGAAAGATCCCCACCCCACACCCCAAGATTCCTGAAATCAGCTTTACCTGAGCCAGTACCTGTCCGGGTTTCTCCATGGAGAACTGACCCTCCATGAAGCTGTGTACCCTGTTAGAAGCTGCCGTGTTGGGAAGGGCTGCGCAATCCCAAGGCCATGCAAAAGTAAGTTTGTCTATGGTTGCTGGGCAGTGGTAGCACATGCCTTTAATCCCAGCACTCGGGAGGCAGAGAGGCAGAGAGAGAGGCAGAGAGAGGCAGAGAGAGAGGGAGAGAGGCAGAGAGAGAGGCAGAGAGGGAGAGAGGCAGAGAGGCAGAGGCAGAGGCAGAGGCAGAGGCAGAAGCAGAGGCAGAGGCAGAGAGGCAGAGGCAGAGAGGCAGAGGCAGAGGCAGAGGCAGAGGCAGAGGCAGAGGCAGAAGCAGATTTCTGAGTTCGAGGCCAGCTTGGTCTACAAAGTGAGTTCCAGGACAGCCAGGACTATACAGAAAAACCCTGTCTTGAAAAAAAACAAAAACAAAAACAAACAAACAAACAAACAAACAAAAGTTTGCCTATGGTTAAAGATGCAAATTCTAGAACTGGGCTGCCAGTCCCAAGCTCTCACATATTCAGATTGCAACTTAGAACAAGTTACTTTCCTGCCTCAGTTTCCCCATTGTCTTAGTTAGGGTTACTGCTATGAACAGACACTAAGACCACAGCAACTCTTGTAAGGACAACATTTTATTGGGGCTGGCTTACAAGTTCAGGGGTTCAGTCCAATATTATCAAGGTGGGAACATTGTAGCAACCAGGCAAGCATGGTACAGGCAGAGCTGAGAGTTCTTCATCTTCAGGCTGCTAGCAGAATACTGGCTTCCAGGCAGCTAGGAGCTTCCAGGCAGCTAGGATGAGGGTCTTAAAGTCCATGCTCACAGTGACACACCTACTCCAACAGGGCCACACCTCCAAATAGTGCCACTCCCTGGGCCGAGCATATACAAGCCATCACACCCATCTACAAAGCTAATGCTAGCCTCTGAGGATGGATAATTTCTAATACTAGCCTCTGAGGATGGATAATTTCTAATACTAGCCTCTGAGGATGGATCATTTCTACAGAGCTATTTAGGAGAGTAGCTGTCATATGGCCTTAAGTAGCATTTGCTTAGATAGTGCCGTCCACTGCAGAGCTCGGCAGTGGGGCCTGCAGGGGCCTTGGCACTGTGATGTAAGTATAAGAGACTTTTCCTGAAAGCACATACAGTCTCTATTTTAGTCCTCACAGTTTCATGCGTCTTTTACCTATATCACCATGTGTGTAGCACCCATGCAGGCTAGAAGAGGGCTATCGAATCTCCTGGGATTGAGGTTACAGGGGACTTTGAGCTTTCGCTGAGATGCTGGGTCCTTCACACGACCAGCCAGTGCTCTTAACAGACCCATCCTCCCGGTCCTTTATCTTTAAAACTAAAATGACAGGTGTGTGTGTGTGTGTGTGTGTGTGTGTGTGTGTGTGTGTGTGTGTATGTATGCGTGTGTATATACTCAAGTCCAGGTGCCTCTGAAGGCCAGATGTTTAGATCCCTCTATTTCCCTGCAGCCAGAGTTACAGCAAACAAGTCACTCTGAGATCTGCTAACCTAAACATTCCCCTATAACTTATGTTTTAGAAGCACTTCAATGCCTTGACAGATTATTAAATATACTATTTAAATACATTTAAAATGTATTTAAATGTATCTTGAACACTCACAATGTGCATGTGCTAGGCTCTGGGATGTGTAACCCCCCAGCCCCATGAAGGGAAATTCTGACTTGCAGGGTACTCTGCTCAAGCAGGAAGCACAGTTTGTGTCTCTGTGTGTGTTTTGACAATTTCAGTGCTCTAAGAGGCAGGCCATAGGGAGAACCAGAGGTGGGTAACTAATTCTCACCAGCACGGGAGGCTCCCTGGTGTCTGAGAGCATACCCTGCTCACCAGAGGTTCAGCAAACGTCAGCCGTGCTGGGCTCTAAGGAATGTGTAGCAATTGTTCAAGGAAAGGAAGGGTGCCGAGGTCTGGGTTTTGTGTGACAAAACTTTTCCTGTGGAGAGGCAATACATCTTATGACAGACCAATGTACAAATACCAGCAAAGTCCAAGGAAGTGAACTAATGAATTTTATTGGGATTGCTTAACAAGAGCAGAAATGACTCAAATAACAGCTGCATCACCAACACCCACCCCAGCATGGTGACAGCTCACAAGAGCTGGGAACATGAAGCACACTGTACAGTCTGTAGGAGCTCAACAGGTTGGAGCCTGTCCTTTCCAAGTTACTCGGTTGGTCTAAATCTCTTCAAGGCAGCTTGGGTGGTCTCTGCCTCTTCCAGGAGGCTGGTCTGGTCTCATCTAAGTCTGCATCTTGGCTCATTTGAGACTCAGCTCCTAATGCTTACTATGGCAGGGAGGGACCTAGCAAAACTGTTCAGTTTTAGGGACTTCCTGAAGCTATTTTGAGTTGTGTTCCTTTCTACTTAAGGACCTTCTCTGCTAGAAGGAATGCTTCAATCTCTGAGGGAATAAACACACTGGGGAAAGAGAAGACAACAGAGCTGAGAGACTGAGATCTTCCTGTTTGGAACAATCTTTCTGTAAGGTGGACGCCTTCGATGAAATTCAGGTGAGAGACAGTAGGGATTTGGGAGGTGAAGGAGGGTGCAGAAGGAAAAGGTGTTAATTTCCTTTTCTTTTTGAAACAGTTTCAGGCTGATCTTCAACTCAACATCTTCCTACTTCAGCCTCAATAAGCCACCAGGTACACTGTTACAAGATAACCCCGGCTCTGCTCCTCCCACTCCCTGGGCCAAGCTGGGAGAGCTCTAAAGGGAGGGGAAGGCTCTGGCCTGGATTAGGGAAGCGGTTTTGCCACTAGCTTTAAGGCTGTTTTGTGGCTCACAACACCTTGAGAAAGACAACCTGCACCAACTTCGAGGATTTTACAGAGAGCCATGGCATATGCGAACCTCGTCAGACACGTACAAGGCCCAGGTGACCGTGAAGCTCAAGTTCACTTGCTGGACATTAGCCCAGTGAGTCCTGGACTATCCAATACTTGGCTAAGGCCACTGTGCCTACCCAAAGTCTGTTTGGTGACAGATATCATCCGGCTCCTTCGGGAGGGGACGTGTTGAGATTTTATCTCACTAAGTAAATTCCTGTATCTCCCTAGAGTCAGCCACATGCCTCCCAAACTAGACCACGTGTCGCAGGTACAAGGTTTTTGGCTCTTCGCCTCCCCCTTCGGTTCCCCCCCCCTTCCATGGCCTTAGGTGGCAGGAAAATCCTTTACCTTCGACCAATCCCACCGCTGCCAAGCCGCGCGCGCGCCAACTCTAGCTCATTCGTGCGCGTCATTGGCCACCTCCACCTATGTCTGGTGACAGACAGCTTCAAGGACCTATTGGAGAAGGAGGCGGAGGCCAGCAGGCCCTCCCGAAGCTGCTTTGTTAGGGGCTCCTTCGCCGTGGCCCGTGCCAGCAGGTCTCGTTATTCTTGCTGCGGTTTCTCCAGGCTGCTTACCCTACAGCACCGTGTCAAGGCACCCGGGAGTGTGCACCGCCCGCATCCCTCCAGCCACAGGGCCCACCTGGGGCCCAGATGCCGCTCAGGTACCCGGCGTGCGCCTGTTGTCACACTCCAGCCCAACTCTGAACGCCCCGCTCCCGTGTCCTCCGCCTCGGATTGGCTGGACGGAGGCGGAGCGATTGTCCGAAGCTCCAATCGGAGCTCGGTTTCCCACGGGCTTCCGAGGCCCCGCCCCCGAGGCCCGCTGGCCCAGGAGCCCTGACAGTTCCCATTGGCAGACGGCGAGCGGGCCGAAGGGCTGAGCAGCGCCGCTGCCGTCGGTTTCACAGCTCTGCAGCGCCGCTAAGGCTTCGGCGCCCGCAGCCCCAGGGGCCCAGCGGCCCCGCTTTGTGCCCGGCCAGGTCTCCGAGATCCTGGGTGAACGTCCCTGGTGAGTACCCTGGCCTAAGCCGGGCGGGCTGACTGGCCAGAGTCTCCACGAGGGATGGCGATGAGAATGCCTAGAGCCGCGATGAGGGTGACGGGCACGTCCTGACTCCCATTCGCACACTGGGGCTCCCGGTGGGTCCTAGCTCCCCCAGACCGGGCTTTGCTTGTATTGTTTTCATGTGCACACACTTGGGAGGTGATCTGGGGAGGGAAGGCACATCTGTATCGCGCCAAGGAGCGTCCAGAAACTAGGCGAGACAGCGGAGCCCAGGTACTGGAGCCGAATGCAAGTGACAGTGTGCAGGCGTTGGCATTCGATCATTCTGGAGGCAGGAGGTCAGCGTTGACCTGCGGCGGCCTCATCTCTATGTATTTATCGGCTGATTTTTAATCAACTTCTGGGAGGGTGTGTGTGTGTGCACGCGCGCGCGCGCGCCTGGATCTGTCTGTGTGTCGCGGTCCCGGACTTGGGCACTTACGGGCCTGTCCCTTCGCCAACGTTGCCGGGTGTTCACCTTGGCCATCCGTGCTGCGCTCCCGGTCCGGCACACCGCGGGAGAGCCGTGGGGGCGGGCACACAGGGCGAAGGACCTGCGGTGGGCTTGGGAGGGGGCATTTAAAGCAGAATCCTATGGGTGGGCAGACAATGACTGGTCCAGGTAGTGGGGCCGTGATTTACGTCCGCGCTCCGGATCCTATCCGGATCTGGCCCTCTCTCCCGCTCTGCTTCTCCGATGCCTGTATGGTGAGGCTGGCCACCGGGCTGTAGATCCGTGTGAGGCCGGCTTTTGTTTACAGACCTCGCCATTGGGCCAGAGGTATGCTCTCAAGGCCAGGCCACAGCTGCATGCCCCCAGGAGTCAGAAGTTGATGTGTCTTCAGGTGACGCCCCCTCCCTTGGTCTCCGGCCGGAAGCTTCAGGGAAAACACAGGATTCCACGTCTTCGCACCAGCCCCTCCCCGCCTCACGCTCTTCTCAGATCTTCTGCACCTAGAGGTGCTGATACCTTTGCCTGGGGTCCGTCATCAAGATGGGCTGTCCGGGAGCGGACCTCGCCACGGGTATCCCTTTCTGGTGGCATCCTTTGACCATTCTCTAGGGTCAGATAGAATCTAATCTGTCTTTTTCCTGCGTGGTGGCTTGCAGGTTTTGAAGGACGCGCGCGAGCCCTTGGGAACACTGCAATTCACGTTTGCTTCTCTGGTACCCATGCGGTCCCGCGCAGCAGCTGGGTGGCATCCAGGTGGCAGAGTGTCCCGGTTCCTGTGTCAGCCCGGTGCTTGCTGACTTGGCGCACACTTTGAAAGCTGCAACAGAGGTTGAGAGCCTGGCTCTGAGGTCATAAGAGTCCTGGTATCCAGTTCCTGCTGAGTATTAGTTACGACCTGGGTCGCTATTAATGAATGTCTCAGAGCCTCAGTTTATGCGTCTGTAGAGTGGAGTTGCGGTTCCTTTTGAGAGCAGGTGATCTTGATGAAATGAGAACATAAATGAACTACACACTACAGAGACAACAGTACAGTAAACACTGAAGTTAGGTTGGTTGTCCGTTAGAGGAAATCTGTTATAGACAGAGAGAGAGAGAGAGAGAGAGAGAGAGAGAGAGAGAGCGCCATCCTCCTTCCATTTTGTGGATTTTCCTATCTCATTTCTATATTATACAAGGCTGAAGGTTTGTCGACCCAACAGGACTTGTTGTACTTGGCCTTAGACTTAATTATTCTTATCTAATCTCTCTAGGTGCCTTTTTTTTATGCATGTGGATTTCCACGAGGCCCTAGTTGTTTCTTCATGCTTCTTCCTTAGGGGCTGTGTGAAACCTTTGGTGGTGAACCTCTAAGCAGCTTAAAAAGCAATGGGCGCTGGGGAAGGAGGGCTGTCTGGAGCGAGGAGGGAACTCTTCCTAGCAGAGGCAAAATCCAATCTGTCTGGTGGCTGGAAAAGTTTGGAACATCACTAGGTTTTAGAGTAGGCTCTTGTGTGGGCTTGGAGGAGTTGGGGACTGAAGGGTAAATACGGAAGTAATTTTCTTTGAATAGAGGGAAGTAAAGGTCCTGAGGACGAGGCATCTAAGCAGGGACAGCAGACGGAAGGGAGAGTTGACCATGAGTGTCACGAACACTGTAGGTGTGTGAGCTTTGACTTGGATTCTCCTGGCTCTTCCCCAGTAATTTTCTTTTTTTTCTGGGCAAACATGAGAAGCCATTTTCTATTGAAAAACAAAACCAACTATAAATCACAAACAAGGCATAATCAGATAGATAGCTTTAGAAAAATCTTGGGATTGTTGACAAACTCTAAGGTATTATCGAAGAAATGCTTTTTTTTTTTTTTTTTTTTTTTTTTAAAACACCCTTTTGGTGTTGGGGAAATTACTGAGCTGGGGTCCCACAGAGCATTCTTTGAATGTGGACCCCAGAAGCCCTTTCCACTCAAACAAGGAAGCATGCAGGGGTTCCCACTCACAGCTGCCCCCTGCCCCCCTCCCCAATTTCCTGGTCCAGTGTCAGTTAACCTAAGACGAGACCCCCCTCCCCCATTGCTATTGATGTAAACAGGCTGGTAGCGGTTTTTTTTTTTTTTTTTTTTACTAGACACCTATTAGCCAACGTGATAACTTGTTTAAAGTTCTACTCCCAGGAAGCATTCCAATCCTTTCTGAACTCTGAGAGTTCTCTAGCTCTTTGGGATGCTGAAGCCCAATATTCCCGCCCCCCTGCTGTTGTCTAGGGATCAAGTCAGTTGGGGGTCTAAACTTAAAAGGTAGCCAGGTTAGGGAATCTCATTAGCTGACAGTTTAACTATACACTCATATGCTCATCCAAAGAGCTAGGACAAAGGACTTTTCCTTGCCTTCTGCATTTTCTCTTCCCCTGTTTCATCTAACTCAAGTGGAAAAGCCGTGCAGATCCTAACTTCTCAGCCCCAACTTTCTAAGTGTTTTGAGAACCTTAGGCTTTCTGGACACCTAGCCACACACACACACACACACACACACACACACACACACACACACACACACAGAGAGAGAGAGAGAGAGAGAGAGAGAGAGAGAGCGAGAGAAGGTATTTGCTGTTTTGTTTTTTTTTCCCCCGGACTTAGCCATCTCAATAAAAGATTAGTAAAATCAGATCTACAAGGCCACCACTGTCTTTTTCTCCCATCCTGATCACTCCAAACCTTTTCTCTGTGAACATCCTATCTTCTGTAACTTCTGTGCCACAGGGAAAAGGGTCTTTTAACATCATGGTAAACTGCATCATTTACTTGACAAATTAAAAGGGGCACTTAGAAATTAAACGGCCCCCAGCAAGGAGCAGAGGAAGGAGGAAAACAGTGTCCCAGTGTAAACGTGGACAAGACTTTCACAGTGAGGCACAGTCTCCCCTTCTGTACCTTTCTCAACCTCTGGCACCTTCTTCCACACCCATCCAGCATAAGACTTCCTCTGTTCCCTTGGTCTCCAGGGACCTCATTCAGCAACTCACAAGGGGCCCAGGCTGCAAGTATGCGCAGCAGGAGAGATTCCTCCAGGGTTGGTAGATGGTTCCAGAAGACCTCATAGGTATTTAGTTAGCTGGAGAAGTTCCTCTCCCAGCTGCCCAGAGATCATGTAGTCTGCTGCCAGGCAGTGCAGTAGAGAGCTGGGCTCACTGGGTGTGGAAGTCAAGCTGTGGCGAGTGCCATCGGGAATGACCTCGACAGGGTATGAGAAGATAGGTTACAGTCGCAGGTCGGCTGTCTGCATCCGAAGGAGGTTAAACAAAGAGGGATGATTCACGGAGAGGCTGTGGGAGGTTCTGGCAGCTGAGCAGAGCCTTGGCTTCAGAATAGGCCAAGGTCTTTTGGGGCTGGGTCCTGCTGCAACCTTTCTGTAAAGGGAACTTAGATTGAGATGGGAGGTGGAGAGATATCCCAACAGCTCTGAAACCTAGGATTACTGAGGTATGATATTAGAAAGGGTGCCCAATGTTTCCTGCTCTTTTAAGTTGGGAAGTAGAAATAAAAGAAGGGTGGGGGATGGGCTTGAATAAAACAAAATAAGACACCTCCCCCAAACAACCTTCATGTATCCGTTCCAGTTTCTGCTGCCTCGGAGAACGGATTTACTGATGATCCAGAGGCTAACGCTGTCCCTCTAGCTACAGTTTTACTTCAGTTACTCTTTGCTTTTGATAGTCCAAACACATTAAGTATAAAGATCTAGACACGAATCACAGTGTTGCTACAGTTATTATTAGAGATAGAGTGTCTCTGTCTAGTCCATGGGGTCCTTGAACTCAGTTCTCCTTCCATCTCCTGCCTCCTGAATGCTGGGATTTCCAATAAATGCTGTCATACCTGGGAAATTATTGTTTTTTTTTTTTTTTTTTTTAAGGGGGTGAGTCTTACCTTTTAAATAGCTTTTATTAAAGTATGTGGTTGTGAGTATTCTATTTATTTGTTTTTGAAGTCATGGGATTCCAATCCAAGGCTTTGTATATGCTAAGTTTTACCACTAAGCCACACCCTTGGACCAATTGTATTAGGTACTGTGATTTCTTCCTGGCCCCTTTTTTCTTTCTGAGTTGGGACTCTCACTTTGAAACCCTGGATGTGTTGGAACTCACAATGTTCCCGTGTAAATGTGTACAACACATTAATATAATTAGGCACAGTTTCCCCTTCTGTACCCTTCCCAACCTCTGTCAGCACCATTGCCAGCAGCCAGCCAGGTGCTCACCTTTAGTCCTAGCCCTTGGGAGGCAGACACAGAGCTCTCTGAGTCTGGTCTACACAGTGAGTTTCAAGACAGCCAGGGCTACAAAACGAAACCCTGTCTTGAAAATCAACAATTCCTGGCTCTGTAGTGAATTTCTTATTGTGCCTTGTTTACAAATGAAATGTGGCATGGGTCTGTATTGTTGGAACTGACAGTATGTGTGTGTGTGTGTGTGTGTGTGTGTGTGTGTGTGTGTGTGTGTGATTGTATCCATGGATCTACAGGTCAGTTTGGTTTGGAAATGTCCTTGGGCAGGAGGTCTTGGAGCTAGTTTAAGGAGACTTGCTGTGTACAGTGTGAGGGAGGGGCTACAAGGCCACCGCAGCGGGCCTAAGCACCCGCCTGGCCTGGCATGGAGCAGAGGGTCTCCTAGGCTAACGACTTTCAGTTGCATTTCCTTAGGAGCCCCAAACACACTTCTGCTGCGGTGGGGGAAGACAGGATATCCTGTAGAAACAGGCTGCCTTTGTGAAATCAGCCACCGCTGGGGACCTCTTCCATCTCCCCTGCCACTCTCCCATCTTCCTTAGAGCTCTGAACCTCATAAACACAGATCAAGTCCGCCTCCTGCTCCAGATTTCCTGTGTCAGCTCTGCGGAGGTGAGAATGGGCCCAGCAGCCTGGCAGGTCAGCCCAGAGAGGTGGAATGAGGCCCAGTCTGGGAGTGTTCCCGGTGGAGGTCTGGGGGCTGTGGAGATGGAGTCTGGGAGGAGGGCTGGAGGTGGAGATATGCTCGTCTGAGCTGTTGTGTGAGTGGCCATGAGGGAAGGGTGGGTGCTTTGCAGGCTGTTCCTGTTAACCTACCTACTGGAAGGCTCCAGGGTCTGTGGGGAGGGGTCTCAGGCTCAGGCCTGGCCTTCCCAAGTCATTTTCAAACCTTACAACCTCTTCTCCGTGACATGCCGTATTACCAGCCCTGGGGGTTGTCCTTGCTTGTTTGCTCTGTAGCCTGGGCTGACCTTCTCCTTGAGATTCTCCTGACTCAGCCTCCCAAGTGCTGGAGTCCCCGGTGTGTGCCACCACGCTGGCCCGGCTCAGGGGCTCTTGTCATCCACCAGCAAGCACCGGGGTTGGATGGATTGTGTACCTGCTGCTTTCCCACGGTGCTGGTTTCCAGTGGGAGTGGTCTAGGGGGACTCCTGGGTTGGCTCCTGTTCCTTTTCAGGTACACAGACCGTGAGCTGTATTGCAAAGGTTGCCTTTTAACTTACCTCACCTCACTCACCTCACACTCACCTCAGCCTCTCTGGTGCTGGGATCACAGATATGTGCCGCCGTGGACAGCTTAGCCTAATTCTTCTTGTGTTTGTATCTGTGAGTCATGTATGCCTATGTGTGCCACGTATGCCTATGTGTGCCTTCGTGTTTGCACATGTATGGATGGGCTCATGGGTGTTCAGCTCTGCATGAGTTCTCGTGAGGAGACCAGAGATTGGCATTGAATGTCTGCCTGACCACTTCCCGCTTTATTTATAACCAAGGCTTTGGTTAGTCAGCTGGCACGCCTGCCTGCCCGCCCACCTCGGGGAAGCCTTTGCTCTGTCTCATCTTTCCTTTGAGCACTGGGATCACAGGTTGGCTGTCACAGGTGGGCTTTTATGTGAGTGCCAGGAACCTTGAAAATACTTTACCCACTGAGCCGTCTCCTGAGCCCCAGCATATCGTCCTGTAAGCATCGTTCCTCTGGCAGCGTGTATCTGTAATCCATCTTTTTTTTTTTTAATGGATGGATAACATGCCATTGGTTGGCTACAGCACGTTTGGTGTTTTTCGATGACCAAGGGGTCACTTTCACCTTTCCGTCATTGTGACTGGTTGTGGCCATGACAGTAGTGTACCGTTCGTTTGGCTTTTAAAAGTTTTCTGAGCATCACCCTAAGAGCAGCGTCGCTGGGCCCTATGACAGTTCTGTTTCCCTCTTTGGAGGACATGCAGGTGATTTCCACAAGGGTTGTACTCTCTTGCCTTCCTATCCACGGCGCCTGAGATTCCAGGTTTCTCTCTGTCCTCGATGTCCTCTTCTCTGTCCTGTAGCTGCTCCTTGGGTTTTGATTTGCATTTCTCTGGGGATAACGCAGCAGGGTGTCCTCCTGGTGCTCTATCGCTCACTGAGGTGGGTCCCCCCCCCCAAAAAAAAATCTACTCAGCTCATTGCTGATTCCTCTGCTGGATCTTCCTCATTTAATTGCTGTAAGGATTCTTTATCAGCACTGTTCTTCCACAGTGGAGTATATTACTGGGTTTGTTTGTTTATTTAGTTATTTTCCCTGGTATTATTCTGCTTATATGATTAAGTTAAAGGTTGTGTAGAGGCACACAGAGAATATTTTATTTTAAAATACTGACTTACTGGCTGGAGAAGTGGCTTAGTGGTTGAGCAGCGGTTGCCCTTCCACAGGACCCTCTTTCTGTTCTCAGTACCCAAATGGTAGGCAGCTCATCACCACATGGGACTACAGTTCCAGGGCACCTGACACCCTCTTGTGGCCTCTGAGGGTACCACACATGCATGTGGTGAAAAGAAATGCTCGCTGGCAAATGCTCATACACATAGCCTAATAAAATTAAATAAAAGGAACAATATCTTAAAATATTTGTCTGGCTGGGCAGATAGATTGCTTGGTGGGTAAAGTACTTGCTCAGCTAATGTGGGGACCTACATTAGGATCCTCAGGAATCCAGTGAAGTCATATATACTTGTTTGTCATACACAATTGTTACACAGATTAAAAAAAAAAAAAAAAAACCTTCAGTAAGCTGGTGATTTTCTTTACCAAATGAGTTGAAGGGAAAAAAATGAACTGTCTTTGAGGGTCAGCTTTTGGCTTTAAGACTGACTGACTTACTTCATGTGTTATGAGTGTTCTGCTTGTATGTATGTCTGTATACCACGTGTGTCTAGTGCCCACAGAGGGAACGGGAGAGTTTTGGATTCCCTGGAACTGGAGGTGCAGACAGTTGCGAGTCAACATGTGGGTGTCGGGAATCGAACCTGGGTCCTCTAGAAGAGCAGAAAGCATTCTCAACTACTGAGCCATCTCCCTAGTTATGTGTTTTTTTTTTTTTTTTTTTTTTTTTGGAGAGATTTATCTTCAGACACACCAGAAGAGGGTGTCAGATCTCATTATGGGTGGTTGTGAGCCACCATGTGGTTGCTGGGATTTAAACTCAGGACCTTCAGATGAGCAGTCAATGCTCTTAACCGTTGAGCTACCTCTCCAGCCCTAGGTTTTTTTTGTGTGTGTGTAATATCAGGATGGGCTTTCAACCATGGCCAGCTTGCTTCCATGAGGGCGTTTAGCAATGGAAGTAGTTTTTGGTGGTCTCAGCTAGGCCTGGGAGAAGACAAAAAATAATGTTTCCAAGTGGCCTGCGATGCACAGAAAAGTCCACACAGCAAAGAATGATGTGGTTTATACATGGTCATGGTGAGGACTGTGCTGGTCGGAGGTCGAGATACAGTGTGTGTGTGTGTGTGTGTGTGTGTGTGTGTGTGCATACAAATATATACATATATGCTGGGGCCCTGGGCCTCATGGTTTCAAGGTCTGTACCACTAGATTGTACCCTTCCCCCATCTCCACAAGTGTTATTAAACGTTACACTGATATGTTTAAATTGTGTAAGGAAAGGAGCTTGTTATGGAGTTGATCTCTCTCTCTCTCTCTCTCTCTCTCTCTCTTTTGACAGCGTCTCACTGTGTAACCTGTGAGTTCAAGTCAGCCTGAACTCACAGATCGGCCTCTCTACCCCCAGGTGCGGTCCGAGTTGAGCTGTTGGTTCATCTGCTTTGGGTTATTATCTTTGGGTTATTATTATTGTCTCCAGTGACTGAATGCGACATTATTTTTTAAATGGTGGGACGTTTTGAAAACCAGGCGTTTCCTTCAGTGGTCCAGCCTTCCCTGTGCCTGAGAGCCTCCTCTCAGTGCATGTCAGGGTGCTGCTGCATCATGGAAAGGTTACCCTTGGCCTTCCAGTCTGCTGGGCTCAAGTATGGCGGAGGAGAAATACTGCCCTTCCCTCCGACATCGCCCTTCTGCCAGCAGATCATTGAGCATTGGAAATATTTTCAGAGAAATATTCTGAGTGCCATTCAAAGGTCTACTGTGACATTTTGGAAAACTTTTTATGAATATTAGAGTAATTATCTCATCTCGAATTCTGTGATTAGAAATTATAATTCGAATGCTACAATTATATTCATTGAACTTTCACGTTTCATTGTAATTTAAAATTTAAGATGGCACAGCTATGGTTTGCACTTAACTAAGCAACCTTAACAAATTAATTATTTAAAAATAGATTTAAAAAAATTGCCCAGGATCGCTCCCCCGCTTTTCTCTCATTGGCAGTTAATTGAGAGAAAAGGGGGGGTTGCATCTGCCTGCAGCCTTGGCTCTCTGAATCCTCACAGATAATATGGAACAATTTCGGGTAGCCTGAAAGGGTTTGTGGTAGCCTGTGCTACGGCTTTAGCTTCCTTCATGGGGGAACTCTGGCAAGACTTTGACAGATGGGGTCCAAGCTAGATGGGGGTTCTCTGACAGAGGCTGCTGCTTGGTGTCAGCGTAGGATCATCATGCGAGGACTGTAGATGTCCCAGTGAAGCCTGTCTTGTACGCCACGCTCAGTGGATGTAGCTTGTTAGAGCGGGAGGAGGTGGAAGGACTCTTCACCAGCAGCCTTTGAGTTAAAACTGCCAGTGATGCAGCTCTCTGACTCCAGTTCACTGCTGCAGGAGTGAGTTTATGGGTCTCCTAAAAACCCTACAGCCTTAAGCTCCTTTTCTGCAGAAGGAGCTAGGTCTGCCAGGATCCCTGCGCACAGCTACAGTCACCACAGAGAGACAGGCCTCCAGGAGCCTGGATTCTGTGGGTATATTTACCAGGACCGTCTTGTTTTGAGCTCTTGAGATGTAGACCCTCAGTGTAGCTCAGGCTAGCCTGAAACTAAGTATCCAGGCTGGTTTTGAGCTCATGATTCTCTTGGGTGTGCACCACCCAAGCCGGGCAGTCTTATTATTTTTAGGTGTTGGTGGTGCTGGGAATTGAACCTGGGGCTTGAGGCAGGCTGTGAGCACTTTTTCTTTGAACAGTCTGGCAGCTTAAATAATTGTGGGGCGGGAGGGGGTTTGCAAATCATTCTAGCTATGCTAAGTTTTGTTTTGTTTTGTTTATTTTCCAGTTTGGAGAAGGCCTTTTCTGGAATTCTGAAAGGCAACTTCAATAGGACTTAGCTGAAGTTCGTTTCTGGGTCTCCTGACCTGTAGATACAGACGAGATCTTTGAATTGGTTCCTTTGATGTGAGTCAAGGCTCTCTGATCTCTGGCAGTGTTAATCGGGTGATGGCCTTTGATCACCTGGGCTCCCGCTTCGACCTTCTCCCATGTATGCTGCATGACTGCTTGTCTCTATTCTTTTCTTCTACCTAGGATAGTCTTCCAAACATTCTGTCAGTGTTTCCGTCCTCCGTGTGATTATGTTTAATCAGCGCTCTTTCTGATGTCAGGTGGGAAGATACTTACTGTAAATACTTTTAAAGTGTGTTTGAAGTATTAAAATGTGGTCCTTCCCTCACTCTTCCCCCTCCCCCAGCATTTTTTATAAAGACTAAAACAAGGAGAAAAGTCACAGTATGGAATATGTGTGTCCATCGACCGTGGATGGAAGCTATCAGAAACTTAAGTTCCCAAAGTTGTATTATCTTATTTGCAATCCACTTACATGTGGGGATTAACGGTGAAGGATCCTCTCAGCACTGAGAGGCTCTGGGAAGACAAAGGATGCTGGGATAGAGGCAGCTGGAGTGTCCAGTGATTAAGTCTAAATGGCAGGATTAGCCCCACTGAGGGTCCTTTTCAGATCAGGCTTGAACCCGGTGTCCTCCACGCTGGCCTGTGTTGACCTTACAGAGTTGGTGACCCCCTTCCTTTCTCTCCTTTCACTGTAGCCATTGATCTTCTGTGCATGGGCCCACGGCCTCAGCTTTTCTCTAGGATTGCTTTCTGGTTTATGATCTGTCCCTAGAGCCAGTGTAAATGAGATGCTGGAGCCCAAATCAGGCACCCTGTAGATATGAGGGGGAGCGGGAGGATAGTTAGGCAGCCAGTCAAACAAGCAGGGATAAAAAAGAAAAGAAAAAAAACTAAACAACCCCCCCCAAAAAAAAACCCTGGGGTGTTGAGGCCGCACACCTTCCGTTGGGGGTGACCCCTGTTGCAGCTGGACTTTCCTCACTATGGACCTCAAGCCCAAGACCAACCTACAGAAAACCTGGGCAGTAAGTCAATGGGTAGAAAATGCTGGGTGCCACGAGGGTGGCAGTATGGATTGGGGACAGGGAGAGATGGGGAGCAGAGTCCCCAGCCTCCAACAGAATAGATTCTCTGAGATCGGAGGTTAGATAACCCACAGCAGGCAGAAGGATGATGGAGCACCTTGTGATCACGTGATCACGTGTTGGCCTTGCAGAGGGCTGTGGGGAGAAAGGATAAAGGCGACCGAGTGTGGAGAGTGAGTAGATCGCAGCCTGAGATGGACAAGGCTCCCTTCTTTCTGCTCCTCCCAGTCTGTTGTGTGGACCGAGGTCGGCGGGGGTTACTGGAAAAGCACGTGGGGTCTAAGGGACTTCGTTGTTCGTATGAGCTGGCTTGCTCTTTGAAGATGCTTTGACAGTTGCATGAATTAGTAAGAACGATGAAGAATGGAGTGGGCGTTCTACTGTAGGAACAAGGCGATTGCTTTCCCAATCTCTTTTTTTCTTACCTTTATTTTTCTTTGACTTTTACTTATTTGCAACTTCAGAGGCCGCTTTGTGTTTTGTGCCTGTACTGTGTCATCAGCCTGCACTGCAGGTCCCCACCTCCCCAACTTCCCCCCCTACCCGCCCCCCCCATTTATAATCTCTCACGTTCCACTCTTCAGACACACTAGAAGAGGGCATCAGATCCCATTACAGATAGTTGTGAGCCACCATGTGGTTGCTAGGACTTGAACTCAGGACTTCTGGAAGAGCAGTCAGTGCTCTTAACTTCTGAGCCATCTCTCCAGCGTTTCACCATTCTTTTTTTTTTTTTTTTTTTTTTACTGTTGTCAGATCTTAACTTCTTTTTTTTTTTTCAACTTTTATTAGATATTTTCTTCATTTACATTTCAAGTGTTATCCAGAAAGTTCCCTATACCCTCCCTCCTCCCGGCTCTGCTCCCCTACCCATCCGCTCCCACTTCTTGGCCCTGGCGTTCCCCTGTATTGGGGCATATAAAGTCTGCAGTTTCAGTGCTGGCTGGCTCCATTGTGCCGGGCCTAAGGCAAAGCAGACTTCCTAGCGGCGGGATGTGTGAGCGGCTGTACTTCTCCATTGTCACCGGCCTTTTGGATACTTTGTAACACTCTGTTATTAAACATCCTTATGGAACTGGTTCTGGTAGTTAAAGACACTTGCTGCTTTCTAGTGGGCTGGAATCTGGTTCCTAGGACTCAGAGCAGGTAGCTCCTGCTCCAGGGGGCCCAAAGCTTTTTTCTGGCAACCCCAGGCAATTGCAAGCTCATGGCCTTCCCTCGTGCTCACACGTACATAAAAACAAATCTTTTAAAAACACCTTCACGAAGTGTCTATTTTGCAGATAAGACTGTAGAGAACCAAAGATAGTTGGTGGTATGCAGAGGGCCACAGAACCTAGATAGGATAATCTAGATGTTCATCCTAGGCAGACACAATGTGGTGGACACAGGGCTGGACTGGGCCATCCCTAGAGTTCCATTCTGTCCCCGTCAAGGCCACTGTTGTCACCTCCTTCCTTCTCATTGTTTCTTATCCTGTTGGGCAGCCCCGTGTGTCCACGTGAGGCCACTCTGCTGAGCAGACTTTATTATGGACGAAGGAACTCGTTCTTTTCCATCCCGTCACTTAATACGACGTAATAGCTCAGAGTGCTCGGTCAGAGGCATTTTATTTAGGTGAGACCACTTAGGAGTGGAAGAACTTTCTTGCTGAGAGGTTTTATATATGGTGTGTGTGTGTGTGTTCTCAGAGGCCAATGGATGCTTAAGTGTGTGCGAGGTGAAGGGGAGCAGACTCCGGAAGTCTGGGGACCACTTGGGCGCCTGCCCCCCAGCTGTCCAGCTCTGCTTTTCCCATTTATGGAGGCCCTCCAGTGTTCTGACACCTGTTTAAATCTGGTGTTTCCATGACGGGCAGCCTGGTAGGTGGCTGGAATAGCAGCTTCCCTGGGATGCTATAGGCAAACTGTCTCTCAGTGTGACAGCCTGCCCCTCCTCCAAGCTCTGCTCCTGGAAAATCCATTTGGGGCCTTTTGTTTCAGCTGGAAACAGAGCTGGGTTTTCAGGGACTTCTCCCCTTGCTTGTAGCTACGAGTTCAGTCTTTGGCAAGGCACCACGTCTCTTGAAACCTGGGACAACGCTCCTGAAATCATGGGTTTCTCACTCTTCAGGGGAAAGCAGAGCTCTTTGAAAATCGAGTTACCTTTCCATGCCATCACATGGCGCTAAACTTGCTTGGTGACAGTGATTGACAGCCTCAAGCAGGCCATGCACTGTGAACAGGGCAGTATTATCCCCAGACAGACAGGGGGCTAGAAAGCAATATTGACTCGTATGTTGCTTAACTTTTTAAGTGACACATTTTAACTTTATTTTATGTATTTGAGTGCATGCCTGTACGTATGACTGTATGGCATATGGATAACTGGTGCCTGTGGAGGTCTGAAGAGGCTGACAGATCTTCTGGAACTGGAGTTAAAGTTTCAAGCCACCATGTGCATGCTGGAAATGGAACTTACATCCTCTGTAAGGACAGCAAGTGCTATTAATCACAGACCCACCTTTCCAGCTCCCAATTCACTGTTAATTAGTGTAGAAAGCGTTAGGTTTCACTGTGACATTTCAAATACAATTTGATTTTTGATCCTCTCTGTCTGTCTCCCCTCTTTGTGTATCCCCTACACTCTTCCAAGTCTCCACAGCCTCCTTCCTAATTACACGTCAGCTGTCTCCTGTGCCACCCTCTCCGATTCTCACTCTTTCTCCCATCTCGATCTCTCTAGATTCTCTGGGTTCAAACTCACTTACATACATGACATAAACAGTAAACTCTAGAATCCACATGCTCAAGAGAACATGTGATATTTGTATTTCAGAGTCTGGATTACCCCTGTTCCTGTAATACTCCAGAGCCATTCATTTTCCTGCAGACTTTATAATTTCATGCTTCTTTACTGCTGAGCAAACTTCTATATGTATGAGGTCTGTATGTATGAAGTCTGTTTGCTTCCCACACCTCATTGTGTGGCACATGTCTACACTTGTTTGTTTCTTGGCTTCTTTGACTCATGGCCTTGTTAGTGAGATTCACCTACTTGGACTTCTTACCTCTGAAGCCTGTCCTCTTAATTTTGCTTTGTTTGGGGGAAATTAAATGTAGAGGCTTGAGAGATGATTCAGCAATTGAAGGCACTGGCTGTTTTTCAAGAGGCCCCAGGTTTAATTCCCAATATCCACATGGTGGCTCTTCCGGGATCCAGCACCTCTTCTGGCTTCTGAGGGCACCAAGAACACACATGGTGTACAGACACACATGCAAACAAAATACCAATATACATAAATAATTTAAATAGTGAAGTACACACAAGGAAATGTTGCTCTCATCGCTGTGAACCCCTTTCTTGTGCCTTTGGATGAGTTCTTGATTTCCTGCGAATCCTTGGTTTACACATATTCTAGTGTTTGTCTTACACTTCTTCTTTCAGAAGATAGGGCCTCCCCTGCATGGGCCCCACTGTGCTCTGTGTGTGTGTGTGTGTGCGTGTGTGTGCTCTGTGTGTGTGTGTGTGTGCTCTGTGTGTGTGTGTGTGTGCGTGTGTGTGCTCTGTGTGTGTGTGTGTGTGCGTGTGTGTGCTCTGTGTGTGTGTGGTGTGTGGTGTGTGGTGTGTCGTGTGTGTGTGTGTGCTCTGTGTTGTGTGTCGTGTGCGCTCGTGTGTGTGTGTGTGTGTGTGTGTGTGTCCCCTCTTCCTTTTCGGGCTCATGATTTTCATCATTTTCTAGGACTCCTGTGTCCTTAAGTATCTTTCCAAAAACAAAATAAAAACCAAAAGCCCCTCATGCTACCAAATGTCTGAATGTGTTATTATTTTAACATGGTGTCTTTGTAAGTGTATAGTTAAGAGAAAGTTCCTGGAGGACTGTGTGACTCACACACACACACACACACACACTTTTTCTCTCTCTCCCTCTTTCACACATACAGACACACAACGAACGTGTGTGTACATGGTCCTCCCCACTCCCCCCACCGACCCACACAGGAAAAGATGTGAAGTTGGCGGCCAAATGGAGTGGTAGTGCTCACAAGGCCAGCCACCAGAAGCTGGAAGAAGCTGTTTTTTTGCCTAGGGCCTCTAGAGGGAGCCAGCCTTATGACGCCCTGGACTCCAGGTGTCCAGAATGTGAGAGAATGATGTTTCATTTGGTTTTGTTGTTTTTTTATACATTGTTTCACTATGTAATTGAGGCTGGCCTCAGACGTGGGATCCTGCAGCCCCAGCCTCCCCAGCGCTAGGATCGCCTGTGTACCTGACGGCACCCAGCAATCGCTATAGGAAACTACTTCACTTTCCCTTTGCCTGTCCCATTTCCTGGACTTTCAAGTCCTTATGATATGTTGCTCTGACCCACCAGGGTGCCTCCCCTGCAGAGGTCTCATGTATCACTCTGGGTCGGAGTTTGCTAGAGCTTCCAAGCAGTGAGCCCTGTGGGATTTCCCCCTCACCTGTCGCTCAGTTAGCTCCAAAGTGGCAGATTCCAGAAAATGCCTGTGCTGGGCCTGAAGAGCAGTGGGTAAGACTTGCGAGCTTCAGTAGTCCCGAACTGTCTGGAAGACTTCTTGCCTTGGCTTCTTACATTTAGATGAATTTCTCGTCTCCAGCGTGCGTGTAGCGTAGCTTACTCTGTTTGCTTGATGTTTGTACATAGCATGCTGTCCCGTGCAGGTACAGCCCTGTGCAATGACGGAGGGCAGATGTTCCACGGAGAGAATGAACTCAGGCCTGAGGCCAGGCTGCCCGAGTCTGTGCTGTTTGGTCTTCTCCAGCAAGCATCTGTTTACCCAAGTCTCGCACTGCACACTTTGAGTTACCTGTAGTTGGCTGTGGTCTGAGGCTAACAGTTGTCTTGGCTCTTTAAAGAGAAGCAGGGCTATTACTGCTAGTCTCTTACTCTGCCTAACTTAGACACTGGTTAATATGTATAGGAAAAAAAACAGTGTAGAGCTCGTAATGTTACGCAAAGGCTTGGGGATCTACTGATGGTCTTGGATAAGGAAGGAACTTGCATCATGAGTGATCTTGCCCAGGGATCCACTTTCCTCATCTGTCCAGTGGTGATGAGCAGCTGTCCCTAAAGACTTCTGTGAGACCAAGTGAGGTTGTTCCTACGGATGCCCCATCAGGCGTGGTGTACGGTGGGGACCCCGGAAGCTCTCAGTCCCTGTCTCTAGCCCCTTCTTGTGTGTGTAGTAAGGCTCAGTGCAGACTTGTCATTTGGGATCTCCTCTGCTAGCCTGAGCAATCCTGGAGCCATAAGGAGAAGGAAACTGGACAGAGGGACGGACAGTGCAGGGCTTCCCCAAAGCACCTAGCAGGCTGTTGAGAGCTTTGCAGTGTTTCCAGTGCGGCCATCTTTCCATGCAGTGTTTCCAGTGTGGCCATCTTTCCATGCAGTGTTTCCAGTGCGGCCATCTTTCCATGCAGTGTTTCCAGTGTGGCCATCTTTCCATGCAGTGCTTGCTGCACTTCCTGTGTGCTTGTGAACCTGCCAGAGCTCACCTGGATATGCTCTGGCTTTAAGATGGTATGGTCGTGAGCCGGGCATGGTGGCGCATGCCTTTAATCCCAGCACTTGGGAGGCAGAGGCAGGCGGATTTCTGAGTTCGAGGCCAGCCTGGTCTACAGAGTGAGTTCCAGGACAGCCAGGGCTATACAGAGAAACCCTGTCTCGAAAAAAACCAAAAAAAAAAAAAAAAAAAAAAAAAAAAAAAAAGATGGTATGGTCGGCCACCGTTGCTAACCGGGTGGGATTCGGAGTCACGTGGGCACATATCTCCGCTTGGGGGAAGACCCACCCTGAATATGGGGACTCTCTCATGGGCTTAAGTTTCTGGACTAAAGAAAACAGAGCAAGCGTGCAGCCTGTTCCCTGATTGTGTGTGTGTCCCCTTTCATTTTCTTCCCCCTTTTATTTTATTTTATTTATTTTTTAAATAATTATTTATTTTATGTATGTTAGTACTCTGCAGCTGTCTTCAGACACACCAGAAGAGGGCATCAGATGCCCATTATAGATGGTTGAGAACCACCATGTGGTTGCTGGGATTTGAACTCAGGTCCTCTGGAAGAGCAGTCAGTGTTCTTAAACCACTGAGCCATCTCTCCTCTTTTATTTCTTTTGAGATCCAGTTCCATGGAGAAGTCCTGACAAGCATTCAGCTTCTTTGTCTTCGACCCTTTCTTCCACTCAGAAGGTCTTAGCCTAGTGTGTGTCTTGTTTCTTTTTATTTGCCCATTTCTGTCTCCTCTAAGTCAGGGTGCAGGGGTCAGAGCCCAGCACAGTGCTTTGTGCTGGCTCCCTGGGCTGGCTCTCAGCATGATCCTGCCGTGGCCTAGGGCCAGCCTTAGGTGTGTAGGAGAGGAGCTGTGCAAACAGTCTTTTCTACTGGTGAGGGGGTTGATTGGGCAGCAGGACAGGGTGGGGATCACCCAGGCTTGCAGAATTCTACTTAAGCTCTTCCAAACAGGGAAGAGGGCAGTAAACACTCTGCTAATGAAGTCTGTAGGTGGCAGTGAACATGAGGTGTGGTGATGCTCTGGGCACACAGAACACAGAGAGGATGCTGGGAAAGGGTAAAGAGCCGAGGAAGGTGAGGCTCTGGGGGGTGGTATGCTGCCTGCCGGGAGAAGCACGGCCACCCTCTGGAGAGGAGCTAGCTGGCATTGCTGCTCTGAGTGCAAATTAGGGTGGGGCCAGAGCAGCGAAGCTGTTTCTTGTTCTTGGTAATCAGTAGGGATTGTTTTATCATTTCAGCTCTTGGATTAGTTACTCAGGAGCAGAGCCAGCCTGACCGTAGCCTGCGTATGTGAGGCTCAGATGGACTTCCAGGTGAACAGAAAAGGTGCATTTCCAGGTGGAGGCCCAGGGCCTGGAGGTCTGTTCTGGAGACATCGATGTGGCCAAACAGCTGGCGGAAACAGCTGACTGCGCAACCTGAACTAGAAGGGGCTTGTTGTCCAGGTGTCTGTTCCCCAGGGGCTCCTGTGGTCGGTTGTTGGGTTGCACCACGGTTTGTGGCTCTGTAGTGTTAGAAACTTGATAGCCACGGGGCAGGCTCGAGTACCCAAGTGCTTTCCTTTGTTAGTCTGAAAAACCACACTCTCCTGATGGGAGACAAGACAGCCTCCAGTGAAGAAAGGGGCATTTTGGGGTTAGAGCTGATGACCATGCCACCCACGATGCTTGATTTCTCAGCCTCAGTTTGTCTGTAAAACAGCTGCATGTAGCTCACAGGAAAGCCTTTTATATCTGGGTCCCCAGGAGATTGTACCAGGTGTGTACCCTTCAAGGCAATGTTGGCAGTAGTTCCTAGTACATAGGTTTTGATTTGCCTTTTTTCTTTCTTTCTTTTTTTTTTTTTGGACACAGGGTCTTGCTGTGTAGCCTGGGAGGTAGTCAAACTCAGCATGGGTTTATAATGGCTACAATAATCAAGGACTGAAGCAAAGAGGTCGTCTGGTAAATGCTGGCTCTCCACGGGAGATGTCCCCCGACCGGCTAGAGCAGGGTGGAATCTCTCCCGTGTGAGCAGCATTTTGCACACACAGCAAGACCTACGTGGCCCTGAGAGGAAGGGACAGGAGTTGGCAATGTCCCTAGGAGGCGGAGGGAAGGTGACACTAGGTTTTGGGCTCTTGAATTTCCAGACACCTGTCCACACGGCCGTGTTGCGGTGACTTTGCTGTGGTGTTTGCAGAGGATCTATTTTAGGGAGGAGAAGCGTGACCTGATTTGTGTCCTTGATTTTTCCTCCTGGGCTTGGACTGGGCTTGTAGCCCTGACCCACAAGGTCTTAAATTCCCCGAAAGGAAATTCTGAAGAAGAAGCTGTGCATGAGAGTTAGCAGGGCGTGTGTATGTGTGTGTGTGTGTGTGCGCGCGCGCGCACGCACACGCGCTCGCTCGCTCGCTCGCTCACTCACTCACGGCCTCTGTCTCTGTCCTCTGTGGGCCTGGACAAGCCCCTGCTCCTTCCTAACCGTACCCAGAGAGCTTCAAGCAGATCACAGTCACGCTGGCTGTTGACCTCAGATCGTTCCTTCTGTGTACGGTTTCTTTACTTAGCCCTGCGAGGATGGGGCCCCTTGCTGTCTCTCTGCTTCCTGCCATCACTGGACCTGAGCATCTGCTTGAAAGGTTACTGATGGATGTCAAGTCTGTGCTCTACGCTCTCCCTGTTTCCTAAGGGCATGCAGAAACTGTGTTCTCACCCTGGATATTTTGAGCAGAGGTGAGCGGCTTGGCGAGTGCTGGAGGCTCCCTGTTCCTTCAGATGCTGTGCCTGTCTGACCGCCACCCCCCCACCCCCTCTGCCCCTTCCATCCTCAGGCTTCCCCCATATGTGGATTTCCCTTTCTGACCTGACTGCGGATGCTGAGGTCTCCTTTACATCCTTGTGTGGTTGGGGCTTGGATCCTTATTCTGAACACCCTGTCTTCAGTATGTCCACCCTGTGATGCTCATCTGACCATGGGGTGTGACAGACGCCATGCCCTCTCTGATTCTGTTATTCTGGAGAACTTTCTTTGGACAATGGTTTGACCTTGGGTGAAGGTCTGTAGATGGGGAGGGTGGAGACTGAGGATGGGAGAGTCCAGTGTTGGGTCTGCTTTGGCAACTTTTGGGATTGTCTGTCTGTTTTGGATTCTGTGATGACTGACAGGCTGGGATAGGGTGGGTTCATGTTGCTCCTGACTGGAAGATTTTAGCTTCGTCCTTTCTTTCCAGGAGTGCCCTGCCTAAGGGGTAAATGCTTCACCCTTGAGTCCAGTTCCAGCTTAGTAGTTCACCACTGGGAGAAGCGCTGGCTAGGTCTGAGGCAGCGCGTATGTATGGTATTAATCTTCATTTCCATCACAGTAGAGAACATAAGTGTGTGTTACTTCAGGAGTTGATTAGCCTCAGTTTAAATTGCCTCGGCACAGAAGTAGGATTTTGGAATTTTGTGATGAAACACCGTGACCAAAGCAACTTGAGGAGGAAAGGGTCTTCCCCCCCCCCTCCCCTCAGCTTACACTTCCACATTGCTGTTCATCACTGAAGAAAGTCCGGACAGGACTCAAAACAAGGCAGGACCTGGAGGCAGGGGCTGATGCAGAGGCTGTGGAGGGATGCTGCTCACTGGCTTGCTTTGCCTGGCTTGCTCAGCCTACTTTCTTATACAACCTAAGACCACCAGCCCAGGGATGGCTCCACCCACCATGGGCTGCGCCCTCCCCCATCAATGTGGAAAATGCCCTACAGCTGGATCTCCTGGAGACATTTGATCATTGAGATTTCCTTCTTTCAGATGATTCTAGCTTGTATCAAGTTGACATGAAACCATCCAGTACATTAGGGTCTAGAATAGCTGCATAGCTGTTTCCAGTTCAGTCTCCCTAATCTGCAAAAGAAATGCATGCTCACAAAGTTTTAGGGATTTATATACACCCAAATATATATATTTGAAGTTTAAAATTTCAACTAAAATATAGTTACATTATTTTCACATTCCTCTCCATGAGGCATTTTTAAAAAAAGATTTATTTTTATTTTGAATTAAGTGTGTGCAGGTGTGTCTATGTGGGGTGTATGTGTATGTGACTGCAGTTACCCATGGAGGCCATTAGAGGGCATCAGATTCCCTGGAGCTGGAGTTAGTGGAAGTTGTGAGCTGTGGGTTCTGGGAATGGAATTAGAATCCTCTGCGAGAACATTAAGTGCTCTTAACTGCTAAGCCGTCTGTCTCCCCAGCCCTGGGGAATATTTCCAATGTCAGATTTTCAGAGTAGGGTTCCTCACTGAACACTGGAAGGGGTAAGTGACTCCCATGTGTGTGAATCTGGACGTTTTCTCTGATGGGCCAGCTAAAGACGCATCCACGATAGAATGGCTGCTAACACGTGGGCGCCCAGTTGTCACAGAGCGCTAGCCTTTCTGCTTTCTGTATTGGTGGACTCTGATGGGTCCTGATTGTCCATTTCCCCCTTCTCCAAGACTCTCAGAATTAAAGTCCTCCCTGCTGCAAAGACTTGTTGCCATCGAGCAAGAAAACAGACTGTTGGGGTCTGCTTCTGGGCTTCCCTAGTAGGCCCTGGATCCTGAATTCAGCATACATTGATTGATTGGTTGGTTTGGGGGATTATGATGGCTGTAGAGTAGGCTGAGACTGTGTGGGAAGAACATAATGGCTCGGAAAGATCAACGGTGGATGTCAGCTGGAGCCTAGGAGCACCGAGCAGTGTGCTCAGGACGGCTGTGTCCTGTGCTGTCGCTCTGAGGTGGTAAGTCCTTCCCAATAAGTCCTCCCCAGCGGTTCAGATGACTTACTCTTAGCTGATGATGACTGCGGCTTACGTTAGGGTGTTTGTCCAGTCTCTCAGCCCCCTCTGGGAGTACACACTTGGGGTTTTTCTTGTGACAGCACCGAACTAGTCAGATGTTCATGTCATTAGGCTATTTTTACTGAGAATTGTCAAGGTTCAGGCTGTTCTTTCTATGTCTTATTGCTATAGCTCTGCTCTTTGATGCCATTTGTAAAGAGAAAGATAAATACAACTTTTATTAGGGTTGGATTGATCTGTCTTTGCAGGTAGAAATCTTGTTTTGCAAAGGAGTTAAAACATGGTTGGAGCGGGAATAGGGCATCCTGTATGTGGTCCCAGCACCTGGGAGGCTGAAGCAGGAGGTTGGTCATGAGTTCAAGGCCCATGTGGGCCACAGAGTGCAATTCTATTTCAAAACTGAACAAAATAACGTCTAGCGAGATGGCCCAGCAAGTAAAGGCAGGTGAGAGCCTTGCTGTCAAGATGGTGGCTGAGCTTGATTCGTGAGGTCCGCATGGTCGAAAGAAGCAGCAATTGCGAGCTCTTCTCTGACTTCCACACAGTTGCTGGGGTCTGGGCGTGCCCACACAGGTACACAGCATGCAAACAAACAAACAAATGAACGAGCACACAGATGTAATGGGAAAACATTTAAAAATAAAAACAAGACAAAACAAAAAACCAACCCCCCCACAATCAAAAACCCTACTTAGACTCACAACCAATCAGTCAACCCCATTCCCCAACAAAGCGAAGCACAGCACAGTATAGTAGAATACAACACAACAGAACACAGCAGTGTTGGGGACAATGACAGTGATATCTAAGGCTTTTCATGACGACTGTCCCTTCAGATTGTGCTGAAACTCATTTTACAGCTGGGAGCTGAAGCATGACTCTTCTAAACTTAAAACAGTGAATTTAGTGGTGGGTGGCAAAGGCCTGCAATTCCAGCAATCAGGAGGTGTGAGGACAAGAGTGAGAAAGTCAGCGGCTTCCTCTTCACATTGAGTTCAAGGCCAGTGTTAGCTACGTGGAACTGTCTCAAAGCCCAAACAGGACAAAGAACCCAAACCAAAGACAAATAAGAGGATTTGTGGTTGGGACTAACAACTGGGTACCATGAGATCCTGGGACATGTTACCAGGATGGTAACATTGTTATTTAAATTGGTGAAATTAAAAGAGACTCTGGTCATCACTACGTTCAATGTTGTATGTGATTGGGTCATCGCAGTGTTCAGTGTTGTATGTGATTTGGTCATCACGGTATTCAATGCTGTATGTGATTGGTCCCCAGTGATCTCAGTTGCCCAGAACTGTTTAAGATCTTTTGGGAGGGGACTGGGGGGGGGGGCTTTTCAAGTGCTGTTGCAGATTTGTTGAGGGAACATCCCTTTGGAGAACTCATGAGCTACTCACACTGACGCTCCATCTAGGCAAGGACTCCTGCACAGCAGACAAGCTGTGATGACTTCGTGGTGGGACACGGTGGCGACCTTGACGCCTTAGAGAGGCCCAGTGTGTATTTTACTCTCTCCCTTACGCTATGAAAGCCAGAGCTCAGAGAAGTTGAGTAATTGACTCAGGGTTTAATAGCTTAGGTTTTTCCTGATCTCTAGGATGTGATTATTAGGAAAAATATGATTGTTAGGAAAAACTAGAGAAGCCTTACTGAATTTAAATGACACTTACTAGTTGGTGCTTTGTCGACCCTTCAACAAGTCCCAGCTACTTGATCAAAAAGTAGAAAGCCAACTTCCCTAACGATTTTAGGACCAAGCAAGCCATGGAGATGGCCCGGTTGTTAAGAGCAGTTGCTGCTGTTGCGGACAATCTGGGTTTGGGTTCCAGGACCCACTCATATCAGGCAGGTGATAACTGTCTGTAACTCCTGCTCTAGGTGACCCTCAGGCCTCAGCAGGCACCTGAAGTAGTCTGCGTATACCACAGACAGATGGACACATGTATACACACCTACACAATTTAAAGAAGAATTTTAGCATGAAGCTTTCATGTTAGAGAAGATGGCAGAGTTGAGTGAGGCAAATGAGCAGACTTTGGACTGGGGGTGTGGCGCAGTTGGTGGAGTGTTTGTGGGCACCTAAAAATTCAGTTTTCAGCACTGGGCAACCTGGGTGTGCTAGCACAGACCTGTGATGCTGGGATATATAGGCAGCGGGATCTGGAATTTCATGTCCTGGACGGCATGAGTTCTACACCAGCCTGGACTCTGTGAGTTCCCATCTATTAAGACACAAGGGAAAACCAAACCAAACCAAACCAAACCAAACCAAACCAAACCAAACCAAACCAAACCCAGGACTAGGTATGGCTCAGCATACCATAGAGGCGGGGGAAATAACAGTATCTATCTCGTTTAAAGAAGGTTTAGGTCTGTGCACATGAAGCCTAGTGTAATGGGGTACTGTGGAGCCTGGCAATGTGCCGTGTTGTTTTGTGTGCACCTGTGCTGGGCAGGCTGTGTTCTGTCGTGCTTGCTGTGCCTAAACCCTTGACACATTTAAGGCCAGGCCTGTTTCAGGATTTATGGTTAACGTATTAGGCAGGTGCTTTTGCCATTCAGAGAAGGTGGCATAAACCCAGGGAGATTTTAATTGGTCCAGTGCTGGGAACTGGAGAATAAAGCCCATCCTGAATTCAGCCTCTGAGTTCCAGGCCTCTGGCCACCGCTTATGTTACATAATACTTCTTTATGCTTAGAAGCAATATAAATCTCCAGGAGGATGGCTGCGAAGTGCCTTTTGGCAGCCTCTGTTGTTTCAGCTGTCCGAAAGGAATGGCTTTCATAAACATGGAATGGGTATTGGATTTTCACTTCGTGATAATTCATATTACAGAAGTGGGAAAAGTCATTACTACAGTAGAGTCCCAGAAAGCCTGAAGCTGTGGACACGCAATGAGCGGGCCAGCCTCGGGACAGGAATCGGTTCCCTTTTGGGTACCTAAATAACACATGTGCTTAAAAGAGCAATTTCATGAATGGGAATTTAAGCCAATGTGCTTTTCTTTCTCTGTTTATGGTACTTGTGATCAAATCCAGGGTTTTGTACACCTAGGTAGGCTCGGAACTATGTCCCCAGCTTTTGGGAATGGAACTTCAGATTTAAAAGAGGAAACAAAAAAATAAAGACTCACCCATAACCCCATGATTCTTTGTGCATGCCCCCCTCCGTGTGTGTGTGTGTGTGTGTGTGTGTGTGTGTGTATGAGAATTAACCCCGGAGCCCTGTCTTAGCTAAGTGCTCCACCTGAGCCACCTTTAGCCACAGCACTGTTTAATTACGTGTTGCTCTATTGCAGAATTTTTATTGTGGTTCAGCATGTCTGAGATACAGTATTCTGTTGTAACCACTTTTCAGGGCTGGTTCCCTGCCACTCAGTACATCTACAAAGTAGCCATCACCACCCTGGTCTCTAGAACTTTTGTTCTTTCCAAATGGAAGCTTGAAGTCAGTTCAACATTAAGTCTCCAGTCCTCTTCCCTCTGTCTCAGGCTTGCATGTCCAGGTCTCACATAGCTAGAGTTATACAACCTTTGCCCTTTGCTCCTGGCTCATTTTACTTGGCAACAGTATCTTCATGTTTTGTCTATGCTGTGTCAGAATTTCCTTCCATCCTGAGGCTGAGCAGCCTTCCATTCTGTGGCTCCTTTCCTTCTCTGGTTATCTTTAAATGGACACCTGGTTGCTTCCATCCTTAAAATAAAAAGATTTCTATTTTATTTTTTATTTTTATTTTATTATATGTGAGAGAGTATGTGCACATAAATGTAGGTGCCCCCAGAAGCCAGAACCCTGGATTTCCTGGAGCTAGCTTTGCAGGTGTGTGCTTAGCTGTCCAGTGTGGGTGCTGGGAACCAAGTCCAAGTCCTCTGCAACAGCAATCCTGGCTCCTAATGCCTGAGGCATCTCTCCAGCCATCCTCCCGTCGGTCTGCTTCTGTGAATAATGCTTCTGTCATTCAGGTGCACAACAAGTGTCCATTCAAGTCTTTCAGGTCTTAACCCAGGTGTGGGGTTGATGGATTGCAGTGGGTTCTATGTTGAATTTCCTGATACACCATGTGCTGTTTCCAGGGGTTGTGCCACAAGGACTCTGATTTCTTTTCCACAGCCTTGTCACACATCCCACCCCCAACCCCCACCTCCGCCCCCTGCTTTGATGTTGACCATCTGAGTGGCTGTGCAATGGTATCACATTGTGACTTGATTTGCACGTCCCTTGTGATCAGGGATCACAGGTTGATAATCATTTCAAGACTTTTGTGATTACTTCACAGGCTTCTGTGTCCTTCTCATAGCTGTCACTGTGTCCTTTCCTGAGTAGAATCACTTCCCCACACTAGTATGTTCAAAGGATGTTTCTTAATTCCCACCAATCATTATTAATTGGGTTGGTGTTATAGTGAAATGTGGAGGTGGAGGTGTATTTCAGACTTCAATGGTAAGTGATGCATTCATTGAGAATCCCCACTACCCATAATCCTCCATGTCTGGTTTCTAGCAGAAGCTTGTCAGGTGTACCACAGGGACATGCACACCGTGCACACTCCTAGATTCTAAGCAGCAGTTCTGGGGTTACAGTGAAATGAGAGGTGTCTTCGGGAAGGCCAGCTACAACTTGACATAGCTCCTTTGCTTGGTGCAGTGGTCAAGGACTTTGAAGCAGTTTAGAAGAGGCTTATCTTGTTTTATTTAGGAGATGTGGTGGAGAAGGCACTGTGGCAGGGAGAACTGGTGTGACTGCTCACACCTCAGCCAATCAAGGGCAGAGAAGTTGACTCGGAGCCACTAGATAAATCTCAAAGCCTGTTTCTTTAGTGGCCCACATCCTCTAGCCAGACTCCATCATGTCGAGACTCACAACCTCCCAAGGCAGTGTCACGAGGTGGAGACTGTGTTCGATCGCATGGACCTGAGACGTCTTACGTTAAAGCTATAACAACATCAATGCTGAGAGGATGGAGGGTAGAGAGGACCGCAGCGGGTGACAGTGTGACTGTCAGCAAGCAGGCTGAGAGCTCGCCCTGCTCGCTGAATGTTAGAGCTGCGTCGTTGGCATCACCCCACTTGTCTCCTGTGAGCCATGGCGGATGGGCTTACTGTGTGTCTTTTCTTGAAATTGGAACATTTATTTGTTTCATCAGAATGGTGTTACTGGGGCAGTTGTTTTCTAGATTATTCCTGAAGGCTAACAAGCCACATGTCGGTCCACTGGAGCCAGTAAGGCATTTTTAGTAGGTAGCATGGATGTGGTCCATGCCTGGCTCTGTCCCGTGCCTATAGCTTTGAGCATGTTGCTCTACCTAGGAGTCCGGCCTTCTTTCTTCACACATTGCTGATGATACTTGCTTTTGAGAAAAATAAAGGGAGTGATTAATGAGGGTATTAGTTTCCTAAGCCACAATTTGGTGGTCAAAAATAATACGAACGTTCTTTCCCAGGTCTGAGGCCAGATGTCCAATGTTGATGTTCCAGTCAAGGTGCTGGCAAAAGCGCATGGGCTCTCCCAGGATTTTAGGCGGGGATCCAGTCTTTGCTGCTCCCAGCTGCCTGTTGTGAGAGGCAAAATCTCTTTCCTTTTTGCATCGTAGAGTTTATGTAGACTATCAAGGAAGACAGATTGACAGGTGGCAGCCAGATTGGTTTCATTTACTAATCTTTATGTGAATACAAGCTCTTGTGAGGAGAAGGACGACTTGAAGAGGCAGAGAAGGCTGAAAGCTCAGGCTGTGTACTGCGTTCTGTCTGCTTCCGTGCTGGGATCGAGCCCAAACCTCGAGTGTGCTGGCGTACACTTGACAATCGGGTGACTTCCTGCAACTGCAAATGGGTGCATTCTGAGAAGTGCATTGGAACTGTCGCCTCTAAGCACAGCATTGTGCCACGTGGGACTCGGCAGAAGTCCTGGCTGAGGGGGAGCCTAGCACCTATTGCCTGATAGTGATGTGTCACATGCTGCTGCCTATTTTTATCTCCAGTGGGTCAGGCTGTGTAGGTACTAATATGGTGCATTGTTCCTTTTATTTTTTTTTAATGTATTTATTTTGTATGTGTGTTGGTGTATCAGAAGATGACCCACGGGACTTGGTTCTTTCTTTCCCATGTGTGGGTCCCAGGAATTGAACTCAGGGCGTCAGTGTTAGCAGCAAGCTCCTTTATCTGCTTAGCCATCTCACCAGCCAGTGCGCTGAGTTTTGCAAGGCTAAGATTTGAGATTAGTGGTTCCGATGAGGCTTGATTGCACTGAGGGACTTGCCTTTGTTGGGCAATCCTTGGGAGTGGTTCAGCCCCACTGTCCCCATTGCGCTGCAGACACACCATCTAGTGTCTCTCCCCGCATATAGCCAGCATTTTGGAAAGTCTTCAAATAATGGCCGTGAGTGGGAGCCTTGTGCTCATTTCTGTCAAGTGAATTGCTACATGGAAAGTCTGGTCTCATTCTGAAGAATTCCTGGTTTTTTTGTCTGGGGTGTACTGAAGGTGGAGGGCTGGGGGCTGGTATACTTGCTAATTTCACACAGCCCTTTCCAGTTCTGGAATAGACTCATCCGTTAAATCCTACTAGTGCATGTTTTCGGGGTGCCTTGATGTGTTAGGGGCTTTCTCTGGAAAGGGACTAGGTAGGCAGTAAGTATTCAGTTTAACTATTGAATTGTAACAAGAACTGTCCATCTGTTCAACACACGAGACCAAAGTTGGTGAATGGAAATAGGGTTATTCAAAAGCCAGACCGGAGGAGACGCCATCTCAAAAATCTATTCAAGAGTTTTCAGGATACAAAGAGGTATTCTTTGTTTAAAGAATTATCTTTCTGGGCTGGTGAGATGGCTCAGCGGGTAAGAGCACCCGACTGCTCTTCCGAAGGTGATAAGTTCAAATCCCAGCAACCACATGGTGGCTCACAACCATCCGTAACGAGATCTGGCGCCCTCTCTGGAGTGTCTGAAGACAGCTACAGTGTACTTACATATAATAAATAAAATAAATCTTTAAAAAAAAAGAATTATCTTTCTTTCTTATTTATTTATTTATTTATTTATTTATTTATTTATTTATTTATTTATATTCATTGTATGTTGGTCTGCTTGCTGTGCATGCTTGTGCCAAGGTGTGTGTGTGTGTGTGTGTGTGTGTGAGAGAGAGAGAGAGAGAGAGAGAGAGAGAGAGGACAGATTGTAAGAGTTGTTGGGATTTAACTCACGTCTTTACTTAGGGCCGGAGACAAGTGCCTCTATCCAGAGCCATGTCGCCAGCCCAAGGAGAAGTCTTAGAGAAAGAGGGAGCTGCAGTGAGACAGAGGCGTGATGCCCACGCACAAGATGACATCATCCTCACCTCTGGCCCTCATAATGGACTTCCATCCCTTGCAATCTTAACTGGAACCTAAGGAAAGGCTTCTTCTCTTCCACAAGACAATGAAGAAAGGTGTAAGGCAGAAGGGAGGGGGAGCAGGGGTCATTTTTAAATGAACCCCAGTTCTAAGGTGGAGATCAATTATGAGTACTATCAGAACTCCTTTGTGGCAGTTTGGTAAAGCACAGACTGCTGAGTTGCCACCAGTCTGTCATTGAACAGTTTCAGTGGCCTGTGACAGCTTTGGTACTGATGCTGAGATCCAGGAACCATGCTCTGAGCGGCCCTGTGCTTTGGGATCATGGTGGAGAGGGTAACGCATCCCAGAGTTTAGAAAGGGGCTTCTCAGCTGGGCTCAGAGTGTGCATGGCACCTGAAGATGTGAAGGTGAAGTCCTAGAAAGAGGCTGTGACTACTAAGGCTGGTTGACAGATTTTAGAACTTGACTGATTGCGAGGAGGAGGTTTGAATGTTGCAAGTCTAGACCCCGATTGTGTTGGGATATTTTTAGCCTGTGTAATGGCCACTTCTTGTCCTTCTCTGTGTGCGACCTGACAAAGGTAAATTCCAAAGGTAAATCCTCTGGAATGTGGTCCCTTAGTTTCTGCCATTGTACCAGCTAAGAATGCCGTATGACAACATCTAAGGCATCCACAGCAGAATTGACCCCACCTCCCTGTAACCCGCCTCTGTGTTCTACCCAACAACTTATTTGAAAAGTTTGCCATTTAATGACTTTTGTTTCATTATTATAAAAACTCCATCAGAATGTGTTATCTGGGAAGACCTAAACTCTGTGTCCTGTCCCACGGACACTTGTATTTGGCTTCAGAGGAAACTTTCTCTTTAAGAAAGATTTTATGCCATTTTGAATGTGTGTGTTTGTGTGTGTGTGTGTGTGTGTGTGTGTGTGTGTGTGTACGTTCTTGTGAGTGCAGGTGCCCAAGGAGGCCAGAAGGAACATCACATCCCCTGGGTGGGGCTGGTGGTAAAGGCTGTCTGGGCCACCTGACATAGGTGCTGTTGGGAACTGAATTCCCGTCCTCTGACAGAGCCCTGTCTGTCGCTCCTAACCTGGAGCCATCTTTCCAGTTTCTGTGCTGTCTCTTGCTCCATCGAGATCTAAGGTTTATCTAAGGTTTTTCTAAGGTTTGTCTTCCCGGGCCCGGCATATTTCACGGAACACGATGACTTCTGGTTACATACACTTTTCTGCAAACATCGTGATTTTTCTTTGGGGCTGACAGACACCTCACTGTGTGTATATACACTGTGTTTTCTTGATGGACTTTGTGCTGGTTCTATTTTTGTCTCCGCTGCTGTGAGCACAGCAGTGACAAACATGGATGTGCGTGTTTCTTTCTGCAGTGAGGAGGTCTACGTGAGTTCAAGGCCAGGCTGGTGTGCTCAGTGGACACAAGAGTCACGGAGGACAGGACAGCAATGTAGTGAGACACCCTGTCTAGAAAAAGACGACTCGTCCACTGTGGATGTAGGTATTAGAGAGAGAGAAATGTTTTAAGACCTGAGTTTCAGGAAGGTCTAGTATGTGAAGCTCCGTAGCTTGGACTTGGGCATAGCTTGAGTCTTGGTTTCCTCAACTGTGAACCTGGCATAGTATAGAAAGTTTCTTTCACAGGGCTACTATGAGGATTAAAGCTCCTACCTACCAAGTGCTGAAAAAAAATAGCCTCGGATGCAGAAAACGTGTATATGTATGGTGTGTGTGTGTGTGTGTGTGTGTGTGTGTGTGTGTGTGTGTGTGAAATCACATGTGTAAATCATATTAAACAAATTAAACCGCTTGTATTAAAAGTTAAAAATGGGGCTGGAGAGATGGCTCAGTGGTTAAGAGCACCGACTGCTTTTCCAAAGGTCCTGAGTTCAAATCCCAGCAACCACATGGTGGCTCACAACCATCCTTAACAAGATTTGACATCCTCTTCTGGAGTGTCTGAAGACATCTACAGTGTACTTATATATAATAAATAAATCTTTTAAAAAAAAGTTAAAAATGATGTTTTGAGCGGGTTGGTGCAGACCTTCCTGTGTGAGCTGTCTGGAGATGCTGTCTGCTTGTTTGTCATTGAGACTAGCGTGATGTGTAGCCCAAGTTGGCATCGAACTTGCATGTTGCAGAGGACAGGCTTCAACTTCTGATCCTTCTACCTCAGCCACCAAGTGCAGGGACCTGTCATGGCCACCACACCCTGTGTCTGGGCCTCTACACCCTGCCCCTTTGTCTCCTTTTTGCTTGTGTATTTTAAACCTCCAGTCTTATGCAGCTTATCCTAGAACATTTTAGCTTCTCCTGTTGTTGTGGTTGATTCTGATTGTGGCCTTGATAGGTCTAGCATCACCTAGGACACAGCCTGTGGGCATGTCAGCGGGGAAGGTTCCAGACAGCGTTAACTGAGGTGGGGGAGTTGTTGCAGCAAGGGGAGCTACATGCAGCCCAGAAGAGTAAGCACATCTTTGTGTTTCTAGAGAAGACTGCCTTGGGGAGGAGAGTCTGGGCATTTTTCTCCAGAATTTAGTTGGAATTAAATGTTTTAGAAACTGAAAGGCAGTTTCCAAAAGATCTCAAGAAGGCAATTTCTACCCTTTTCACTGTGAGTCACAAGGCATTTGGTAGTCTATTTACTGTTGTTGCAATGGCACTAGAAAGTTAATTAGAAAATTAGTTAAATTATTAAAAACCTAAGACTTCATATACAGTCCAGGATCCTAGCCTAGGGAATGGTGTTGCCCACAGTTGGGAGGGTCTTCCCACGTCAGTGAACTCAATCAAGACAATAATGGCCCTCCTCCCAGAGGCATCCCCAGAGCCCTGTCTCTCCAGCGTTCTCTATCTCATCAACTGAACACAACTGAGATTAACTATTACACTGTGCAGGCAGGAGGGCCTGAATTCGGAATTCTAATTCTCAGCATCTATGTTTAAAAAAGCTGGCCATGCCTGTAATTCTAGCATTGCTCGGCAGAGACAGACAGCTGCCAAGAGCTCGCTAGTCAGCCAGCCTAGCAGAAATGGTGATGGGAAGGGACAGTAAGGTGGAGGTGGAGGGCGAGAGAAGAAATCTCACGTTTTCTTCATGTGCTTGCATTGATGTATACACCTGCATACTCTTTGTATGCAACACACACGCACACTCACACGCACACGCGCGCGCTCACACACACACACACACACACACACACACACACACACACACAGTCTGCTTGCAATTGCTTGTACTTCCAATACTTGCCAGGTAGAGGCAGTGGGATTGGGGGTTTAAGGCTAGCCTGGGTTACATAATGAGACTTTGTCTCAGACAAAGCAAAGCAGAGCCAAACAGACGTCAGCAGCAGTGACAACAAAACCAACTCAACCTAGCCCCAGGCATTCAGCCACTCGACCAAACTACAACCAACAACAACCAAGACTGGAATGGTGGCAAGAAGATTCTATCTGGTAAACCATATAAAACCACTGTCTTCTCAAGCATTTTCTTCCTCTGTTCCCCAGCGCGGAGGCCAGCCTCGGTGGTGTGAGGCTGCTGCTGGACCACACGCACTGCCCTCCTGTCTACTGCTGACTAGGGGCAGAGGCTAGACCACACGCACTGCCCTCCTGTGTACTGCTGACTAGGGCCAGAGGCTAGACCACACACACTGCCCTCCTGTGTACGGCTGACTAGAGCCAGAGGCTAGACCACACGCACTACCCTCCTGTGTACTGCTGACTAGGGGCAGAGGCTAGACCACANGCACTGCCCTCCTGTGTACTGCTGACTAGGGACAGAGGCTAGACCACATGCACTGCCTTCTTGTGTAAGGCTGACTAGGGGCAGAGGCTAGACCACACGCACTGCCCTCCTGTGTACTGCTGACTAGGGACAGAGGTTCCTTTTTATGTTTCTACCTGTTGGTTCCAGCTGCCTCTTTAAATGGATTCTCAAATTAGATTTTCTTAAAACTGTTTTCCCTTACCCTGGCAACCAGTATGAAGCTTTTTTTTTTTTTTTTTTAAATAATTTAAGAATCTTTTCCTTTGTATTATTAAATCTCTTTTTCTGCCCCTTTCTTCTTTGGAAATTTGGAAAAATTTAGAACCCAGGACTTGGGGGGGGCGGGATATGCCCAAATGATGAGGACTCCCATGCCTTGGTGATGAGTCTTGGTTAGGACTGATAAAAACTGGTTTTAGCTTGAAGTCCATGCCAGACATTCAGTACTTCATAATGTTCCCTGGTGTGGTTCCCAGAGTTCACGAATTGATGTAGTTGTCCTACCCTTTTCACAGATGGCACAACTGAGACACAGAGGCCATGATTCGGATGGTAGGCGGAAGCAAGAATCCCATCGACCCCTCACTTCAGACCTCCTCTGTTCTTGGAGTTTGGTCCGTTTCCCTAGTGGCCAGCCTGTCACATTCAAAGGTTCTAGGACTTAGGACTTGAGGGCACCTTTTGTGAAGGGGACACACACTTTCCAAGAGGAAGGTCCTTTGGCAATTGAGCCTTCTGAAGATGCTGGGTCTGGTTTGAGGGTTCCCGGAAGACAGGTTCACTTTTCACTCTTTCCAGCCTTTCTCCTAATGCTCAGAATAAACAAACACACACGTGTCTCAGGCTGGGGAAGGCTGGAGAAATGGGGAGTCAAGATGGGCTGGCTCATGCAGGGGGTTTGACAGGTTCTGCGAGCACCTATGCTGGCCTGGAGAAGGGGCTGTTTTTTCAGGTGGCACAGCTGCCCTGGGGAGAGGAACGGGAGTGCTGGCTTCTCACCAGGGAGGGGACCCTGACTTCTGTGGCAGCCTGGACAAAGCACTGGGTGGGCTTGTTGCCCACCCCCTCTTCCCCCCCTCCTTGCCCTGTCTCCCTCCAGGTGTCTCCAGAGGTGTAGGGGAGGGAGCCTGGGAGGGATGAGGTAAAAGGCATACCGAAGGCGCCTGGTTATTTTTGCTTCCTGCCTGGGTGTGGGTGTTTGTGTTGACAGCGGCGGGGGAGGCATGATGGGTGCTGGAACACTTGGGTGCCCGTGGGGTGGGTAGGAGGTGGCGCCTGTGCCTGCCAGGCAGGTGACTTGGTGCTCACGTGGCCCTTAGGTTAGCCCTGGGGGGGGCTTTACAAGGCTGGGAGGGGACTGGGTTTGCTCCCCGACGATGCTGGAAACGGTCTGCTTTGACCTCCGTATTACAGGCACAGAGCTTTTCAGTACCTGAGAAGGTGACACACTCGGCTGCTGTGGCCGCTCTGGAAGGGGGTGATTCTGCCCAGGGTGACCCTGAACTCAGTTGGCCAGCTGAGTGGCATTCCTGTTGATGTGAGTTTTCTAGCTCCACCCCATAGTGTTCAGACTCACACCTCGAGATCCATGAAGGTGCTCACTGGGTGACTGTCTCCAGCTCGCTGGGCCTTTGCTCTGTGACTAGGCTCCACGGCACCTTCTCTGAGGTGTTTGTGCTTAGGGCACAGCCTTTCGTCACTGAGCCCAGCATGGCAAACATCCTGTAGCGCGGCCCCAAAGCACGTGTCCCCCCCAGCCCCCATTGCTCACCCCCAGGGACAGTGAAGAACCAGCCCTAGAGCATTCATTCAAAACAGAATAACCCTGAGGATACTGAGACTACATTCCTGCCAGGGTCGAGATGTGGGTGGAGCTAAGGGACGCACTGGTTCCAAATTGAGGCTCAGTTTCCAGCTAGGTCATTAAGGTTAGGGGCTCACTGGATAGAAATTCAGGTTGGAACTGTGGTCTAGAATTCTGCCTCTGAGACAAGATACCCAAGAAGCCTAGCCTACAATTTTTTTTCATGTTCCCTCCTGGATAGGTCCTTAGGGTTGTGCTAATGAAGTGCCACAGATGGGACAGGCTTCAAAGGACAGAAATTGATTTCATAGTTCAGAAGGCTGAGATCGAGCTATCTGCAGAGCTACACCCCTCTAAAGCCCTGGGCAAGACTCCTGCCCGCCTCCTGCGGTCCTCTCCTTCTTGCCTCCTGGCTTCTCCTGGCTCTCAGGGGCTGTGGCTTTGCCTCCATCTTTGCATGCCCTTCCCAGGATCTGCCTCTGGCCAATTTCCCTGTCTGTGATGACACCAGTTGTTGGAAGAGGGCCCACCTGAATTCACTATGATGTCATCGCAATTTCTGCCAGGATTTTATTTCCAGAGAAAGTCGCATTTATGGTTATAAGGGGTTAGAATTTCAACCTGTCTTTTAAAAAGTCTTCTTTTTAGATTTGTTTATTTTGATTGACTGCAAATGGGTGTTTGGCCTGCATCTGTGCCTGTGCGTCTTGTGTGTGCAGTGTCTGTGGAGGGCAGAAGAGGGTTTCCCATTGGAACTGGAGTTATAGATGGAGTTATATTTATACGCGTCCTGTAGAAGAGCAGACAGTCCTCCCAATCACTAAGCTTGCCCGTCCTCCCTCCCTCCCTCCCTCCCTCCCTCCCTCCCTCCCTCCCCTCCCCTCCCCTCCCCCATCTTGTCCACTGTGGAGTCACCACTCCAGCTGTGCTATCCCACACTGTGAGTCCTTGCTGCGAGCTAACCACTGTCTATAACACTTTCACTAGTGTCCGAGTGTCTGTCTGTCCTATTTCCCCGTAACCCAGCGGTTCTCAGCATGTGGGTTCTGACCCCCAACAGGGATCACAGATCAGATATGTAGCATTATGATTTATAACAGTAACAAAAAAATTAAAGTAATGGCGTAGTAATAAGTAATTTTATGGTTAGGGGGTCACCACAACATGAGGCGCTATACTAAGGAGCTGCAGCATAGGAAGGTTGAGAACTCCAGCTATAACCCCAGAGAAGACAGGCACCTTGGCCTTTCTTTATACATGATCGGTTATATTCCCTGCTACTCAATCCAAGAGCCGGTGGTTAATACATATTAGGCCAATCCAAATAATACCTGACTTTTCAAATGCATTGTCGTGGAGTAGAGTGACATGCTTCTGCTTTTTTAAAAGTTCATGTTTAGGTGCTGGCTGACAGTTGAACTCAGGGCCTCTCGTGTTCTAGGTCAGCTCTCTTGCTAGGCGACATCCTCGTCACTGCATTTAAAAGGATCTATCACTTACAAGTTAAACAGAGTCGGAGAGGAAGCTCGTCAGGTAAAGCGGCTGACACACAAGAATGGGGCTGAGCTCAGATGACTCATCAATAAAGCCAGCTACGTGCACATTCTGAAATATTACTTTGCCTCGAGAAGGAGGGTTCTCATAGTGTGAGATGAGTGTGGACAGCTCTGAAGATCCTCTGTCTGGTCCCACTTCTGTGGGGAACTGTGAGCAGTCAGGTGCAAGGGAGTCAGTCCTGGATGGATTCATAATTGACGAAGAGTCCCAGAAATGATGGTCATTCTGTTTGCACACCTAAGTGAGTGCACTTTATCCCACCCACTGTACTCCTTTTTAGTGGTGTGTGTGTATGTGTGTGTGTGTGTGTGTGTGTGTGTATGTGTGTGTGTATAAATCTAAGCACATCCTTTGTGTGCACGCATGTGGCAACCAGAGATCATCATCAGTTGCCTTTCTCTGTCACTTGTCACCTTACTGTCAGTGAACGTGGAGTGGAGCTGATTGGCCAGGTTGGCTAACCAGTGAGCCATGCCGGCCCTTCTGTCTCCACCTCTTGGTGCTGGGCTTATGTGTGGTAGACACGCTCAGCTCTTTATATGGATGCTAGAACTTAGGTTCTTGTGTCTGGACAGTGAGCTTTTACCCACCAAGTCATCTCCTTAGCCTTTTGTTTGTTTAAATGACTTTTTAGATTTGTTTATGTCATTTGTAAGAGAGTTTTGCCTGCATGTATGTGTATACCATGTATGTGCCTGGTGCCCATAGAGGTCAGAAGCGGGCATCAGATCCCTTAGAACTGGAGTTTTCCATGGTTGTGAGCTGCCACCTGGATATTGGGACTTGAACCATGGTCCTCTGGAAGAGCAGTGCTCTTAACATTGAGCACTCTGTGTTTATTTGTCATTGAAACAGAATGTTGTTAAATTGTCCTGGCCTGCTTTGTTACTTCATATATAGTCCAGGATGTCCCCAAATTTGAGATCCTCCTGCCTCAGTGTCTTGAATGCTTGGATATTAGGCATTGAAAAGGGTTGAAATTCTGAATTTTAAGCTATGGTCACTTTCTCATAAAATTTTAAGGAGAAAAGGTGTGTGTGTATGTGAGAGAGAGAGAGAGAGAGAGAGAGCGAGCAAGAATGGGTTGCAGAGAGCGCCGTAGCACCATAGAGGAAGGGATGTGAGCTCTGGACTGAAAGGCAGACTGAGGCTGGTGCCTGCTGGGATGGGAAGTAATCAGACAGGGTAGAAATTCTTGCAGATGGCAGTGCCTGGGCTGTGGGGCTGAGAACAAATCAGCTATTCTCTGTGTGGGCACCGTGATGAGGAGGAGCTGCGGTGGTCACCGGAGATCTTCCTGGCTCAGACACTTAAGTTTCCAACATCTGACGAGGTCAGGCCAATTCACTGATTGCTTCCTTCTTCTTTATAAAATCTCCACTCAGCTCTCGTTGTCCTCATTCCGAGGGCTCCAGATGGGCTTGATTGAAGCAATTGTGTTAGGTCAAGCATTCCCAGTGTTTGGGAATGGCCCAAATTCATTTGTCCTTAGAGTATGTTTTTCTTCATCACCCTTTACTCTCTAAGTTCCCCAGTTGCCAGGGCACATAGTTTTAGAATTCAGTTGGCCTTTTCCTGCCCCTTTTTCTTTTACCACTTATGCTGGACTTGAGGTCTAATTATTCATGCTGGCATTGACTAGAGCAACACCACTGCTCTGTAAGTTAACACTGCAAAGGTGGGCTCATGATCTCTGTTTTATAGACAACATTTTTTTTTTTAATGCTGGGGACAGAACCCAGGGTGCTGTATGCATCAGGCAAGTGCTCTGAGCTGCTTTCCAGCACAGACTTGGAGAGTGGTTCAGCAGCACTGATGGAACATGGTTTACTCTCAGCTTCGCTCCGTGGGCTGCTGCGAGCAGCCTGTGCACACTTCCAGTCTTCAGCATCTCTGCTTTCCTCGTGGTGAGGATCCTATCTTTCTGCTTAGTGCTTCCGAGGTCCAGCGCAGGGCTGCAGGACACCGACAAGCATTTGTAAAAGCTTGCCAGTGTCTTTAAAAGAGCAACTTTAAATTTCTTTTGACTTGCAGGCGTTTTACCCATCAAACCATTCCTTCTGTAGCTCAGGAGAGCACCCCCACCCCATCTGCTCGCAATGTCCTGTAATCTCTGCTCTCATTGAAGTTCTTTGGGTTCCATATTTTCCTCATTCCCCTTCAAGTCTAGCTGGGTTGCAAAGTTAAGTTTATGATTATGAATAAAAACTAAATAAGAAAAAAAAATAAAAGAGCTCATTCCAGCCTTGCTTCCCTGGGGGCAGAATAGCTCTATTCCAGGACTTAGTTGTTGGGGAGACAGGCCAGGCTCATCTACCTGTTTTCCCCTTTCTTTAGTCCTGAACTGAGGAGGAGATTTTAGCAAGCATGGAAGTAGCAAAAAATGAGGGCGAGTGGGGCGTGATGGTGCACGCCTTTAATCCCAGCACTTGGAGGCAGAGGCAGGCGGATTTCTGAGTTCGAGGCCAGCCTGGTCTACAAAGTGAGTTCCAGGACAGCTAGGGCTATACAGAGAAACCCTATCTCGAAAAAACCAAAAAAAGAAAAAAAAAAATGAGGGCCAAAGTGGATTGCTTTAACATCCCCCTAAAAAGAAAGGGGTGGCTCGGGCTGGTGAGATGGCTCAGCGGGTAAGAGCACCCAACTGCTCTTCCGAAGGTGATGAGTTCAAATCCCAGCAACCACATGGTGGCTTACAACCACCTGTAATGAGATCTGACGCCCTCCTCTGGTGCGTCTGAAGCCAGCTACAGCGTACTTATGAATAATAATAATAAACGAATCCTTGGACTAGAGAGAGCAAGTGGGACCGACCGGAGCAAGCGGGGCCAAATGGGGGCAGCCGGAGCGAGCGGGGCCCGACCGGAGTGAGCAGGGGCAAGAAAAAAAAAGGGTGGCTCAGGATCAAACCTAGAGAAAACAAGTGGGAATTTTGTATTTACTTATACTGTGGGTCACCGGCGGCTGTGCAGGGGGAGGGGGGCAGTCCTGTCCTTGAATTTGCCTTAGTTCTAATCTTTGAGTCAACTGTCAGTGTAGGAGGTTTTGCAGCCATGGAAGTTTTCGTTCCAATTATTTCAAAGGTGATAGATTGTAAGGCTAGAGAAATAGCTTACTGGTCAAAAGCACTGTCTACTCTTCCAGGGCACTGGGGTTCGGTTCCCAGCACCTGCATAGTGACTCATAACTATCCAACGTAACTCCAGTTTTAGGAGCTCTAAAGCCTTCTTCAGGTTTCTTTGTGTACTGCATGCACGTAGTACACAGACATACGATGTGCAGGCAGAATGCCCATACACACAAAATAATAAATCTTAAACAAAAATCCAAAACTAGTATTAACACTTTGTAGACTGAGACAGTGAGTTTGAGCTACATAATTGGAATAAATTAGGGGCTTCGGTTCCTCTGTGTGTGTGTATACACATCTCTGTGTCTATATTTATGTGTGTGGACCTGTGTGTATGCACCTATGTGCATATGTGTGCACCTAATTGTATGTATGTGCACCTGTGTATGTATGTAGTATGTGTACATACCTGTGTATATGTAGCTATATATATGTATGTGTGTGTGCACATGTGTGTATTTGTGTATATATGTATGCGTGTGTATATATACCTGTGTGTGCACATCTGTGTATATGTGTATGTGCACCTGTGTGTAGGCCTATGTGTATGTATGTATGTATGGTCTATACTAGTGTGTTTGCACATGAATGCACACACATACCTATGTGGGTATATCTGGCAGCCAGAGGAAGATACTGAGTTTCCTTTGCAGATGTTTCCATGGCCAGCTTTTACTTGGGTGCTAGGGATCTGATCTCAGACCTCATGTTTGCCCAGCAAACGCTATCATCACTAAGCCATTTGCCAGCAAGAGGAACGGGCATTGCTTTCAGGGTGGCTTCTGATGGTCAGGTGGAGAACTGCACCTCTCCGAGCTACCTTCTCGGATAACATTACAGAATGAATCGCCCCAGGATTGGATTCCTTGCTCCTCAGTGGATGTACCCACTTTTCTGGCTCTGAAGCTGAAATCAGACCCCCTTTGACTACAGATGTGACTCATGGTGGGCTTTGGTTCACCACAGTCCTGGTTGGCCCACCATGCATTTGTAGGCAAGCAGGAACCTGTAACTTCCTTAGCAAGTCAGGACAGCAGACATACTGTCAACTCACATGGACCTGTCTTGGAATGGTGCCATGCAATAAGAATAAAATGCAGGCGTCTTCTCCAGGGATGTCTTCCAAGGCCCCTGAGCTCGGCTCTATGATGTCTTTGTGTGTGAGGTGTGTGTGTGCATATGTCATCTGTGTCATGTCCCCTTCTCCTCTCACCCTCGTGTGCACATGTGGAGTATCTTTCTCTGTCACTCCTCCCCTGCCTTTTTTTTTGTTTTTGGAGACAGTGTTTGTTGCTGAGCCTGTAGCTCACCAATTTGGCTAGACTGGTTGGCCAACGAACTCCAAGGACGAACCCCTTCCCTAGTGCTGTGCCCAGCCTTTAGCTGAGTGCTGAGGGTTTGAGCTCAGGTTCCCACGGTTGTGCAACAAGTTCTTACCCACGGAGCCATCTACCCTGTCCATGTTTTCCTTTTTCTTTCTCTCCTCCCTCAGGTCTGGTTTGGTTCCAGCTCTAGGCAAGCTCATAATCCTACTCAAACAGGAGGCTTGCTTGTGAAGGCTCCCTGGCTCCACTGACTGCCGCCGACCTTCCTTTGCGCTTTCAGAGATGGAGACGCCCCTGGCAGAGAAATGGCAGCAGCCAGGCTTGAAGTATGGCCACTTGGATTAGCAATCTCTAACAGTTAGGATTCCTGTGCAGTGGAGTTCAGCCAAGGCTGCAGGCTGAACCAGGAAGCTGCCGATGGTGGATGGTCTAGGCGCAGCCGTCTCAGGATGCTTCCTGAATGAGGCAGCAGGCTCTCACCTGCCCGTGATCTCACACGCCTGCCTCTGTTCTAGCCCAGATCCCATTCCGAGGCTGGTTTCCTCATGTTTTGTGCTGCTCTGGATCTGGGGTGGGAGGTAAGGCGACGTGGCAGTCTGCCTTCTTACGTCAGAGACTGTGTGCTTCTGGCTGGTATTTCCCGGGCTGCTGTTGTCTGAGGTATGTCGCCCAGCAGACTGGTTTGGTCACCTTATTAGAACTGAGGCATATTGAGAAATCAATTCCACAGTGGAATTCCTTGACTCTGGAACTTTCCTCTGAGCTCTCAGATCAGCCAGGTGAAACTGGAATTGAGAGAGGGAGGTGGAAGAAGAGAAGGTGGTGGCTGTGCCTTCAGTAAGTATTACTCCAGTTGCCTGGTGACTGGGTGTTGGAGGTGAGTCATGGATTTGGTTGATCCTAGTCTCTGTCAGCTCTCTGTTGACCAGGCAGAGGTGGAAGATCACAGGGCTTTGGTCTAATGGTTCAGAACCAAGATTCCTTTCTCTTCCTTCTGGCCGTGCAGAGCAAAGCGAGCAACATGTCCTCTTAGCCGCCGAGCTGTCTCCTTCCCCTGTCGCTCGATTGACCAGTGATGTGCCGAGAACAGGTGTGTTAGAAGCTGAGCCTCCCTTATCCCAGTCCACCTCCAACAAGAGATTGCCACCAGTGTTTGAGGGCATTATGGGAGAGCCTGTGTGGGTGCAAGCCATCCTCTTCAGTGTGTGTGCTAGTGTGTGTGTGTATGTGTGTGAGAGAGAGTGTGAGTGTGTATGAGAGAGGGTGTGTGTGTGTAAGAGGATGGTTCGGACCTTCATTTGTATAACAGCCCATTCTGTAGCTGTGCCTTTGAGTAAGTACTTCAGCCTGGTAGCTGTCCCTGTCAAACCAATCATGGTTCTCCTTCTGCACAGGCCCTGCTATTGAAGACAGGCCTTCCTGGTGCTCATTAGCCATCTTTGTAAAAGTTCCATTTCCTGAAGCCAGTCAGGAAACTTCCTTCAGAGTGGTGGCCTGGGAATGACCTGGGGCTGCTGTTAGGACAAGCTGCTGACTTGGAAGCTGAAGCCAGATGTTTGTTCATACCGTGTGAAGGCTGGGTGGGCCAGCATCCGGGTGGTAGCTGGGCTGGTTCCTTCTTGGGCTCTGCAGGACTCTTCTTTTGCTCCTTGTAGCCCTCGATGGACTACGTCAGTCTATCTCCCCTTCCCCACACAGATGTCATCTCCCGTGTGCTGTTTTTCCTTGATTTAAGGACACTGGTCTAGTGGCAGTTAAGGGCCTCACCCACTCCAGCACAAGCCTCCCAGCCTGATTCTCTCCCCAGACTTTTTCAGAGCAGCTCACATTCTAGGACGGTGGTCGGTGGCCGTTAGATGGGGATATAGTTGAGCAGGTGGAGCACTAGAGGTTGGACTGGCCCCCCAGGTGACACTAGGACAGGGGTGCTGGCCGCTAGAGAGCAGTGATCACGGAAGACAGCCGTGTGTGGCTTCCACACACAAGTGTGAACACTCATCCACATGGACACACACATACACACACACACACACACACACACACACATGCAAAGGAAAAAAGAAGTGCTTCAGTATACTGAATTTTAGGACATAGTTCAACTCCTAACAGATTTTTTTCACGTAAATTCAGTTTTTTTTTTAAATTTTTTTTAAACTTTATTATTATTTTTTTTAATTTTATTTTTATTTATTATATGTAAGTACACTGCAGCTGTCCTCAGGCACTCCAGAAGAGGGCGCCAGATCTCATCAAGGATGGTTGTGAGCCACCATGTGGTTGCCGGGATCCGAACCCATCACCTTAGGAAGAGCAGTTGGGTGCTCCTACCCGCTGAGCCATCCCACCAGCCCAAATTCAGTTTTTTTAAAGACATTTATTTTATGAGTGTTTTGCCTACATGTCTGTCTGTACATCACATGTATGTCTGTACATCACGTGCATGCCCAGTGCCCATGGAGTTCAAGAGAGGGTGTCAGTTCCCCTAGAGCCGGAGTAACACATGGTTGTGAGCCACCATGTGGGTACTGGAATGAAACCCAGGTCCTCTGCAGGAGCAACACATCCTTTTAGCCACTGAGCTGTCCCCTCTGTCCCCTAGTTTATGTTCTGAGTGTGATGCAAATTAGTGGAGGGGCAGGGCCTTCTGGGCTAAGGGGCTGATGTTCCACGGGGGTTGTGTTAGGCATTTTCAACTTTGACCTCCTCAGGTGGGTTCCACACGAGAGAAGTTGGGTCTCAGACCTTAAGTGACTGGCCCAGTTTTGTGGCGAGCTGGGCCGAAGTCCAAGTTTCTTGCGACTGTTTTTCCGTCTTTCCTCTTTGCTGCTGTCTGTCCTTGGTGAAGGGATCTCCCACATGTCATCCTCTCTTTCCTATCCTTTGTCCACAGCAGATAAGCCGCAGGGAGATGGGGTGAGTCAGCCCATCCCTGTTACTGATGTTTGTGTCCCTAGCTGGGCCACATGCTCTCTGCCGGGCCTGTCTAGGCATTGTTCTATGACAGACAGGGTTCTGAGTGCTTTGCTACAGATATGACTTTGAAGTTCTAGGGGTGACAGACCCTCTCTTGTCACCAATTACGTGTCTGATACCTGGTGCTTACAGCAGCTTTTAGGCATACCATACACGGTGGCGTGCCTGAGGGAACATTCCAGAAAACACTGGAGGTAGGGAATGGAGCCATGGTGGTGGCATTCAGAGTAACTGTGGGTTTGGGAAGGGAGGGCAGAGGGAGCGAGGGAGGGGGCAGGTGCACAGAGAGATGGGGAGAGGCAGAGGGAGCGAGGGAGGGGCAGGTGAACAGAGAGATGGGGAGGGCAGAGGGAGCGAGGGAGGGGCAGGTGCACAGAGAGATGGGGAGAGGCAGAGGGAGCGAGGGAGGGGCAGGTGCACAGAGAGATGGGGAGGGCAGAGGGAGCGAGGGAGGGGCAGGTGCACAGAGAGATGGGGAGGGCAGAGGGAGCGAGGGAGGGGGCAGGCGCACAGAGAGATGGGGAGGGCAGAGGGAGCGAGGGAGGGGCAGAAACACAGATGCTTACTGTGCCCTGCCTGGTGCTCTGTCAACTGGAAAGCCAGATGAACTTTCTTTTTCCACCTCTCTGTCTGGTTTCTCAAGGCAGCAGCATCTTGTCTGTCTGTCTGTCTGTCTGTCTGTCTGTCTGTTTTGTGCAGGAGATTGCACCAAGCACCTTGCACATGTTAGATGAGTTTATGCCGCTGAGTCACAGGTCTTGGTCTTCATGTACAGGTCTGTTGTCACACAGGGTCAAGTGCTGTGCCCATGAAGCTCAGCAAGGAGCTTTGGGGAGGGCAGCACAGCGCCCTCTGCAGCATAGCGCCCCCTGCAGCACAGCACGCCCTCTGCAGCACAGCGCGATTCTGATCTGCTGCTTGTCGGGCTCACCTTTGATGACCCTCAAGAACTCTTCGAAATACGGCTTAGACTTAATTTATTCCATCTTCAGTGATGCTGCAGAGAGTGGCTTGTGGGTCAGGCTCTTCAAGGTGGTGGCAGCTCCTGGGGAGGTCGGTACTGTCTCTTGTTCAGCCTGTACCGAGGAAGGGAGGGGGCGATTCTAGCAATTCCCAAACTCCAGCACTACCAGCAGAGGTGTGGAGGATGAACGAACCAGGAGTCACCTGATTAAGTCTTAGAAACGGAGATTCTGTTTGGAGAACAAGGCTATGGGGAGTCGTCTGCTGTAAGGAAATGACATAATTTGTTTTATGAGTGAATTCTATCCAGTTATGCAGAAACTTGATAGGACATGCCTTCCCAAGCCCATAGCTTTGCTTGTCTGGAACGAATCCTTTCTAAACAGTCAGATCTCAGTGATGGGGTCACCTGTGGGCAACACCCCACCAGGTGGCTTTTATCCTGCGTCTTCTGTTTCTCTGGTTGAAGTGACCCCCAAATGTGCTATATTTCATTACAGTTTCCAAAGTGCTTTTGCTTATTTATACTTTGAGTAGGCAATATGGTCATGTGGCTCAAAACTAAAAGCATATAAAAGAAGGTCTCTCCTTTACACTGTTACTCAACTACCCTGTTACCCTGGGATCAGTTCAGTTTCTTATGAGTGCTGGCTGTGTTGCTTTCAGACAAAAGCATCTGTCAGTATCTGTCTTCCATTGGCTGCTTATACATAAAGATCCTCTGTATGTGTGCGTCCACATGTGCACACATATGTTCTGGAGACCAGAAGTTAGCTTTAGGTATCCACCACCTTGTTTGTGTGTGTATGAAAGGGACACATCGTGTGTGTGTGTGTGTGTGTGTGTGTGTGTGTGTGTGTGTGTAGGTCAAGACAATTTGTGGGAATCAGTTCTTTCTGTACTCGATATGAACTCCAGGGATTGACTCAAATTATCAGGATTAAGAGGATCTCTTACTCGCCTGCAACTGCCAAATAGATTAGGCTGTCGTCCAGTGACTGATAAGGATCCTCCTCTCTCTACCTCCCCTACCCTGGGAGTCGAAGGCTTTATCACCATGCCTGGCTCTGTTACTCAGGCTCTGAGGATTGAACTTGGGTCCTCACACATGCAGTGAAAGCGTTTCACTAAGCAAGTTATCTTCCCAGCCCAGGTTAGAGATCCTCCCAGTGCACAGATAACTTCCATGCTTACAGGCCTTGGGTTTGTCATCGTTTCAAACTTAGAGACGAGGTACAAGGATGGTACAAAAGCTCTGGATGTTGTTGAGGTTTTGAGTGTCCCCTTGTTCAGGTTTCACCTTTTGGCTACATCATGTGTTTCCTTCTTCCACCCTTTCAACCCCCTAACACTAGGCAGGAGAGAAAAAAGGATGGAGGGAAAAGGGTGACTACTTCCTGCTGGCTAAGGGCATCAAGTTCCCCGGGGGCAAGATAGATTTTTGTGTCAGAATCGTCTCTTTGCACCTGACTATTCAACAAACCACAACCAGCTGCCACCAGCTGCCACCAAGAGCACCCAACCACCAACGGGCCAACTAGCCTCCCACTGTAGGGACTTTATCATTTATATGTCCTCTGAAAAGTCCCCAGAATTCCAAACATCACACACTCACAGAAATTATCTGCAGCTGTCAAAACCACGCCCCTGTTGGAGCACGAGGCAAATCATAATCAGCTGCTGTGGGAAGTCTGAAGCAGCCCCACATCCCACACCTGAGATGAAAAGGAAAACATTCTTCTATTTCTGTTTTTAAAGAAACCCAAATCCTCACTCCGGTTGCCCCTGTGATGGATGGGGGGGGTGTTAAAGGGTGGGTAGCTCATGAAGGCATGCGATTGGGGAGTGGGGTCAGGCTCAGAGCATTAGCCCTTTTGCCCTTCTGTATCCTGCCATGCCAGGGGCATCAAGTTCTTTGCTATGGGAGATGCAGAACACTGAATATTCTAGTGTCTTCATCTTGGACTTATGCCACCGTTTCCAGAATTATGAGAGGTAGACTCTGCCCTCCATAAATTACTTAGCCTGTGGTATTGAATAAGACATATACTATCTGCTGAGTCTATAAGTGTTTACATTTCCTCTATTTGTATTGTAATTTTTTCTCCATGTATATAAATATATTCCCACACACATCTGCACCTGACACATTTATCCTCAAACACCACATTTATACATATGTGCATGCGCACACACACACACACACACACACACACACACACACACAGACCTACTTCTGAGTACTTTGGTAGTGTCTCGGTCCTTGGCTGCCTGAGTGCTTCTGTGGTGGCGCACGCCTTTAATCCCAGCACAGGGGAGGCAGAGCCAGTTGGATTTCTGAGTTCAAAGCCAGCCTGGTCTACAGAGTGAGTTCCAGGACAGCCAGGGCTACACAGAGAAACCCTGTCTCGAAAAACAAGCAAACAAACAAACAAAACAAAACAAAAGACTGGGAAAAGCAAGCTTTCCAGGAAAAATGCCCCTTCCTCTTTCTAAACAAATCAAACCTTCACATTAGACCTGGGAGTAAAACTCTTTTTTTTGTTTTTTTTTTTTGTTTTGTTTTGTTTTGTTTTTCGAGACAGGGTTTCTCTGTATAGCCCTGGCTGTCCTGGAGCTCACTTTGTAGACCAGGCTGGCCTTGAACTCAGAAATCCGCCTGCCTCTGCCTCCCGAGTGCTGGGATTAAAGGCGTGCACCACCATGCCCAGCAGGGAGTAAAACTCTTACCTTGTGTGCTGGTTAATAAAACTGCCAAGAAATATATATATATATATATATATATATATATATATAAATAAATTTATTTTATGAGCATGGGTATTTTGCCTGTGGAGGACAGAAGAGGGTGTCCTGTCCTCTGGAACTGGAGCCAGTAGCCACTCAAGGTGGAGGTGACTTCCATCTTTGCTGTGCCTCTGTCTCGGTTGTGCCACAGGGAGATGCCTAGGAGCTGACGGCCCGCCTCACACCCAGGGCACTGTCTTTCTGAGGAGGCTTTTCCATATGGGCTGCCACTGATACCGGCTGTGACAGGGCGTCCCCTCGCATCTGCCAGGCAGCTGGGGTCTTTGCCTCATGTCCCAGCGCAGTTATTACCCTCAAGTTGCCTGGTGCTGTGGCTGCCATGAAATTTGTGGTTGGCTGTTTTCTTGCCTTTGAAAAAGAGAGTTGCTCTTTTACTTGTGAAATAACCCTTTTCTCAAAGTAGGAGGAAAACACACAGGCCATGTTCATTTCATCACTTATACATCTCTGCTGTTACCAGGCCATGCATTTAATTTCTTCCAGATAAGGTCTTGTCTGTCCCAGGTTGGCCTTGGCTTTCTTACTGTGTAGCCAGTGATGACCGGAAGTCCTGGTCCTTCTGTGTCCCCCACCCCCACCCCCAGACCTGGGATTGATCATGCTTGGTCTGGGATTGATCATGCTTGGGCTGGGATTGAACCAACGCCTTCATGCATACAAGGCAAGCTCTCTCACTAACACCTAAGCTACACTCCAGCCTGGCCTTTGCTTTTGAGTCAAGGTCTCCTGTAAGCCTGGGCTTGTCTCAAACTGACTTAAAGAAGGCTGGCTTTCTGTTTCTGAAGTTCTGAGATTACAGGTGTGTGCCAACCTGCCTAGCTTTCATCTATCCAAGAATTTTTTAAGATTTATTTTGAGAGTGTGTTTTGTTGGTATGTGTGTACATGTGCCATACATGTGCTCGGTGCCTGAGTGGGTCAGAAGAGGGGGCCAGGTCTTCTGGAAGCAGGGCCTTGGCTGGCTGTGAGAACATGTGGATTCTGGGAATGGAACTCAGAATTTCAGCAAGCACAATTTCTCTTCATTACTGAGTCATCTCTCCAGCTCCCACTTAACTTTCAAAAAATTGTGTGTGTGTGTGTGTGTGTGTGTGTGTGTGTGTATGTGTGTGTGTGTGACACATGAGTGCAGATACAACTGGCGGACAGAAGAGGGCGCTAGCTCTTCTGGAATTGAACTATAAGTGATTTTTTTTTTTCAACTTTTATTAGATATTTTCTTCATTTACATTTCAAGTGTTATCCAGAAAGTTCCCTATATCCTCCCCCCTCCCGGCCCTGCTACCCTACCCACCCGCTCCCACCCCCTGGCCCCGGCGTTCCCCTGTATTGGGGCATAAAAAGTCTGTATAACCAAGGGGCCTCTCTTCCCACTGATGGCCAACTAGGCCATCCTCTTCTATATATGCAGCTAGAGACACGAGCCCAGGGGGTATTAGTTAGTTCATGGTTGTTCTTCCACCTATAGGGTTGAAGACCCCTTTAGCTCCTTGGGTACTTTCTCTAGCTCCTTCTTCCTTGGGAACCCTGTGTTCCATCTAAAAGCTGNATTTGTATGACAAGAACTTCAAGTCTCTGAAGAAAGAAATTGAGGAAGATCTCAGAAGATGGAAGGATCTCCCATGCTCATGGATTGGCAGAATCAATATAGTAAAAATGGCTATCTTGCCAAAAGCTATCTACAGATTCAATGCAATCCCCATCAAAATTCCAACTCAATTCTTCACGGATCTAGAAAAGACTATAAGTGATTTTGAGCTGCCTGATGTGGCTGTTCTAGAAGAGCAGCAGGTGTTCTTAACCACCTAGCCACTTCTCTAGCGCCTCATCTATCTTTTCTGCTCTCATTTTTCTCACACAGATCTGTTTCTTTCCCTTCCTTCCTTTGTCTTTCCTCCTCTCATCTCCTCTTTTCCCTTCTTACCCCCTTTCTCTCCCTCCCTCCCTCCCTCCCTCCCTCCCTCCCTCCCTCCTCTCTCTCTTGTGCTGGAGACAGAACCCAGAGCCCTGGGCATAGCAGGTGTGTTCCAGCCTTTGTTTTGTTTTTCTACTCTTCTGGAAGCTACATTTTCTGGAGCACACGTCCTTAGCCACAGACGGGGAGACTCATGGCTACCTTCTTCTCGTTCACTGTCCTGCCGGCTCTTTCATTCTGTTGGGTAACAGGAAAGAAGAGTGTGGGTAGTTAGTGAGGACTAGAAACACAGCACAGGCCGCAGATCGCAGGGCTGAGATGAGGCTGGCTGACGCGGGGGCCTGCTTTTCTGTCTGTTGCTGGTGTAGCTCCTTCCTGTCTTTGTGAAGTAGCCCTTTGGGGTCTAATCTTTGGTGTTTTCTTCCTTTCTGTTGCTATGATAAAATACCCTGGCAAAAGCAACTTGAAAGGAGAAAGGGTTTATTGGTTAAAAATTCCAATTTACAGTCCATCACCGCCTAGGAATTAGGAAGGTAGGAACTGGAAGCTGCTGGTCTTCTGTAGTTAAGATTATTCATTCCACGCATGCTAGGATTTGGTTTGGTTCTGGTTTCTTCAATCTTTTATTCAATCCAGGGTCCCCTTCCTAGAGAACGCCACCACCAGCAGTGGGTGAGTCTTTCAGCCTCAACGTAATCAAGATAATCTCCAAATGGCCAGTTCAATCTAGAAAGTACATCACAGAGACTCCTTTCCCAGGAGACTCCAGATGCTGTCGAGGTCACAGAACACTAATTACAGGGCTCTGAGTCCTCACGGCTGAGAGGACTGATCTCTGTAGTGTTCTAGATATGGTTAGAACCCTCTCCAAAGCTTTGTGTGTCATGGTAGCCTAATCATTAAAATTACATGCTAATGGCATTAAGAGGAGGGGGTTTGATCCATTTATGGATAAGGTGGGTGGAGCTGTGGCTGGATCTCGGTGGCTTCCCGAGCAGATGCACATATAAGCGTGTGTTCTTTCCATCTCTTACCCCACCAGCTCCTTTGGCAGCAAGACAGCCTCCACTTAGATAAGGCCCCTTAGCTTTGCATTTCTAGATCCTGAGTTCAAATAAACCTTTTTTAAAATTTTATTTTATTTTATTTTTATTTTTTATAAAATAGCCTGGCTCAAGTAAGTTGTTAGTATTCAAAAGCTGATTAATACAACTTCTCAAAGACCCTAGTCTTTGAGACAAGGAAGGAGGGCATGTGTGCATGAGTGTGTGAATGTGTGAGTGTGAGAATGCGTGAGTGTGAGTGTGTGAGTGTGTGGGTGTGCTTATTTCACAAGGTCCAGGCTTGCCTTGGTATCACCAGGAGCCGAGAATTGCCTTGATCTCTTCATCTTCCTGCTCTTACCTCCTGAATGTTGAGACTACAGGTATGTACCACCACACCTGATCTAACAAAGGCTCCATTTTAAATATCATTTTGAGGGTTAGAGGTTCAGCATGGATTCTGTGGACACACAAAGGTTTAGATTTTCACTCAAGCTGTAACATGGAGTCTTAGAATGAGAGGGTGCTCTCTGAGTAAACAGGACTGAGATTACAGGGCATGCTGTGCTCCCAACCATGATTGTGAGATTGTGTGTGTGTGTGTGTGTGTGTGTGCGCGAGATTTAACATCTGAGCCTTGTGTGGTTGGGCTAGGAAGTGGTAGGTGAACTTTGGAGCCCACTGTGTCCTGCCCTTTAAGGTTCCTCCGTTGCTTTATTTATTTTGCTTTTGGTAGTGGTTGGAGCTTCTGTTTGGTTAGGTCCTTGCCCAGGAAGGGGTGTCAGGTTTGGAGGCTGCCCACAGTGCTGACTCTGAGGTTAATCCAGCCAGCAGGACACATGGTCTACCACACTCACTCCTGAGCACCATCTGTGCCTGGTGGCCTCTTTGTGGAGGGAAGGATGTGAAGTGACAGGTGTCTGGGGTGCACTGTTTTTCCTGGGTGTCTCAGACTATTCAGGTTGTGTGTTGGACAGCTCTTCGCTGCTTTGAAAAACACCTGATGGACATTTAAAGGGGGGCACAGTTACTCTGGCTGCCAGTTTCAGATCTCTCAGAGGCTTCATTGCTGTTAGGCATGTGACAGAAAGACGTGGCAGAGAAAACATATCCACCCTATGGCCCGGAAGCAGAGGTGTGTTCTCAGTGCCCACCTCCTCCAACCAGGCACCACTTTCCAATAGCCTTCCAATTCTAAACTCATCCATCTACCAGTCCAGCAATGAGGTCTCGCCCATGTTCATGTTCTAATTCACTCTTAGCTGTGTTGGCATCCACACTTGAGCCTTTTTGGGGAACACTTCATACCCACACTACTTCAGGCTGATGGAACAGGCCGGGCCACAGGCTGGAAGCTTGGGAGCCACACAGTTTCTGGAGGCTGGGATATGCGTGCACAAGTGTCCGGGCCTGGTTCCTGTTCCAGCACAGGCCGCCATCTTTTCCTGTGTCCTTATGTGGTACACAGGAGAGGGTGTTCTCTGGAGTCTCACTCACAAGGCACTGAGTGCCTGTATGAAGACTCTACTGCATGACCTAGTCATCTCCAGAGACTCCCTCGTCACCTGGTGGGAGGCTTCTGACTGTGACCTTGCAGGAGCATGAGCTGAGACCAGGTCTGTATGATCCTGGGTCTTATCCTTTGCCCAAGGCTTCCTCGGATGGCTTGGAGTCCCGATGAGCTGTCTCCCCACTCCCCCGAGATGGGACAAGGACCACTGTCTCTGCTCCTATTGGTTTCCGAGACCCCTGTTACCAGATCCCGTCAGGAGGAAGTACCTGCTGGGTTTTCCACAGTCTCTCCTTTCTTTCTAAGTCTCCCCAATGTTTCCCAGACTCCTCTCTGCTATGAAACACACCCCTACGGATTCTCCAGTTGCTCTGGAGTGAGTGGGAGGTGACGACTGTGGAAGTAGCTCCTCCTCCTCCTCCTAGACATCCACAGAGTGAGACACGAGGCTCACCATGTTGAAGCTGTGACATGTGTATGAAAATAAAGTTTAAATTAGATGGAGCCTTTCTCAGCCTCAACCTGGTGCTGGCTGTCTTAACACTGGGATGGAAATAAACTGGCTCTGGCTTCTTGGCACCAGACCCACTCACTCTGCCTTTTACACACTGTCTTGTGGGTTGGCGTGGGGGTGTAGTTGCAGGCCTGGAGCTTCAGAGCCCATGGCCTCCTGAAACAAAGATGGGAGAGTCTGATCCCAGCCTAGTGGGCACACTATGCCAGCTGCTTTAGGGCCCATTGATTTTTGCCTACAGAAAGAACGCCTTTCTAAACAAAGTCAGGGGAACGGATGGGAGGCTGGCAATACAGCGTGACCCAAGACCATGTCCTCAGTCATTCCGCAGGGGTATGCTGGCATGGCATGGCCATGTCACTTAGTGTCTGTGCTTTTGTGTCTTCGTCTGAGAGACAGGTATGGCAGTGTCATTACCATCTTCCCCACCTCTAGCGATGATGATAAACGATAGTGCCTGGCCCAGGCCTGTTCAATAACCTATACTCATCATGGTTATTATAATTTAACGGTTGCTACGAGTCTTAGTCTTGGGTCACTGCCAAGGTCTCCCACGATGTTTTCAGCCTGGGGTGGGGACGCTTCTGGTTTTGTTGAGGACTGGCAGATCGAGCCGTTGCCTTCACCAGATGCACACTGGTGGCGGGCGGGCGGGTGGGCCTGTCCCCGGGTGTCAGCTTGTGTGTTGCGCGACCCTTCTGCTGTGCTTACGGCTCCCATCCCTTCCTCTCCCACCCAAACCATCACCGTACACAAACGAAGGAAGCTTGCGCAGCCCCTGTGACAAAGGCATAGATAGGCTCGACTGCATTTCAACGTGTCAGGCTGCTCTGCCAACAAGAAGGTCAGATCTTCAGATTTGTGTACAAACAGAATTTCCCAAGATCTATGTCATGAGAAATACAGATTTGGCCTTTGTCCTGGATCCTGGCTTAACGTTGCTAGAATGTTCTTTGTCTTCTATGCTATTGAGATGGTTGGCCTGGTTGTTGGTGTTCTATCTAAACTCCATCCCCACGGTTACCTGGCAACAGCCAGGTAGGCCTGGCTCACTATAAAAGGGGCTGCTTGGCCCCTCCTCTCTCTCTTACTCCTGCCTCTCTCCCTTGTCTCTTTCCCTTTGTTCCCTCTCTCTCCCCTTCCCCTTTCCCCTTCTCTCCTCGAGGTCATGGCCCACCTCTAGAGGTCATGGCCCGCCTCTACTTCTCTACTTTCTCCTTATTCTCTGCCCTTCTGTCTACATCTAGTATTCTCTTAACTCCCCTCCCCATGCCCTAAATAAACTCTATTTTGTGCTATACCATCGTGTGGCTGGTCTCCTGGGGGAAGGGATGCCTTGGCATGGGCTTGCTGAGACATCCCCTTCCCCATACCTCACCACATCACACCCCCCCCATAGAACTTATTCCTATACCTTTTATCTTTTTATAATCGCAACACTGATTGGCTTTCGGATGGGACTAAGTCTCCAAAGAGACCAAAATGTGTTCAGAGGCTGAAACTCTTGGCTCCATCCTCCCCTCTAGGGGGAGACAGGGACTGGAATTGAGCTGATTACAATGGCTGATGGTTTGTTCATATGGGACCTCTGAAAGGTCATCAGACAATGGGGATCTGGAGGTCCTGGGTTGATACAGGGAGGGCGATGTGTCAGAAAGCCTGCGTCTCCTTCCCTTCCCCCATGCACGTAGGTCCCCTGGCCATTCCTGAGTTGGAGCCTTTATAGTAAACCTGTTGCTGTAAGTGTTTTCCTGATTCCTGTGGGTGTTGTAGCAAGTGATTGAACCTGAGGAAGGGTTGTGATTACACTTGGACTTGTCGTTGAGTCGGCAGAAGCACGGCACCTGCTGCACTCACTTTGTAGCTTATGTCTGAGGTGGGGCTGAGCCCTTGCCTTCTGAGGGTGACCCTACCGCCCTACGCCCCCTGTCGTTGTTAAGTATTTCTGAGCTTGTGGCACACTCGGCTGGTGTCCAGAGTTGGACAGCTGGTAAGTAAATGGAAAACTCTTCCAATTTGGTATCAATCTGTTGTGACCACAGCTGGTTTGTAGTATAAGTGGAATTGGATCCCCCAGGAGAGGGAGGTTCAGGGTGGAGTAGTGACTGCGTTACGTTTAATGTTGAGCCGGGAAGGGCTTGGATGGTGGTCTTCACAGCACCTCTTTCTCCACTTTTTAATGTTTTGTATTTTAAGTGTGTGTGTGCACATATTTATGCATATGTAGGTGTGTGTGTGTGCTTGTGTTTGTAGGTACCTGTGTTTGCACACATGTGTATGCATGTGTAGGTGTGTGACTGCACATATGTATGCACATGTAGGTGTGTGTGCACTTGTGTTTGTGGGTATGTATGTTTGCACACACGTGTATGCATGTGTATGTGTGTGACTGCACATATGTATGCATATGTAGGTGTGTGTGTGTGTATGTGCATGCATAGGTGTGAGTCTCCACCCTTTTTTTTTGCTCTAGAATTTCTCTCTTTCTCTTTCTTTCTTTCTTTCTTTCTTTCTTTCTTTCTTTCTTTCTTTCTTTCTTTCTTTCTTTCTTTCTTTCTTTCTTTCTTTCTCCCTATGTAACAGAGTCCCTGGCTGCCCTGGAACTTGCTTTGTAGACCAGACTGGACTCGAGTACTAGGATGAAAGGTGTGATCTACCACTGCCCAGTGCATTAAATTATGTCACAGACTAGCTGTTTCCTAGTTGGGGGGGGCACATCTCTAATTTTGCTTTTCAGTGACTTAAGCAGCTGACTTAAGAGCTCCCAAATCTCCTCAGATCATCGGTGTTTTCCCTATTTCTCTTCTTCACGATAGATTACTTTGCCGTTTCAACTCTGGTTTCTAAACTTTGTCTTCAGGACACACAGGGCCCTTCCCCCCAACTCCCCTTTTCTGGGAGTGTCCTTCAAGTAGCCCAAAGCCTCCTTGAAATGGATTTGATTTCCTATAACTTACCCCTTCAGTCCAGCGTGTGTGAGCCATTGACCTCCTCTTTTCTAGATACAGCCCAGCTAAGTGTTTTCTTTGCAGATATCTGTGTTGGTCCTGAGGCTAGTCACACACAGCACCTGGGATGCCATCCCTACCCGTCTTCCACACCTCTTGCCATTTGCTGGTCCTGTTTCATCTCAAACTGTAGAAGTTTGTGTTGATCTGGAGGGAAGTTCTGTCACCAGTGTGCTGAGCGCCTCTGTGGCTGTGTCAGGTAAGCCGCTGAGTCGCCAGCTCTGCTTCCTCTGTCCCATGGTGTGGGCTTAGGGTGGTTTTCTCAAGCTCTGAAGTCATATGATGCTGTCTGTGGCCAGCAAGTCTAGACTGTTGGCTGGTACAAAGAAAGAGGAGAAGAGTGGGAGAATAAAAGGGTGTGAGTGGGACCGGTGTGTCCCACTGGGCCCTCCCCTTCAGTGACAGCTTGCTGAGGTCTCCAGACCAACAGACATTGGCCACACTGAAGTGGCTGCTGGCCAGGTAGGACACGCTTGAATTATTACTCCAACACTCAGTTTCTCCCCAGCACAGTCAGCTGTTTCTCTTGGCTTCCTTCATGTGTGACTGTCCTTTATTTGGCTTGGAAAGCCCAAGTCTCCTGTAGCCTTGATGGTTGTCACCGGCAAGGACTCGGCCTTCCTCCTCTTAGAAGTTTACTTGAGACACCGCTTCTCCTCTGCCTCAGGTAACTGACTTGTGCTCTTAAGTCAACCCTGAGTGACTTTGTTGTTTTTGTATGTGCATTTGGGGATTGTGTAAGTGTGCAAGTGCACATTTGTGTGTGTAGGTAGAGGCCAGAGGTCAACCTGGATGTCATTCTCAGGAGCCCTCTGTCTTGCTTTTAAAGGTTGAGTCTCTCATTAAGACCTGGAGATGACCTACTGGGCTAGTCTGACTGGCCCAAGCATCCTTATCTTTCTATTTCTCCAGTCCTGGAATTGCAAAGAAGTGAGCCCACACCTGTGCCCCACACCTGTGCTTCCACACCTGTGCTCCACACCTGTGCTTCCACACCTGTACTCCTACACCTGTACTCCCACACCTGTGCTCCACACCTCTACTCCCACACTTGTACACTCCCACACCTATGCTCCACACCTGTGCTTCCACACCTGTACTCCCACACCTGTGCTCCACACCTGTGGTCCCTCCCACACATGTGCTCTCACACCTGCGTTCCTACCTACACCTGTGCTTCTACACCTGTGCTCCAGCACCTGTGCTCCCACACCTGCACTCCCACACCTGCACTCCCACACCTGTTTCGCTGTGTAGACTCTGGGAGATTGACTGAAGGGCCTTACTTTATGCATGCTCGCACTTTACTAAGGATTCTCTCCCCAGACTCAGGCTTTATTGAAAGAATAAAGGATTTCCTGCTTAGGGTACCTCAGTTGGGCTCCTGTTTTTCCATGTTAATATGCCTTTGTGGATAGGCAGGTGTCTTAGTGTATTTTATGTTCTTATAACAAAATGTCTGACCCCAGGTAATTTATAAAGAACAGAAGTTTCTTCAGTTCTTGGTTCAGGAGTTTGGGAAGTTTAAGAGCGTAGGTTGGCTTTGTGGGAGACTTACCTTCTGAAGTTCTAATTACTTCACAAAGAATCACATACAGGTATTATCCATATGCAAATTTGAGAAATGAGTTCCCAGCATTTGAAGTTTGTGGGAACACATTTATACCATAGCACATAGCACTGTAGACTGTCTTGCGTGGGGTGGCGGTAGGGTGTCGTGTGACACTGTTTGAATGAAGACCACTGTAGGGGGTTGACTGGTGATAATTAATCGCCTCCCTGCCCTCCTAGAGTTTAGAGCCAACTGATGAACTTAACACAAGATTCTGACAGATGGAGGTCAAAATATTGAGATTATTATGGTAAAGCTAGCTGGAGAATGGACTTAGAAGTGAGAGCCAGATGGGCTTGTCTACCAGCCTCCTTGTGTGCAGAGCTGCCAGCCCTAGGAGCATGGCAGAAAGGACACGAGGCTCAATGACAGTCTGCTCCCTGAGACAGGGCAGGGCAGGGCTGGGAAGCATGGACTTGGTATCTTTTCCTGACATCGCCAACCAGGACAGTGTTCCTCCCCTGGAAAGGATGAGCTGGGTAGCAACTGTATCAGGGGAGGTGAGCCCAGGCTGCAGAAACAAAGTAATGAACTGTGTGGCTTCATAGCAGGGATGGCCCATGTTTGTGGAGTCTGAAATTCCTAAGAGATCTGGTGTCACAGGCCAGAGCTAGTGTTTTCTGAGGGCATTGTGGGAGAATCTGTTGTGTGCCTCTTAGCTTCTAGTACTTTGCTGGCAACGTTCCTTTGTTTATAGATGCATTGCCCCAAGTTCCCCTTTTTTCTTTGAATGTCGTACCCCCCACCCCCGTGTGCCATGTCTGAATTCCCCTTCTATATAAGGGACCAGTTAGGTGTATTGTGTTAGTGCATACCCGACTCCAGCATGACCTCCTTTTAATCATGTCTAAAATAACTCCATTTTCAAATAAGGCCACACTCTGAGGCATGCGGGGAGTTATGACTTGCAGTGTGAGTTTTGGGGGTTGTAATGAAACCTGTAACAGAAGTAGAGGGTTTTGGCTCACACATATTAACTTTCCCATGAATGTAAAACAAACAAACAAACAAACAAACACAAACCCCCAAAACAAGCAACCCCCCCAAAAAACCAAAAGCCAACATCTTTTCTTCCTAGTGTCCGATGAGTTAGGGATTAGCATCCGGTGAGTACTCTGATCCCTTTCATGATGGAATAAGCCATGTCCTCCTCCCTCTCCCACCCCTCCCCCAGCCAGTGCTGGGGCCATTTGGACTGTATTTGGACATAGGAAAATTTAGGCTTTGCGGAATCATCATGATAGGGCTTGTTGCAGTAGGGATGTTGTTCTAAAGGCTCAGGCACAGCCTTTTCTCCTGTTAAGTATGAGTACAGGAATGCATAGGAAAACTCAGGGACAAGGTGACTGTTAGCAAGTCAAGAAGAAAGACTTGCCCCAGAAACCAACAGCGACAGTAACCAGACATGGAATTTCTGGCCTCCAGGACTGTTTGAAAACAAGTTTCTCCTCTATATTAGTTTCTGTTGTATTTATAGAGAGATAAAGAGAGGAGGAATATGTTTGGTGAAGGTATAATCAGATATGGGGTAAAGGGGTGTCTCTGAGGGCCCATGCTGAGGAATCCCTTCCCCCTGAGGGGCCAGCAACACGATGTAGTATAGTGTTTATTCAGGGAGTTGAGAGGGTAGTAGAGACAGAGAAAGGCAGAGAGAGTAGAGAAGTAGAGGAGTAGAGGCCGGCCATAAGCACATGGAGAGAGGGGGAGGGGAGTGGGCAGAGAGGGGAAGGGGTGAGAGGACAGAGCAGAAACACGAGAGCGAGGAGGGGTGAGCAGCCCCTGTATAGTGAGTCTGGCATACCTGGCTGATCTTAGACGAAATGCTAACAGTTTTGTTGCTATCACAAAATATTTGTCAAAAGCAACTTAAGGGCGCAGTTTGAAGTTTGTGGCAGCAGGAGGAGTGTCAGGGGCCACAAGGTATCATGGCAACCAGGAAGCTGTGAACGCTGCCGCTTAGCACACCCGTCTTTATGTAGTCCAGGACGGACTCCCTTAGAACAGAGCCACACACATTTAGGGTGGGTCTCCCTATCTCCGTCAGCTCTATCTAGAAAAGTGGCCATGCTCAGCGCTCTGTCTTCTGAGGTACTGCAAATCCCCTCAGGCTGGCTGGCAGTATCAGCCATCTTGTTGAAGCCACTTGGTTGGTGATGTACCGCGATGGTGAGCGATGGTGACGTGACACCTGCCCTTCCTTCTGAGGACGGGTGACGGCAGTCCCGTGTGGACACTGACTTCCTGTGAGTGCTCGTCCCCATCCCCGACGTCCCTCTAATGGACTGGGCTGTCTCTGGAACAGAGAGCTAATGTGGTTTGCTTCAAGCCACTTCAGTGGCTTAGGCAATAGAACCCGCGGGTGGATCCTAATGCCTTTCAAGCTCACGAGAGTAAATCCAGGGCAAATATATTTAATTCCTTAGTTAAAAATGCAATCCGTTGTGACATGTGAATGTCATTGACTGGCAAAGAAGTGAAACAAAGTGGGTCAGTGACACACTGCACTGCTTTGTGACAAATGTAGGTTAAGTGACTTAATGGGAAGCTGCGGTCCACTCTAGCGGTGAGTGGACTGGAGATGCGCTAAGCCTTTAAAATCTCTTCCGCAGCCATGCCTGGCACAGAAGACACCATGTCCAGGCTGACCTCTCAGGGGCAAATAGTTTTTGTCCTGCCTAAACCACAGCTTAATCCAGAGCTCTACCAAGCACCAAGGACCCAAATGAGTAGTTGCTGTGTGAGTCAGCGGTGATCGAGTCAGGGCAGCTGAATGGACAATGACCACATGGAACTGTAGCCGTCACTTAAGACATCAGAGAGGCAAATGAAGCACTTCCTGAGAATAGTGGGGAGCTTCTCACAGAGGGAGGCCTTAAGCCCGGGCTGCTGTTGTTTGACACAGGAAAGGAATACTGACCCTGTTTCAGCCTTTGAAACAGTGTTGTCACCGTGCAGGACGATGGGCCTCCTTCCTTCTCTCGGCTCCATTATTTCTGTCTTTTTATCTTGCCTCAGTATGGTAGTGGACTCAGTGTGAGTGAAAAGGCCGAAACGTTTGCTTGGAATTTCCATGTTGTAAACTCTCTTCACTTTCAACATGACAACACTAGCCTACAAAAATTTAAAAGTCGTAACAGGGGATCACAAGTCTATGCAACTCTACATTAGTAGACTTCTACCTCTCACCACCCATCTGTTCATCTGCCCATATGTCCATCTGTCTATCCATCTCTGTTGCCTTTCCCACCTGAATTCTCCTGCTTCCCCTACTTGTACAGTTTTAGCCAAACAAAATCATGGAAATAAATTGTATTATAGACTTGTAAAATGTCTTGAGTCAATTGTTTTTGTATTTCAACCAAGAAGACTGTTTTCAACCGAGGGGACAGTGTTTTGTTTCTTTTCCGTGGCACTGTGTACAGGACTTGGGTGCCAACACACTAGGCAAACGCTTGGCCAGTGAGCGAAACCTCAAGCCTATTAAAAGCTATTGCTGGCCCAAGTTGGGAACTGTGTGGTCTCTAGAGCTCCAGTTGGAGCCTGTCTGCCTTACGTCATGGCAGCGCCCGTTCTAACATGGCACGGTGTACTGTGAGTTAGAACAGCACAAAATCCACTTGCTCACAATACTGTGCTCACTCCGGGGCTTTGCTTGTTCTACGACACGGGGTCACCATGTCCCTGCGAATGAATTTCCTGCAGTTGTAGACTTGGACTCCCAGAAGTGCACAGTGACCGTCACAGCTGGTTCTTCATGTCCCTAGTAAAGTCACATCTTCTCTTAGTGGGCAGAGTGAGCTTCCGAATATGACTGAGAAGTTGGCTCTTGGTATTTTTTTTTTTTTAGTCTTTGCCATTTCTAGATTTCATTAATTTCATTGTGTGCTTGAGGGACATAGATGTTGTTCCTCTGAGATTCCAATGGAAGCCCCCAATTTGTGGTACCAACGAGAAGTGTTCACGTTGTGTGGTGTGTCCTTAGACATGCTTATGGGTTGGAAATTTTCTTTTATCTTTCCTGGGCTTCTGGCAGAGTACCTGATTGCTTTTGAGGGAGATCTATAACTGGTCGTTCTTTTTGGAGTCTTCATATCTTTGTAAGCACAGAGTGTGGGAGGGTGGCTGGGTATGGGTTTTATTTGGGAACTGTAGAAAATGCATGGTGACTAAGGAATGGTCCAGAGGACTCCACTTCACGTTGCATCTGTGTTGTTATGATGAGTGTGTGAAGCAAATTACTGGGGCATAACTGAGGATTCTGCCTTTGCAGGAGGTAAGACACCCAACTGGAGTTACTTCCAGAGCGTTAAAGTAAGAGAAACCATAGATTGAAGAAAACGTTTGCTTACATTTAACTCTCTCTCTCTCTCTCTCTTACTCTCTCTCTCGTTATGTCTCTTTTTGTTTGTTTCTGTTTTGAGACAGATTTTCTGTACGTAGCTCTGGCTATCCTGGAACTCACTCTGTAAATCAGGCTGGCCTGGAACTCTGGAACTCAGACAGAAACCCACCTGCCTCTGCCTCCCGAGTGCTGGAATTAAAGGCATACACTGCCACTCCCCAGAAGTCTTTTTACTTTTTCCATAGTCCATTCTTTAAAAAGTTACAAATGAAGCAATTCCGCAGTGAGTGAGAAGCCTGGTCACGGTTCACAGGACTTGCCCAGGGACATACAGCTATCCTGTTACTTTCTTTAGACAGTTTATCATTTGCACAACACCATGCTTGTTATGTCTCACCTGTAGATTGCACCTCATGGTACAGTCCTAAGTACCTCTGGCCACTAGAGAATTCTAATGCATAGTGTCTGAGTTACTTTCCTGTTGCTGTGATGAAATATGCTGCAAAAGCAACTTAGAGAAGAGAGGGCCATCTTGGTTTTGGCTCCAGAGAGATAGAATCTACCCTAGCAGGGCAGGCATGGCCGTTGTCAGGAAAGCATGGTGGTGGGGATGGAAAAGGCAGGCTGGCCATGTTTTCATCCGCAAGGAAGGGAGAGAAACAGAACAGGAAGTGGGGCCAGGCTAGAAAACCTCAAAACCAGATCTTAGGGACATACTTCCTCCAGCAAGACTGCACTCTTCAAGGTTCCATGACCTGCCCAGACAGTGCCACCAGCCAGGACCAAGTGTTCAAACACCCAGTGCCTGCTCAAACCGCAGCACATAGACATCCAAACCTGTATGCAAGGGCAGAAATCTGAACTTTAAACCTCACTATGACTTTTCCCTTCACCTGATAACTTGTATCAATTCTTTCTTTAATTTTATTTTTATATTTATTTAGTGTGTGTGTGTGTGTGTGTGTGTGTCATATTTTCTCCTTGTGCCAGGTGGGACATGGAGATCAAATTCAGGTTGTCAGGTTTTGGCAGCAGCTACTTTGCTTGATGAAACATCTTGCTGGCCCAACATTTCTTCTTCCTTTCTTCCGATTTATTTATTATATGTAAGTACACTGTAGCTGTCTTCAGACACACCAGAAGAGGGCATCAGATTTCATTACGCATGGCTGTGAGCCACCATGTGGTTACTAGGATTTGAACTCAGGACCTTTGGAAGAATGGTCGATACTCTTAACTGCTGAGCCATATTTCTTTCTTAGTGAGGTTACTCATCTGTCCCCACGTACTACCTAAGCTGCTCCTTTCTCAGTACAGTAGTGATGGGGAAGATTTTCTAGAGAATCTCTTGAGAACAAGGACAGGACCATTATGTGTCCTTAGCACTAATTCCCTGTGACACACTGGGCTTCTTGGATGTAGACATAAAGGGTCTTTGGATTTCCCAGGAATGACATGGCGGTCCAAGATTCCAGCTGCCCATCTTTCTATTCCTGCACAAACATCATGACCAAGAAGCAAAGTGGGGAGGAAAGGGTTTATTCAGCTTACACTTCCACACTGCTGTTCATCACCAAAGGAAGTCAGGACTGGAACTCACACAGGGCAGGAACTTAGAGACAGGAGCTGATGCAGAGGCCATGGAGGGATGTTACTTACTGGCTGGCTTGCTTCCCCTGGCTTGCTCAGCTTGCTCTCTCTCTCTCTTTTTTTTTTTCCTTGTTCCGGTCAACCCTGCTCATTCTGGGTCTTGCCCCCGCTCACTCTAGTCGGCCCCACTCGCTCCGGCCAGCCCCGCTCACTCCGGTCGATCCCACTTTCTCTCTCATTACGGGTGGTTGTAAGCCACCATGTGGTTGCTGGGATTTGAACTCATCACCTTCGGAAGAGCAGTCGGGTGCTCTTACCCGCTGAGCCATCTCACTAGCCCTCAGCCTGCTCTAGACTACCAGCCCAGGGATGGCACCACCCACAATAGGCCCTCTCTCACCCTTGATCACTAATTGAGAAAATGCCTTACAGCTGGATCTCATGGAGGCATTTCCTCAACTGAAGCTCCTTTCTCTGTGATAACTCCAGCTTGTGTCAAGTTGACACACTGAACCAGCCAGTACACCGATGCTTTCCCGTTAAATGACTTCTTTCATGTTCTTGGCTGTTCTGTCCCCCGTCTTCAGGATGTCCCCTGATGTCCCCGGTCTTAAATTAGGAACAATAAAATTAGTTCTGTTCCCTGTGGACCTGCATATTTGAAAAGACAGGGGCTGTGTGGGTATTGTTCAAGCAATAGTCAGATAAGTTTGTGATCAGCTTTAACAGAAAGGTGCGTGTGACCTCTTATTTGGGCATTTAGAAGTAGGTTATCTTTCCCAGCTAGTAAATGAGATGCTTGCAATTCAAAGCACATTTACAATTTTGAGGAAAGCAATTCCTGTTTCTTAGTCTTTGGACCCCTCTGGGTTATAAAGGGCAATTGCATCCAGTCCAACCTAAGATGGCTTATTGGCTCAGTTGTAAGACATGGGGAAATACACATTTGCATTAGGGCAGCATATGAAATAAATAAGCCTTAAGGATGCTGGGCATCCTTCATTATTTGAACCTGTCACTAATAGTTAGTGTTTACTTAGCTGACACTTGGTTGCTCTTGGGCTTGCTTTCAGAAAGTATCTAGAACAAAATGGGTTGCCTAGCAACATGTTCCAGCCCAGGAGGTTGGAGATGGGTCAGTGATTAACAATTATGTACAATCGAGTTTAAAAATGCGTAGCAGCCTTGCAACATTCATGCCCTGACCACCAGCAAGCGCTGGCACTCTGTTGCCTCCGCAGTTTGGGGCTGTTCGGAGCGAATTCATTGCAATTGCAGACTTGACCTTGTGGCAGCATTAAAGGACAACTGTACTGGGGGCTGAAATAGGCTTATGTGCCCTTTCTTGCACTGATTAAGTCTGTAGTAGCCTTGGAACCACAGCACTTGGTGGGCTGCTTCTCTGGACACTTGTCCTCTCGGGAAAGGAAGAGAGGAAGTGAATTGTCTGGGTGTTTATAAGTGTCCGCATCTCAACAAACCTTTGTTAGCGACTGCAGTTTACTAAAGAGCCAGTCCCATGAAGTGACTGACAGTAGCCCCCTCATTCAACCCAAATTGTTTTTCCTCAGACTGTGCAGGCTGCAAGGACTCGCTGTGCTTCTGAAAGGGCGCAGGCCCCTGTCCTTTCTTTCTCTTCTGTCCATTCCAACACAGAGAAAAAGAATTCTGCACAATCCAACCTTACTTAGTCTTTCTGTCAACACAGCTTCGGTTGGATCCTGAACCTGACTGCGAGCTAGCTGGGAAGACAGTTTATAACTCTAGTAAAGCCAGAGTGTGTACTCTGTCGTGGAGAATCAATGAGTTTAACTGGCTAATCAATTTTTAGACCCTTTCCCTTTGTGTTTTGTTTAAATCAACAAAAATAAATTGCCCCGATACCCTTGAAAGCTCCGAGTGGAAGAACAGTGACAGATGACGTCGCTGGTCCTGCCAAGAGAGCTTTTCGGCAGAAACGTCTTAATTGAAGATGATCTGCATTCAAAAGTGCTGTGTCATCTTTTGTCTGAGAAAGGAAACAGCTGTGTAAGCAAGCGGCACTGCAGCCCGTGCAGGCATTATTTGACATTTATCCCAAACCTTGTCCATCAGATGTCCCTATGCAGGTGACCTGCCCCAGCCTTTCCCACTGACTACTCAAGCACCACCTTATGAAGTAGCTGTCCGACAATTTCCATAACCTGTCGGGAGGCTGCGTGGGCTGATGAGGACAGTGGGTCCTAGGTCTTTCTTTTCTTTTTCCCTGGGTTTTACTGACTGGACTTGCTCTCTGGGCTTCGGGTAGAAAATCCGTGACAGCACAGTTCGGGAAGAGGTAAGCTGGCCCAGAGAGGTAGGAAATCGTCATGTCTGGCCCAGTGGCTTTTGTGCGCACGTGTGACATGCTTTCTTGAGAGTTATAAGGATCTAGCTTTTGCTTCCGTTGTCCCTTTTTGACTCCGGGGAAAGCAGTGAAATGCAGAAAACTCACCGATGTCCATCTAGCCCACGAGATGGGGCGTGGCCCTCAGTGTAATCTTGTGCAGGTGAGGAAGATGCAGCTCGGAAACACAGAAACTGGCTCACGAGGACGGGGTGAAGCTGAGGGCCTAGGACTGTGTGGCTGGCATTCTTGGGCTTTAAAGAAAGCCCACTGCCATCAGACCTGCGGCTTGTCTGTGTTTTCCCTCATGCTTCCCATTTCCCTGTCCGCTGGAGGCCGGAGACAATCCACCCCTGGTTCACTGGGTTTCTGGACCTCAGCGGATGTAACGTGGGGATGGCGGAAGCTTCCCACAGTTCCATGTTTTCTAGGAGTGTCCTTTGACTCAATCTCCACTTCCTGTTGACGCCTTTACCCTCATCTTATACATGAGATTTTGGGGGTGGCAGGGATTGGTTTGAGGGTGGGCACATGTATAACTGTTGGGGAAATCCCCATTTGTATCCAGCAGTCTGACCTAGGGCCCGTGTTCTTAGATGTCTGTGCTTTTAGATTGTACCCTTGTTTGATTAGTGTCCCCAAGTCTTCAGGCACCAAGGAAGCAGTGAGGATGATAAAGGGAAAGAATGCCCAGCCAACTCCAAAACCAGCAGCGATTTACCGCAGAGGTAGCCAACTCCAAAACCAGCAGCGATTTACCGCAGAGGTAGCCCCATGCCTCTACAGTTACACAGAACGTGAGTGAATTCCACACAGACCTGCCTGACGCATGACTGAATTCCACGTTTGGACTTGCATCCCATCCTCAAGATATCTCAACGTGAACGTGAAATGTTGTTAGGTCTGGGGGCTAGGGGAAGACGAATCCGAAAAGCTGAGCCCTACAAGTTTGGCACATGTAGTACCAAACATTTTGACCAGGGCTACTCAGCCACTATTGATTGTTCTGGCTCCCCAGACCGTGGGCAAAGGAGGCCACCGAGCGGCTCCGCGGCTCAGCTCCTGGCTCCTTTATTATTATTCTCCCATGTATTCTGGTACATTTTTTTTTCTTTTTAAATGCTAGGCACTGAATCCAGGGCTTCCTTGGCAAGCCCTCTACCACTGAGCTAGGCCTGAAAGCCCCTTAGATGCATCCACTGATACTTTGCCTCCACTGTTAAACAGTTTTGAATTTTAATTTAACAATGTTTTCCAGTTGTATTTGTATTATTTGATGTGTGTGAATATCTTGCTTGCATGTATTTACTTGCACCATGTAAGTACCTGGTGTCCTTGGAGGCCAGAAGAGGGAACTGATTCCCTGGAGAGCAGGGCCGGCCGGCCATATAGGTTCTAGGTTCTCTGCAAGCACAGTCCGCTGTTCTTAACCACTGAACCGCTTCTCTAGTCTCTCTGCTAGAGGTTGTGTCTTCCACGGAGCTTCCTCACACTGTTGGGGGGGACACCTGTCCCTGTAGGGCCACCGAAAAGCCAACCAAGTGACATGCAGATTATTCCCCAAGCAAAAACCCGGATCAACCTTGGATGAGCTCAGGATATGACAAGATGCAACTCGGCAACTTTGTAAAGAGTGTTCTGTATATCAGTAGTTCTGTGATGCCAACAGAATGGGGAAACTCTAGCAAAGGCCTGAAGTTTCACAGCGTCTGTGTGTTTCCCTAGGCATTGGCCATTCGGCCAGCATCTTTGTTAGCAGAGTGGGGGGAAGCTGGGATCTGGTGCGAGTGAACTTGTTTCCACGTATGGTCAGAGGGGAAGGTGTGTGGTGGGTTAGGTCTGTGCTTCTCATGACGACCGGAAGAACCACAGAGCACTGAGGTCTGTGGACACCCAAGCACGGCCTATGGAGAGTGTTTCACTTTTTCCTGTCCTCCGCAGACCCTGTTGGCTTGATGTGGTTGTCCCTGTTTAACAGGCGACATGAAGCACGATAAATTCAGTGCCCGTTGTAATTTTAGAAACATTAACACACACAACACATCCCAGGATCAAGGCCATGCGTCGCTGGCCCGTGGGCTGGGGCGTTAGTGTTTGGCTGCTCTTCGGAGCACAGATGCCTCTTTGTTACATGGCTCTTCAAAATCAGCTGAAGTGCACCGTGTGGGACAGCCTGTGTGTGGTTATTTCTGTACTCTGGGCATTGTTCTAAGAACTGTGCATGAGAATTTTTAAGCCTCAGAAAAGATGGATCCTGTGACTCAGTTGACCCCAGTTGACATTCGAGGATACTGAATTTCAGAGTAATGCTTCAGCCTGTCCAGGGCCGCCCAGAAGTCCATCTTGGCTGCTGTATCCTCTGCCTCTGAGCTGAGGACAGCTGGGAGGGAAGGGAGAGCAGCACGGGAGAAGCAGTCGTGGGGCTCCATGTGAGGTAGAGGCTGCTGTCCCCCTCAGGAGCTGCCACCCAGATAGCTTGTCACTTCCACGGGTGGTGTCAGCTCCATCAATCTCTCATCACCTTCTGTTACTTTATCAGACCACCCTCGGTGTGAAGGACACGGAGACCACTGAACAGACCCGGGGCTGGCTGGGTAACTGCAGCCCTGGGAGTTTTACCCTGTATAGTCTCCAGGGGAAAGCTAGACAGAGGAGTCATTTATGCTTGTTCATGGGGGCAGGTGGGCAGGCTGGGAGCTCGGGTCTGTAAGGGTCCGTCGCTGCCTAGGGAACAGTTACCTGCCAACACCCCCTGAGTTTCCCTTGCCAACCTGGATGTTTCTAGAATGCTTGCCTGGCTGTTCGGCTGTCTCCAGTGTATTTTTTCTCTTGGTTTTTTTGTTGTGCGCTTTGCCGGCAGCCTTGGGGGTGGGGTGGGAGTGGGGGTGGGGGCTCGTCAGCAGGGTGGGATTCTTTCTTTTTCCTCAGGCCTGGAACTGCTTTCCTCTTGCTTGCGTGTCTGAACACCTGCTGAGCTGATGAGCTTTGCAAATGTCACTTGGCTATTGGGAGGGAGCTGTGAGTGATTTAGTGGAAGACACCATCCCAGCTGCCTTGCGGGGTGGGTGGCGGTTGGCGGGTGGCCGGCCGGTGGCGGGTCCTCCAGCTCCTGCACCCTCGGTGAGGGATGTGGTTGGGTTCCCTCCTAGAGACTGACCTAGGTCTGTGCAGTCTGTATGTTTCTTCCTGTCCTCAGTGAGGAGACCTGCTGCCTCCTACAACTGCACCTCAACTTTGGAGTCTCCAGTAACAAATGTGATCTTTTTCTCTCTGGATTTCTCTTCTCAGAAAAAAGCATGCATATGCAAAATTGGGGTAGAATCTCATGGATTTCAGATACTGTTAAATTTGGAGCCTCCTTGGACACCCCACCCCCTTGTCTCCATCCCATTTCTTCATATTAATATGCTTTAGAAACTGGGTTCTTCCTTCCTTCCTTTCTTTTCTCCCCTCCTATAGTTGAGAGCAGATATGGAGATTTGAATTCCATTCAGATTCTCTGCCTGTGCAATGTTGTTCATCACAGACTGGACAGGAAAATATAGAGTATTGCATGAAGGTGGCTATGAAGGGCGAGGGGTGGGGATGAGGGACTTGGGGGTCGCAGGAAGAAGTCCCTTCATCCCCTGTAACTGAAACAGAGGGACTGGTGGCTTGAAAGAAGCCATGTGATGGTCAGATCCCAGGTGAAAGCCTTATCAGTTTCCTGCTTTCCCTACCCTGGCTTCTTCTGACTTGCACAGGGGCTGGGGCGGGAGGACTGCCTTGGGAATAGATCATTGCTGACGATCTAAGATGAAGTGTTTAGCCCAGTGCTTTTTTTTTCCAGACTCTCTCACTGTGTGGCCCTAGCTGGTCTGGAACTTGCTATGTAGCCCACAGTGACCATGACCTTATAGAGACCCACCGCCTGTACCTCCTGAGGGTTGGGACTAGAAGCGTGCACTGTCACACGCAGCCCTTGTAGATCTTCAACAACCCACATCCCGTATGTGTGTGTCGCCTTTGAGGATACGAGGAGGGCATTTTGTGTGTCTTTTATCTGCACCTCCTGGATCTGGGCTGTTGTTCAGGCTCTGTGCTGCGGAGGGGGAGGGGTGTCTTGTCACTCTGACTGTGTGTTGTGTGTAATGCTTTGAATCGAGGCTTCAAATGTTGTTTTCTTCTTTTCTGTATCATATCCACTGCTGTGTTAAGATACCATGATCAAGGCACCTTACAGAATGTAGGGGGCATGAGGTCTTCCAGAGAAGCACTAGGGTCGTCTGTTAAGCACACATGGTGCTTGTTCCTTCAAGGAAAGAGATGCACCTGTCTGTCATCTGCCCAGAAGGCTGGGAACAGATGAGTTTACTAGTCTGGGGACCTTTGCTCTCTCTGGGAGAGCACCTTTTGTGGCACCGGATCTTCCCCCAGACCCTTATTGTAATTTGTTTTCTTCAGTCAGTCTATACAGCCTTCTTTATGGACTTTACAGAGAATTATGGTAGAGTCACGCTGGATCTGTGTTTGTCCTGCTTTGTTCAACAGCCCAGGACAAACAAAGAGACTTCTGTATACTTTGTCCACATGGGATTGAGTTAGTTATCACCAGAATAATGGCCACCAAATTATGCTGTTCTTAAATATGCTTCAGATAAGCTACCCAGGGTGAGACTCCAGAAGTTTGAGCTAACTCCAGCTACTGAGCTGAACTGCCTTCCTGCCTCCTGCGTCTTCTCTCTGCAGACCGTGAAGGTCACAGAGACCCTCGAAGTTGGAGCCCCCCCCCTAGGAGTCAGGATTTCTGCTTACGCGGTTCTTGAGAGAGACTCTATATTCAGCCATACTCAAGTCAGGCTTTTCTGAACATTTAAAAACATGTAAATTATGCTTTAACTTATCCTTGGTTTGCTGGCAAGTTTTAGTAAGAGCCCTGCTAGGCCACTTACTGAGACTCCCCATGGATGACTGGTCACCTTTGGGGTCTGATGAGTTAACTCGTCCTCTTCCTCCTCCTCCTCCTCCCATCCCCCTCCTAGGTCTTGGTCCTGGACTGGCCCATAGCAAGGAACTGTCCCACCTAGATGTTTCCTGTTAGTAATTTTCTCCCCAGCGGCTTCTCACCCTACTCTAGCCATAACCCCCCAGCTGTCTTTCCTGTGTTCTCAGTTTAGCCCAATCTCTCCCCCTATTCTAGCAGGGATGGTACCTGTCCATTGCTGTCATCCTGGATGAAGTCTGCCTGCCTTAACCATTTAAGAAACATGACCAAATAACATAATAAGAAAATGTTATCTGTCATGGGATTGTTGGAATCCTTTGGTCTGGCTTTACCCAACACTGAGAGAGCAATGTGAGGCTTGCTACTCACCATAGGGACTGAAATCTCACTTTACTTTGACTATCTGTCTCAATTCTGTCTCTCTCCTATTTGTTCCCTCCCCCATTAAGAGACTGTATATTAAGGTTTCAAAATTCTAGTTATGTCAATAAAGATGCACACGCATTATCTTTATTCTGTGTTGATGCTTGCTGTGTTGTCTATTGACCCTGAGCTCCTGCCTTGTGTGGCCTTCCTGCTTCAGACTCCCAAATAGCTGGGACACCGGGCATGTAACAGCCTGCCTGCCTTTTTTTGCTCCTTAATATAGGACTCTGATCCTGGTTGGACCCGTGTGATTGACTCTGGGATACTGGTGCTCCAGAAGGTGGTGTCACTAGGGTGTGCTCTCTGTGCCTCGGTTTGTCCAGAGTGCTGGCTTACATGCCGTGTGGGACTGATCTTACCTCCCTTAGCGACTCTCTTCTCTCGCCTGCCCTAGCTCTGCAGACCTCCATGGAGGCAGCATTGTGCATGTTATGTTCTTCTGTTTCCTTTTTTGATTATGGAATGAAGTGGATGGGGCTTTGGGGAAGCTGTATGTCACTCAGACCCATTTCTTTTGAACTTCTAGGTTGATGGTTAGCTACTTCTGGATGCTGACCCTGTCTGAAGCTTGAGCTCCAAATGGTGAGTAGTTACATTCTGCTGCAAGCTGGCCCTGTGCCTCGGGGGACTTTCTAGGGGCAAATTTCTGGCCCTACATTAATGTTTTGTATTAATTGATTATCATCCCGTATCATTCCTTCTACATATTTTCCTTAGGGGGTATCAAAAAAACAAAACAAAACAAAAATACGAAAACCCACAAACAACAATAGTGACTCTGTATGGTAAAGACAGCTTCAGTCATTTAGAGAGAACTAAAGGAGTGAAATCAGCTCTATGTACAAACATTTCTTTAAGACAATAAGAGTTCTTTTGGTTCAACATTGCCATAATCCTCTTGTCACTTGAAGTGAGTCCGAGTCATTGTTCAGTGTCACCTGACGCTGGTGTGGAGATTTTCATGGTTGTCTCATAGCTGGTTTCGGTTGGTAAAATACCTAAGCACAATATAAGAATCTAAACAACAGTCACCCTGCGTGGGATTGGTGGCGTCTCCCTGTCTCTCTTAAGACAAGGTCTCTCTATGGAGCTCGGGCTGGTCTAGAACTCACGCCTGCTCCTGTTCGCTGTGTGGATGGCAGGACTGCTGTGCTTTGCATTTCAGAATATGGCTCCTCCCCTTGTCCTCCCGGGTAAGGCATTTGTCCCGCGGTGTTTTCCTCAATATAATTGCATTGCAGATGTCGTCGAACGGTCCCTTCACACGTTCTCCATCCTCCAAAGTTCTCATAAAGACATGATCAGATTCAGTTCCAAACTGAGGGCCAAGAGCCAGGCATGGTGATGCAAACTGATTTCTGTCGACCCAGGAATCTGGGCTGGAAGGATTGCTTGAGTCCAGGAGTTCAAGGCAAGACTGGGAAACAAGTCTGTAACTATGTAGAATGAATGGATAAAAATTGGGTCGAGAATGTAGCTTAGACAGTGATGTAATGTCCCTTTTTAAATTAATAATGATAGATAATGTCAGCCCATTCATCCATCACTAGACCTTAATGGCTTTTCTCCACATGACTGGAAAACCATTGATGACCTGGTATTGATGATAGGTATGATCAGCTCCTTTCGAGTGACAAAGAGCTGCATTTGGATGCTGCTGTTTGCTGTACATCTATTAGTTGGTTCTCTAAAGAAGAACTTATGTCAAATTCTCTTTATTTTAGTGTGTGTGTGTGTGTGCCTGCAGTGGTTATGGGATAATTTAGGGATTTGTAAATCAGGAGCGAAGTGGGGAGAGTCAGTAGGAGCTGACGGTGACGAGGATACTCTTGGTGGATTAGGTGGGACGCAGACAGACTCTGGGGTCACCTCCAGGTAGGCGGGACGCAGACAGACTCTGGGGTCACCTCCAGGTAGCTTTTTCAGATTCTCTCTGCACAGGGCAGAGCTAACCTGGGCCCGTTCTGGCTACTCAGCAGGTGGAAATTCTAGGTGGAGGGTAGGAGTGGTAAGTTGTAGGCTAAAATTTTCCCTGGTGGAGTGTTAGCTTTGTGTCAGCATGGAGTAAGGTACAGGAGGAAGCGTGGACTGAGAAACCGCCTGCATATGATCAGTCTGTAGGTAAGCTGTGTGGAGCAATTTCTTAGTGATGGATGGGGAGGGCCCAGCCCACTGTGGGTGGGGCCATCCCTTAGATTCTATAAGGAAGCTAGCCTAGCAGGCCATGGGGAGTAAGCCAATAAGCAGCACCCCTCCATGGCTTCTATCTGCATCAGCTCCTGCCTCCCGGTTCCTGCCCTGCTTAAGTTCCTGTCCTGACTTCTTCACCCTTTCCCCCTCAGTTGCATTTGGCTGTGGTGTTTCGTCCCAGCACCAGTAACCCTGACCGAGACAGCCACTTAACCTCTGACTTGATGACGAGAGCCTGCACCTTCACCCTTCTCCTCTGTGGATGGCTGAAGCTAACAGGCCTGGATGGGACATCCTGAGGTCTTTCAGAGGCACTCTCCCCTTTCCATGCGAATGTGTGTTGGCATGTGGCTTGTTTACCTCTGGTCAGGAGTTCTCTGTTTTACTGTTTCCAAGTAGACAGACTTGCATTTTCCCTCCAAGATGGTACTCAGCCATTTCCTAAGCTCGTCTCTTCATCTTCTTAATATATTGTTAAATTATTATGGATGACTGTGGAATTCTTTATGTAAGAAAAATGAAGGAGATTTAAAATATAAAAGACTTTTCTTTCTTACTTAATTGCATCCTAATGCAATAAAAAAACCAGAGTGATTATTAAAAAAATGGCAGAAGAAAAGAATTAAAATAGTAAAACTGCTCAGCAAAGCTTCTGCTTCATAATGCATTTAGATATAATTGGTCTCATAATGTGTAATTAAAAATCTTTTTTTGAAGTATGAAGCTGAAATTTGGGCAGAGCTGGGCCCTCATAGGATCTGATGGTGTCTGAAATCATCCCTGTATTGGCACTTTCGAATCTGCACAGGCTGTAGGCTATTGCTACTGCCCTTGGCTTCTTATGCTGGAAAGAAAGTTACAGAAGTGTGGACAGAGCATCCTTCTGAAGTTGAGTAGCCCCCACAGGGGAGCGGGAAAAGACGGACTTCATTCAGCTGGACCCCCACCTAATGGCGGCTTGGCCTGGGACTTTGTACTCTAAAGCTACTTGGGAGTCTGTCTCACTGGTCTCGTTTTACTCCTGCTCCTAGCCTGGCACCACAGGCCTTGTAATGATGAAGAAGGAGCAGGTATGGGTTCTGAGAACTGAACATGGATCCTTTGCAAGAGCAGCGCATGCTCTTAACCACTCAGCCATCTGTCTGTCCATCCCCCCCCCCCCAAAAAAAAAAACCTTTTAAAACAGTGACAGAAGGGAAAATAAGGCGAGAGACATGCCTTACTTAACCCGTGTGGGCTTCAAGGCTGAGAAGAGGAAGTGCAGGAGCAGTTATTGTACGGGGGGGGGGGGGGGGGGAGGGCTCTACTGTACGGGGGGAGGGGGAGGGGGAGGGCTCTCTGGGCGAAGGGCACCTGGATAAAACTTAGCTTCTTAGGGTCCTGTTTGGACTGTGACTTGATAAGGGGAGGGGGGTGTTGAAAGAGAGAGGTGATCAGCCATGTGTAAAAATCAAATGGTTGGGGGTATCATGGGGTTTGGGGTGGGCCTGTAGAGTTCTAGGATAATCTTTATGAAAAAGATTCTCTCATAGCCCTCCCCACTGATGGGTTTGCAGATGGCACAGTAGGAGACTTGATGGTCTGGATGACAGCCCAGGTGGAGAGTGGAGAGCACAGGGGACACCTGGTAGATCCGTGACTGTGGGCGCTTGTTGATGGTGTACTCATTATACACACCTTCCCAAGGAACTGGGCACGGCCGTGCACACTGCAATCCCTGTGCCGCACGCACACGGGGAAGCTGGAGGGTTTGTGAGTCTGAACCTAGCCTGGGCTACAGAGAGCGAGACTCTTATCTCAACAGATGGAAAACCAGGACATTTCCAGGCGTTTTAAGAATCTTCCAAAATAATCTATGGTTACCTTTGCAGTTTAAGCAGCAGCAAGAGGAGTTGGCCAACCTCAAGAGTGCAAGACACTCTTCCAAGCCCAGCAGATGCCTGTCTGTTTCCCAGGGCAAGTCCCTTTGGCCTGAGTGACACAGCTCAGCTCTCCAGAGCACGGCCAGCCTCTGCTTTATCGCCTTGTCTTTTCCTTTGGTTCAGGTTGCATGTCTGTCCTCTGCTGCAGCCCTTCCTTCTGCTCCTGTGCCTCTGAGGTTGCTCCTCTCTCTCAATTCCAGGTGCTGGGCCACTTAGACTGGAGTCCCCAAGGTCACGAGAATTGGATTATTCAGCCATGTGTAGACTTGGCTAACTTCTTCTGTATGCATCAACTATTGCATATATATTTATAAATATATATTAAAAGTCAGAACTTAAAAATTTATGATAAAATGGTGTGCTAAATCTGAAGCGTATCATTGTGACCCAAGTCACCAAGCCCTCCTCTCCCTGTGTCAGCTGTGCCTGTGGCTAGGTCCCCAGGTGGGAGCAGGCCGGATGGATGACCAGCATCACAGTGGCGGTGGCCCAGTCGACTGGCTACACCTGCCATTCCAGGCTGATTTATTTTTACCCCCCAGCTACAAATCACTCCTGCAATGGCCCGTCCTAGCATAGAGTCTCTGAGCCGCCGCCATTCTGCTCTCCCTCGGACTCCCTCATTTGACTGCTTATTTAAATTGACTGCTGGGTAACTGAGGTGTTGTTTATTAGTATCTGAGGTCTATAGGGACTGTGGTGATGGACATTTAAGGAGGGAAGAGCCCCCCTGGCTCCTCAGTGGGACAGTGTTGGTTTTCTTTAGAAACACTCACTTTTAACATTGTGACAAAGGCCTTGCATATGCTAGGAGAGCTTTACTGATGAGCTACACTCCCAGTGTGTACATGTATGTTTAAGTTTTGAGATAGACTCGTGAGGTGGCCCAGGCTAGCTTTGAGCTTACTCTGTAGCCCAGGCAAGCTCTCAACCCTGTGACCCTGTCTTACCTCCCAAATATCTGAGCTGGAGGCCTTCCCAGTACCCTCTGTGCTTGTTCTGCTGTGGAGAAGCTTAGGTTGGGTGGGAGGCAGGGGTGGAGGGAGAAAAAGCTGTAGGAGGGGGGTCTGTGCCCGAGGACCTGCTTTTGGCGGAAGGCCAGAGGGACATTTTTCAGGAAGTGCCTTGGACCTGGTTTCTTTTGGGTCAGAAGAGCGAGGTACTGTGGGTAATGAAGAAGATTCGGGATGGTGGTGGTGGTGGTGGTGGTGGTGGTGGGGGAGTTGTCATGAAACAAAGAGACGCTGGGGATTCCAGTTACATCTAGATACAGAAGTATCTTGTATGGCCTAGGGAGGAGCGATGTCGGTCTAGGGAGGAGCGATGTCGAGTCTGCACCTCGCGTCTTATGGACGCCAGCGGGCAGCAGTGCTCACGGAAGCAAGGCAGTCTGCTTCCCATCATGGACAGTGTTGCTGCCCTCGTGACTGCTCTGCAGCTGTCGCTAACTGCAGGAGACCCACACAAGATGGGGCCCACCAATGTTCCCCTGTGGAAGGGATATAGGCGGTTAGTGGCTGGTGGGGAGGCTCCTAAGGCTCCTCCTTCCCAACCAAGCCAATGGTTGCTAGGGGAGGGCTTGTAAGGGTTGCTAGGGGAGGGCTTGTAAGGTGCATCCCTCCCAGAGGCTTTGCTCCGCCCCCTTCAGGATCCTTGCCATTGAGTGGTTTTGGGAGAGCTGGTTTCTTCAGTGGTGTACCTGCTTGTAAGTCGGCCACGTCCCTGTAAGGAACCTGATTAAATTCATTTGTCCACCAGAATTGGGTGAGACCACTTGTTTGGTCTGCCACCAGCCTGTCTGTGGTGAGTTTTATTTATCTTCCCAGGAAAAGTTCACAGTCCAGGAAAGAAGGGGCAAGGCTGGGGACTAGGCTGGCTGTCCAGCGAAGACTTACCGTGTCTCTATCTTCCTGACTTCTGAGCCTGCCAGACGCTTGCCTTTCTGCCTGATTTGACCTCACTCCAAAGTTAGTTCTGCTCAAGAAAGAAGACGGAGTTGCAGCAATCTGCAGGCAGTGGGAACAGCCAGCATTTTCAGTGAAAATAGCTACTGTGTTTCAAGCACCTGTGTGTGCCTGGCTTTGGGATGCTTCTCTTACGTCGGTCAGAGTTAAGTTTTATCAACTTGTTGCTGTCCTAGACATACCTGGGAAGATGGGATGACAGTTGAGGAACTGCCTTTGTCAACATTGGCCTGCGGGCCTGTCTGTGGGCTTTTTTTTTTTTTTTTTTTGATTGCTTTTGATGAGGAATGGCCCAGCTCACTGTATGCAGTGCCACCCTGGGCTGGTGGGTCTGGGCTGTCTATGAAAGGTAATTGAGCAAGCCAGGGGAAACAAACCGATAAACAGTGTTCCTCCATGGTCTCTGGGTTAGTTCCTGCTTCAGTTCCCCTTGATAAGAGAGTGTAACCTGTAAGCCAAATAAAAACCCTTTTACCTTCAAATTGGCTGTGGTTACTGTTTGATCACTGCAGTGCAAATCAGACTAATACAGCACTATGGCATCACTTAGTCCTCAGATCTGTCCTAGTTGCTATTATAGTACTTGGATTATATGTGCTACTTCCAGTAGGGACACGGGAACAGGGGGGTGGTCATGGAGAAGCACTTCAAAAGTGGAGACCGGGGGATTCAGGTTGGCAGAACTGGACTCTGACCCCCACTACTCCGGTGCAGAATTTGCGGACTTTTGGCCTGTCTGATGGAGCTCATCCGTGTTCTCTAAAAGCTTCCATCTCTGATGTGGAGGTGTGAGCGACAGGGGCTTGTGGCTGTGGGTCTGTGTGGGGCCAGGGGTGCATGCTACAGGACATCCCTGTGACCAGCTCTTTTCTCTGGCCTTTTCCAAGAGGTTCTGCTAACCTGGACTCATCTTAGCCAGCGTGGATGCTGTAGGTGTGGCTGGTGTGTCTCACGTGTTTGCATTGAGAATTAGACACTCAGGGCTGAGGTGTGTAGTGTGTATACTCGCCTGGCCAGTGGATGCCCAGATGTTTGACCAACCACTCTGGATATTCTCCAAGAATGTTTCTGGATAAGATTTTACACAAGGGAGAGCGTTGGTAGATTGCCCTCCCTAGAGTGGAGGGCTCATGCAATGTTGGAGTCCTGAACACAGTTAGTGGCTGACACCCCCGCGGTAGGGACAGTGTCTCCTGCGGGACTATCTTTGGATCTGGCCTCTCATTTTCTCACTTGCCTTTGGCCTTGGGCTGGAATTAGCATTGCTCTCTGGTTCTGCGGCTTGCCCAGTGCAGATCTACAGGCATGTCAGACCACAGAGCATCCTAAACTAATTTCTTGCTATAAGTCTCTTTATCTATACTGATGTGCCTGTGCTGTGTGGGTGTGTTTGCATGTCAGTGGTAGGTCCTGTTCCTACTGACGACCCTGATAGTGCCCACCACACTGGGCGACCGTCTATCCACTCATTGCTCTGGCCAGCTACTATCTGACCAGTGCAGGACTTTCCATTGGCTTTTACTGTCAGGCAGCCGTGAGCTCACATTCTATTCTCCTCTCCTCTTGTTCAGTGATGTCAGGAAGACTTCCTAGGATTTCTCTACTTCATTTTTCCCCTCTTTTCTCCCTCCCTGGCTTTTCTCCTTCTAGTTCAGATACAGTTAGTGGTCCTACCAATCCTAGCTCATCAATGCAAGAATAGGAGTGAGGGAGGAATGGCTTGTGGACGGAGAACTCATTGTGCTAGCATGGAGACCTGAATCTGGTATCCTCAGAGAAAGCCAGGTGTGGAGGACATGCTCCCTAGCCCGGGGGTAGTGGTGCGGGGGGTGGGGGGGATGCTGATGCAGGAGGCTATGGGCGGGTTCCTACCAGTCAGTCTAGCTGATTTGGTGAGCTGAGTTTTGGAGAGCAACCTTGTCTCAAAATGACAACATTGCAAGCTAATAGAGGGAGACACGTGGCCTCAGCCTCTACCCCTTGCACATGCATGCACAGGTGCACACATGCTAATATACCCATAATGTAATATGTCCACATCCTCACCCCCATCCCTGCACACACACTCATAAAATGGAAAGGTCACATTGATATCCCATTTTAGCAAAATGACTGCCACTCTCACAACCCACATCAGAGTCTCCAGCTACAAGATTTTCTTACAATTAGGTTTTTTTTTTTCTTTAACCACCTGCTTTATAGGAGAGAACATATTTTTTTTAACATCACTGCCTCTCTCTATAACTTCCTTCCAGATCAGTGGGAAAAACTACTAACTAAGGTCAAATTCTTCTAAGCCCCCATCCTCGCCTCTACCAGAGAAATGTCACATGGCTTCAAATAGTTTATAGGATCAATTTCCTGGGAAAACCTGCTCAGCCAGCACCTGAGTTTCCTGGAGTGCTTTCCCATGCTATGAGGGGTTCCAGGAACCCTAAGCCCATCCTGGATATCCCTACCCTCAGTCCCCCAAAACTTTATAAGCCTTCATAAAGTTAATCACCTACTGACAATTGGTCCCAGTGTGGTCATCCACTCTCCAGAGTCACATGGCTTCTGAACCCCACGGACAACGTCTCTGTTCCCACTGCCCTTGTGGACCGAATCAGCCGATGACCCACAGGAGCAGGCAGACCCACAGAATCTTTACTTGTGTTTACTTGTTCTGACGATGATGCACAGAACATTTCGTCTTAGCAAGGTCTTCGTGGGCTGTCTCAGGTGGCTCGGTCACTGCAGTTAGGCCTGCCACTGTGACAAAGGTCTTCCCTTTCTGGCTTCTCGTTTTGGTGAATGGCTATCTCCCAGCGTTATGTTGGGGACACTCTATCTGTCTTCACCATGAGGGTTTAGTTTCACACTGCTAGTGGTTGTGCAAAATCCCAGACTATACTGAATTTTACCTGTTGTTTTTATTCCGTATCTGGTGCATCTAAGCTGAAGTTGAATTTGTAAGTTAGGCACAGTAAGGAATTAACTTGAGATCTGAGCAACTTCGGCATGCGAACTTTTTTCTTTCCATACTCAACACCTTCCCTCCTTTCTTTCACTCAGAGGAAGTATTATATACCTCGTTAGGAACATATGAATCACCAGCGTCTCCGCTCTGGTTCCACTGGGAAGTAGGGTAGAGGTCAGCAGAGAGTCTCTACTCTGTGATACTGTGACAGATGCTGAGATACTTAGGAAAGACTTTAAGTGACCTCTGGGTGGGTAGCATACAGCGTGTAGAATCACGGAGCAAAGGGATGATTCATATCCTGTATGCGACACAGCAGGACATGGTCACAGGCATGGGATCCCAAGAAGGCACTCAGAAAGGCAGATGCATACCACTTATTGCTGTAACTTTGCATTTAGTGTGCTTGAAGTGGAATTAACTATAGGTTTATGGAAACACGGAAGATCAAAATTATGTCTGTGAGAGGATTCCTGTGTGTCTTTCTTACTGTTTTTGCCTTTTCTGTTTCTTTCTATTCACATTTAGTCATTGCCCTGTTATCTCTCAGTAATGTCCATAAATACTACGTTTGCTTACTTAGTTCATGATAAAATGATGAAGGAGAGGTTTCATTTGGAGGCTCGGTGTTTTCCCTGGAAGAGACCCCTAGTGAATCTCAGCATGGGACAGTGGGGATTGTGCTTGCTGCTTATGCCTAGAGTGGATGTTTGGATCCCAAGGCACATTTAGCCAAAACTTATCTGACATCACCAGAAAGCAGGCAGATTTCATTGATTTTCTTAGCTACAGGAATTTCAGTGAATGTGGGGTTAAACAACCATGGCAAAAACCATGAAATCGACCTGGAGTAAACCCAAGCCCCAAATGCAAACAATGAAGCCCTCTTCGCCTTTTTTTCTCTTGACTGCATTTATTGCTCTGAGGCAGAGAGGCCTGGCTATTAGAATCCAGTGGATACATTCTTACTCAGGAAGTAATGGAAGGTGGTCTTAAATTGGTCCTTAGATTTTACAGGGAACTGCAATATCCCAGGGCTCTATAGGCCGTCTTTGGGTGCCACCAAGATGGTGTGAGCTTTTGGCCATGTGGGCTGAGATAAGAGCAGCATTTGTTATGGTAAAATTTCATCTAGTCACTAAACATGTGTGTCCCTTGTGTTAGAATTACAGACGACATTCAGGATAGATAGGGGATGCATAAAAAAAATTCCCAGTTTTTTCAGATTGTTACTGTGGAGTTGTATCTGCATGAAATAGCCATTTGGACAAAACCCTGCTCCTTCTTCAGCAAAACCAAGGGGAATGTGATATTAGAAAACTTATAAAGAACATTCTAGAAGACTCTTCAATAAACAGAGTAAGTCTACAGAATGCTAAAGCCAATTGGGGCAGAGTAATGAAGTGATTCTGGAGTCTTCTCTTTATAGAAAAAACAAACAAGCAGCAAATAAATATCCCCTCCCTCAGTAAAACATAAATTAGGACATGGAGTTTTCATATCGTGCTCTAGATTGAGATTTGCTTACCAATGCAGATCTTGTGACATTTGACGTTTCCTTCCTGCAGCTGGTGACTTTTCCCACAAAAACATGCCCTTCTCCTTACTGGTCTTGAAGTTGCCTATAGCAATAGTGGTTGTCTGAGGACTTTCTTGCTTCTTAGAAAAAGATGCTGGTATAGGGGTTGAGGGGTAGAGCGGGCGGGTTTCAGTTGACGTAGGTCGTCATCAATGTTGACTGACACAATGCGTAGCCCAGTAGAGCTTTACTCAGGCTGACTGAGTTTTAGTTGTTTAAGAGGAGATTATGAAGTTAAAAATATAACAATTACTCATTTTTACCTCATTCTTTCCTTGGGAAATCAATCCCCAGAAAACAGGCATGGGATTGGTCAGATGAGGAACTTTATACTTCTCAGCTTTCATGGTCCTTGAGCTAATTTCATCCCTTCTTTGAGATATATTACACTGAGAATGTATAGAAAATTGTAGTGGAATTTTATTGATGTGTTTTAAGGCAGGAAGCTGTGTCCTCTGTCATTGTTCCTCTCTGTGGATGCAGGCTAACTCAGTGCAGTGTAAAACAAATATTTTGAGTGCCCCCACTTAGGGCTGCATTAGAAGTTGTGGGTTCAGCGCTGCTGTAGCCTCCCTGGGACAGCTTGATCTTCAGAGCTGTTCATGCAAACACGAGTCTGGTTGCTGGAGCTGTGGAGCTTTAGAACTGATTTTCATGAGGTCTTTCATGTAATGAAATCTCATCAGCGTCTAGTCTCCTGGCTGTTTTCACTCGAGGCCAAGGAGGGTCGGAGGAGGAACAGTTTAGGGAGCCTGTGGTTTCGCTTTGGCTTCTTTTTGGCTTGTGGGAGGCCGCATCCCGTGAGGTCCAGCTTTTATGAAATCTGTTCTAAATGACTTGAATGGGAGCCATAGAGGCCTGATGTTTTCTGTTATGTAACAGTCAGATTTATGTTGCATACAATGAATTTCAAATCCCAGTTTTTAGGGGATTTCAAAGAGGCATAAGGGATGCTCTGAGCTTCCTGGAGAAGGGAGATTTGGGAAAGCCATCACAGTTCAAGGCTCATTATAGAAACCACGGCTATAAAACATGATGGGTTTTGGTCCCTAATGAATATCAGAAATATTTTTTGAAGCTGATAGAGATTGAAAACTGATGGACCACAGGAGTCTGATATCTGGGGCGCCCAATGCAGTGATGCCCGGGGTGGATAACTTCTCAGGAGTGCTCAATGCAACGGTGCATGGGGTGGGGGTGAGGTGGGGTGGGTGGGTCACATGACTTCTCCGATGTGCCTGATGCAGTCGTACACAAGGTGGGTCACATGACCTCTGGGGATACCTAATGCAATGGTGCATAGGGGCAGGGTGGTGGACCATGTGACCTCTGGGGGTGCCTGATGTAATGATGCGTGGGGTAGGTCATGTGACTTCATTTGTGTGTGTGTGTGTGTGAGTGTGTGTGTGTGTGTTATGTGTTCGCACACATGGTGCACGTGCAACAGGTAGCGTTCACAGATTAATTTGCAGGAATCAGGTCTTCAAACACGTGGGATTGGTCATCAGGGTTTACAGAAGCACCTTCATCCATTTACCCTTTTCTCCAGCTTCAATGTGATTTCTGCTGCTGGCAATTGCACTGGTCCTTTGGGCTGGCGAGATGACACAGCAGGTAAAGGTGCTGGCTGTGAATGCCTGGTAACCTGAGTTTGGCTCCTAGGACCTACGGAAAGGAGGAAGGAGAGACTTGCTTGCACAGAATTATCTTCTGACTTCCACATGTGTGGTTTAGCTCATGCTCCGCCCTCAAACACTGACTTATAAAATTTTATTTTAAGACCCAATCCTGAAGCACAGTACTGGGGATGGATTGGACCGCAGGGGCAGCAGCCAGTTCTAAAGAGCCCTGTGGGCTGGCATGTCGCTGGCTCTCCGAGGGACTTGCTCTGTGGGAAGGGATGACTTCTCTCCGTGTCTTCTGGTTTCATAGCATCTGCGGAGCAGGCCCCCCAAATGCCTGTTTATCGTCTCTCATCTGTTATGAGAAGGCCTAATTATTCCCAATGGCCAGAAGTGGTCAGGGGACGTGCAGGCCCGGCCACGTCCTTCACGGGGCTGTCAGTGACCCTTCCCTGTTCAAAGTTAGAGTCGTGAGATGAAGAGTGGGACCTGTGGCTTCTGCTCATCAGGCAATTGTGATTTCTGTGGCCACTGCCCAAAGTGGTTAAATCCTGGGGGAGCAGGTACGCGTGAGATATGCTCGAGTCTGGGTTTGGGTACTTCAGTTCATAGCAGCACAGAGTCAGGGCTGAGGTGTCACCGGTGATGTCTTCGAGGCATGGTGCTTTCATATTTGTGTGTGTGTGTGTGGCCTGGTGCAGGTCCTCCATCCAACCACGGCATCTCCCTTCCTAAATCCTAGGGAGCTTGTTAAAACGAAGGTGCTGAGGGCCCCATCTTCCCAGAGATGCTTCTTGACCATGCTAGAAGCCAGCTCCTTTGTGCTGTTTGTCATGGGCTTTGGCTTTGACCCAGGCCTCCTTACCTGCCCCGTTCTAGTCTTAGAAGAACCCTGCAGTGCTGCCTGCTCTGTCCCCCTTGAAAGCTGATCAACTTGTTCATCCCTCAGCTTTCAGCTTTAAGCCCAAGCAGTTTTTAGCAATTCCTACAAAAGTTAGGTCACTTGCGCAAGAGCCCTCTGACTCTTGAGGTTTCCATTTGGTAATCCTCTGTCACCTCTGTCACCTGCCCCTTGTCTATAAATCCACTCTTACAATGGCTGGAATCTGCACACCCCCCCCCCCCATTGGAATACTTGTACTTTATTTATTTCAGAAATTTTTTCTTTAGTAAAATTCATATTCTTTCTTGGTGTGTCCAAAGTGACACCCTGTGTACTTATTAGGAAAGACTGAATCCTAAATTAAAGTTCAAAACACATTGGCTTAACTGAACAAAAGTTTTTTTTTTATTTTTTTTTAATATCAAGTTGTCTCCTAAATGGCAATTTTGGAACCCAGGTTCTTTCTACATTGTGGCTCTCCTGTCTCTAACCTGTGCTCCAAGTTTATCGTCTATGTTCTGTTAGCTAGAGATTAGTCACAGGAACACATTTCTGTTCCTTAGGGGCTGGGAAATATGGGGTAAAGTGCTGAGGATTTTTGTTTTGTTTTGTTTTTTGATAAGTTTTGCATTTTGCATTTTCACTAAGTGTTAGATGTGTCCTCGGGATACAGGTCCCTTCAGCAGTGCCTTAGTCAATCCTCAGTGTCACTTTTCCAGTGTCCTTCGGTTGTGATGATCCAAGCACTTGACAGCTGAATTTTTTTTTTAAACGATGAAAAATTGAACAGTCCCTTCCACACCCGAAAGAGAAGTTGAACAAGGAAGACACACTGAGCTTCAGCCCTTATCCTGAGTTTGTAGAAGCATAGTGACTCATGCGGCCACTGACTAGGTGACCAGTGCTCTCGTGGTCCTCGTGTTGCAGCTTCTCTGCTTTGGTGTGGTCTGCCTTACCGATCTGAATTCCCTCCGTGCTCTGTGAGGCTCCTGGAACTAGAATGCTAAGCACAGGAAACACCAGGGTCTCCTTCCTTAGTTGTGGCCCCAGTGGAGAGTTGGCAAGCTCACTTGTCTCTTGTAACCGACTGACAACATAAGGCTTCTTCAGTTCCTGTTTAACATCATTGATCTGGGAGCAGGGCAGCTCTGATGGCATCTGTTACAGACTCTGGGTTTTTGTTTTTGTTTTTTTTCTCCTCCTCAAGATAGGGTTTCTCTATAGCCCTGGCTGACCTGGAACTTGCTCTGTAGCCCAGGCTGTCCTTGAATGCAGAGATCTGCCCGCCGATGTCTCCGGAGGGCTAGGTTTAAAGGTGTTTGCCACCAAGTCCGGCTTGTCACTCCCTTTTAACTTTCATTGAGTGAGTGTGTGAGCATGCATGGGTGGTCAGCTCTGTGGAGCTGGTTTTTTGCTGTCATAGGGTCCGGGGCTGAAACATAGAAAGATGTCATCAGCCTTTGAGCAAGGATCTCAGCTCACTGAGCCGTCTTACGGGCCGGCTGTTTTTACTTCTAGAGCAGGGACTGGGATTATTTGGTTTCAAGAATGGGGCTGTATGTCACACATGGGATGGAGACGCAGAGAGCAGTGGTATGTGACGTGGGATGGTGAGGGAGAGGGGCAGTGAGTGGCTCATCAGTCCTTGTTTCCGTGGGACTGAGAACAGTGTGGACTGATAGGGTTTGAGCAGACTGCAGGTAAAGGGAAACGATACTGGATTGTGAATACAGAGCCTTTGCATGAGACCTTCCTTACGCTTCTGACTTAACACTGCCTGTTGCTAAGCTACTGGCAAATACAGCACAGGCCGGCGGACATGGCTCCAGTGCTAAGTAATGGCGGGTCGTAAATACTGGGTATGGTTTCTGCTGCCCCTTCATTTCTTCCTCTTCATGACGTCAGGAGATGTGAATACTGTTCTGTCTCCTTTTTATCCAGCGAGGGACACTGATGCACGGAGAAGGCAGGCAGTTACAAGAGGTCAAGTCCCTGGAGACCATCTGAGTGGTGAGATCTTGTCCCACCCTGGGTCCACTTGGTTCTGCTTTAGCCATTGCTTTCTTGGACAGGTACTTCAGGGAGAGAGAAACCCTGCCCTGTCCTTACACGTGGACTGCATGTCTTAGAGAAATTGGCTTCTGCTCTCCTGCGTCTCTCACAATGACGGTTTCTGGGTTAGCACTCCGTGCTGCCGGCTTTGGGAGGATGTGGGTGAAGTCAGCTCTCCTGAGTTCCCTGTGATGGTGTTTTTGCGCGCAGATAAGACAGGGCGTTTATGCATACTAACAACTTGTCAACTGCAGTGTCTCTTGGGGATCTGTTCTTAGTATAGCACCAGTTGGAGGTATTGTAAATTACTGAATGCTTTGGGAGTTTGTGGTACTCCTCTTCTGGGGTCAAGGAAGATGGTGTTGGGTATCACTGAGGCCAAGTCTGTGTTTGGTCAAGTTGTCAGTACCCTTTTTCTTTTTCTTTTCTTTTCTTCTTTTTTTTTTTTTTTGTTTTTGTTTTTTTTTTTTTGTTTTTGTTGTTGTTGTTCGAGACAGGATTTCTCTGTATAGCCCTGGCTGTCCTGGAACTCACTCTGAAGACCAGGCTGGCCTCGAACTCAGAAATCCGCCTGCCTCTGCCTCCCAAGTGCTGGGATTAAAGGCATGCGCCACTATGCCCGGCTTCAATGCCCTTTTTCTGTCCAGGTGTTTCTTAGGAGTTAATGGAGACAGCACGTGACTTGAGCAGATATTTGTTCTACAGAGGTTCACGCAGTGAGAACTTGGTCCCACATTGGCGTTGTGGGAGGTGATGCGGTACCTGTAAGCCATAGGTGGTCTTTAGGTTGACTGGGGCATACCTGTGAATTATGTTTATATAAAACATTATAATTCCTGGATTGACTTGTGGGTGCTTCCTCATGTCAGGGTTCTGCTGGGATTATGAGGGACCAAACCCATGGAGCTGCCATGTCTTGGTCTTCAGACCACTAGAGCTGTGAGATGAATGACCCTTTTTCTCATTTCTGTTCTTCCTTTGATTGGTGTGCATCCAGATGAAGCTCGGTGCCCGACACACGGTGGGTAAGTGTGTGGCCACTGAGCCAGCCTGAAACCTCTCTTCCTTGCGAAGCTGGCCTGACTTGGGTCTTCCCCTCTGCTCACTCAAGCCTGACTGTTATAAGTACTTATTCTTCTCGAAGTCTCAGCAGACCACAGCACAGCGCTTTCCCTGGGACATGGCATCAGGTGACTTAGCATATGGCTCAAAATTCATTTTTCTACTTGGCAGCATTTTTGTCCTCTTATAAAGGAAGTGAGCAATCTAGACCAGTTTCTCAACCAGAGATAGACATGGCTATCGTGGAGCTATCCCTCCACACTCTGGCCTGACATGGAGGAAGGAGCCTCATCTCCATGTTCTTGGGACCCTTGGGGGTCTTTCTCTCTGAAGGACATTGTTGCTAAAGCATACCTTCTTGGTCTGCTCCGGCTGCCCTAAATATGAGGAGTGGATTCAGAAAAGAAGATTCATGAACCAGGCGTGGTGGCTCACACCTTTAATCCCAGCACTCAGGAGGCAGAGGCAGGCGGATTTCTGAGTTCGAGGCCAGCCTGGTCTACAGAGTGAGTTCCAGGACAGCCAGAGCTACACAGAGAAACCCTGTTTCGAAAAAAAGAAAAAAACAAATAAAAAAAAAAAAAAGGAAAAAGCAGAAAAGAAGATTTATGCTGGCTGGCTCTGTTAGCCAGGACACTTTATCCATTTGCCAAGTATAAATGGACATAACTTTTGATGGGTCTGCGCTTACAATATTCCATTTGTTCGTCATTCATTCATTCATTCATTCATTCATTTCTTAATGATAATGAAGAGACAATAGAAATCCAGTAGGAATGACACTTGGAGTTTTGAGTCTGTTTCTTTCCTGAGCTGGCAACGCACCATCAGAATTTCTCTCTTGATTCCGAGTAGCAGCAGTGAGCTGTACTTCCCAATTAGGCCCGCAGTCACGAGAGGAAACAGCTGGTGCTCTGCAGCGTGCTGTGTTGCTAAGCAACAGTATCTGGTAGATGGGGGGAAATCAAGTGCATTTTTAACTTATTATGTTTTCGACTTATTGCATTTGAAACGTTTTATTTATTTTGTGTGTGCATATGTGAGCCCGTGCGTGCTTAAGCACCTGTTACAGTGGATTTGGTCAAAGAACAGTTGGTGGGATCCAGTTTTCTCCTTCTACTGTGGAGGTCCCAGGGACTGAACTCAGGTCATCAGGTTGGGCAGCAAATACCTTTACCTGAAGAGCCATCTGGCTGTCCGGGATATTTTGAACGTCTGTGGCTTAGCAGGATGTAACCACAGTATAATGTGAGGAATATATGTAATTACTTCAGTGTTTCTTCACCACGTGATTACTGTGTGCCAGGCTAGACTCCCCTGTCAGGGAAGCTCTCCTCCCCGGGGCATGGACATAGAGTCGGTAAGGAGAAGCTGTCACTTGGAAGTCACAGCAGTCCTTCTGGAGAGTCCTGGCAGCTGGAGCCTGTCCCCACGATGCTAGTGCTGTTCTGAGAGGATGTGGCCACGGAGGATACCCCAGACTGTCACTGGGTGAACCAGTGCTGTCGTTCTGTGAGCACTAACTACTTAAGAAGCAAGGAACCGGGCATGGTGTGTACGCACCTTTAGTCCCAGTGCTTAGAGAGACACAACTCTTCAAGTTCAAGGCCAGCCTAGTCTATAGTGTGAGTTCTAGGACAGCCAGAGCTACATAGTGAGACCCTATATGAAAAGGCCAAACAAAGAAACAACAACAACATCAACAACATCAACAACTACAAACCAACCAACCAACCAACAAAAAACCCAACCAAGGAAATCGGATTCCTCAGTAGGCCATTGAATTCCAAGAGTTTCCATTTGGCATCAAATAGGCAGCCATGTTTGGAACTCTCTTCAGAGTCTCTCTGTCAAATACAGGTAGGGAGCCATTGACTTCAGTTCCAACTATGCGACTCTGGACCGCAGCAGCTTTCTGCCCCGTGTCTCTTCTCCCCTCTCAGCCCCAAGGCTCGGCTGTGAGGATACTGGCCCAGTTACAGGCTTATTTTGCTCCTTTGTCTCCAGTCTGCTGGGGACCACTGTCCCGTGCATGCTACAGGTTGTTTGGTGACTGAAAGGAATTCTGTGCTAGATCATGTCCAATGGTAATCTCTCCTGTATGTAGGACTGTGTGTCCGACCCTTATTCATCTTGGTTGAATATGGACACTTGATGGAATGTTTTATAGAGCATCATTAATGTTAAAAATTGTAAGAAGAATTAAAAAGACAGAAGCCCAAAGCTTCACTTACCTGGTGATTTCACATCTGAGGAATAGAACTGTACCCTGAACTCTTTGATCAGTCACCACATCTGTCAGTTCAGAATATAAGTCAATTATCACCTTCATCTTAAAGCATAATTGAAGTCTCTCTTCTCAGTCGTCAGGGGATCAGCTTGCTCCTTATTTATTTATTTGCTTGCTTGCTGTCCCTTTTGTTCTGAGAAACTGTTCTAAAGGACCCGCTTGGTTTTCTCCAGCCTGATGTGCCTCGCCACGTCCTCTAATAGCAAGAATGGGCCGTAACCTGTAAGACACGATCGCAGCAGATGTAGCAATCCGCCGGCGAGGTCTATTTTCAGAGGTTGCGTTTGCAGCGGGGAAACCGACACATTTGTTTTTCCATCTCACACTCAGTTTGCACGTCTAATCGCTCGGATGTTAATTTGGGATTATGGTGCACCGCAGAAGGTTTTGATTTTAAAGAGCAAAGTGAATTTAGTTCTTATGTAAAGCCTCTAATGAGATAGATAACTGCATGTGACGGTGTCCTTCCTGATGAAGGCTTTCTTGTCTTGTAGAGGCCATGGCCAAGTCTGAAAGACTTTTTTCCCGTGTGGCAGTTTGTCCAGCAGCCACTGCTTCCGTTGGTTTTTACCTACCCTATGCTGTTTAAGGATTCAGGCAGAAGAGAGTCAGCAGGGAAGAGTTGGGTGAAGTTGTATCCTACAAATGCTAACGCGTGGTGAGTGTTTCTCTGGAAGCCTCAGCCGGCATCTTGATCGGTGAGGTGAGGAGCCAATTTCAGGTCCCGTCAGCTCGCTGTCACTCCTCAGTGACAGGAGGAACTGAGACAAATTAAAATCTGATCCCGAGGTACAGCATTCAAGGCTTCCCACGGCTTAACCCCGAATTCCTCCCCTGCTTATCCCATCACGCACTGCGTTTCAGCTGTCAGGCGGGAGTATGTCACAGGAATATGAGTATGCCCTCCGTGTATCACCTCTGTCCCGACTCTGTCCCCAGAGAGTGCTTCTCACCTTCCTCTCTCAAGCCATCCATGCTGGGATGCCTTCCCACCCAGACAAGTAGAATAGCTTCTCACCCCTCCTTGTCTTAGTCAGGGTTTCTATTCCTGCACAAACATCATGACCAAAAAGCAGTTGGGGAGGAAAGGGTTTATTCAGCTTACACTTTCCACATTGCTGTTCATCACTGAAGGAAGTCAGGACTGGAACTCAAGCAGGTCAGGGAGCAGGAGCTGATGCAGAGGCCATGGAGGGATGTTCTTTACTGGCTTGCCTCCCCTGGCTTGCTCAGCCTGCTCTCTTATAGAACCCAAGACTACCAGCCCAGAGATGGTCCCGCCCACAAGGAGCCTTTCCCCCTTGATCACTAATTGAGAAAATGCCCCACAGCTGGATCTCATGGAGGCACTTCCCCAACTGAAGCTCCTTTCTCTGTGATAACCCAGCTGTGTCAAGTTGACACACAAAACCAGCCAGTACACCCCTCCTTTAGGTTTTCTCTCAGACTGTGTCTGGGAAGGCGGTGCTCACTCTAAGGAGAGATCATTTACAAGGACGAAGCTCCTTGCTTGTGCAGGTAAAAGTGGATTTGGGGAAGTGGTTCTGGATGGGATAACATGCTAGCCACACCTTCTCCATCTCCTCCTTCCTTTTCTTCCTGTATCTGCCTCAGCCTGGAGCAACAGAGAATGTTTGCGGCTTCCATGTCGTGCAAAGAGCTTTCATAACGATTCCTTATGAGGAGCCGGGAGGTATGGGGTCATGACATTTTTATTCTGTATTTATTGAGGTTCCCTGATTATACCAAGGATAAGAAGAGTGTGCGTGCATATTCTACTGTGGTACTTTTAGGGATGTCAGCTGTCTGTGCCTTTGTGAGTTGTTCTCATTTCAGTAGTGAAGTACAAACAGCTTCAAAACAACCCAGTTGTCTCAGTCAGCCCTGAGCTCAGGGTAAGCGCTGATCCTGGGAGGCAGGGATGAAGCGTCCCCTTTAGGCGTCTCATATATAGCATGTCCTCAGTGTAGCCGCAGCAGCGTCTGGCAGCCTGCTGGACGTATGCGTCTGGGCCCATTGCAGACCCCCTGAGTAGGAAAATAGAGGTTGGGACCCAGCAGCCTGAATTCCTTCCTCCTTGCTCAATAAGTGAGTTTTCAGAAGACCTCTAACCAAAGAGAGAGATGCTCTCAGTATACCTTGGTAAGAGTTGCAGGAAGTGTGCCCATATGACAGAATCATTGGGGACACTGCAGGGATGAAGTTCTGGGCAGCAGAGAGTGAGGCCAAGTGAGAGTTGGGTCTTAGGTGGTGAGTGTGTGCTCTGTGGGTGGAGAAGACGTGGAGGGGCAGGAGGGGGTTTTGGGTGAAGGGGACCACAGGCTAGCATCCTAAGCAATGAAAGGGCTTGTCACTCAGGGTCACAGTGGATGCTGCTGTCACCGAACCCTTATTGCCACCAGTCCTATGTCAGGGATGTGCAATGAGCGGAGCTGCCAAGCCCAGCGGCAGGCGGCACTGAGACCTGTGTCTTTGCTCCCGGAAAGTAACCCGAGGATGTTCTAAGCATTAAGTGACATGCAATCAGCTGTTTTAAATATACAGAAAACACAGGGTTCTCATTAGAGTAGGAGAAAAATATTTTGTTAATATCTGAAAAGTCTAAGGGGAGACTGAAAGAGTCAAGAGTGACTTAATGGGGCTGGTGAGATGGCTCAGTGGTTAAGAGCACTGACTGCTCTTCCAAAGGTCCTGAGTTCAAATCCCAGCAACCACATGATGGCTCACAACCATCCGTAACGAAATCTGATGCTCTCTTCTGGAGTGTCTGAAGACACACTACAGTGTACTTACATATTATAAATTAATAAAAATAAATAAATAAATGAGTGACTTAACAATAAAATGTAGAATTTAATTCTTATGATTTTTTAATTCTTAGAGACTTTTTTAATTTCTCAAAAGTCAAGAGAAAATAATTTAAGATTAGGCAAAAAAGTAACAAAACAGGTACACTGTAATGCAGCCCGCTTGCTCGTTGGGCGTTCAGGCGTGTTGCAATGGTATGGTTTTTCTTCGTCTGGTTTTTGTTATATTTAACACATACATTTAAATTATTGCTTGCTGTTTCCTCCCATCTAAGGAAGAAGTGGTTGCATCACAAATACCCTTTGGTGGCTTGTAAACATCTACTTAACACGTCTCCATGCCATGGAGGCTGCACCAGGCAGTCCTTAATTCTCAGCTAGGCATTGGTTAGAGCCTGGCGAGGGACTAAAAACAGGATTTATTTCTGCAGTTGGGGCGGCGGCAGACACCGAGGAAGTCTGTGGAAGTCTGTGGTGGTTTGTATAGGAATGGCCCCCATAGACTATGAATGCTGGGTCCGTACAGTGTGGCACAGTGTGGCATGTCACTGTGGACATGTCACTGTGGAGGTGGGGCTTTGGGGGCTCCTATGTTCAAGCCACGCCCAATGTGGCACATGGTCTTCTGCTACCTGCAGATCAGGGAATAGAACTCTCCCTTTCTTCTCCAGCACCACGTCTGCCTGCTTGATCTCATGCTTCCTCGCCATGATGATAATGGACTGAACCTCTGAAACTTTCGTAAGCCAGCCAATCAAATGTTTGCCTTTATAAGACTTGCCGTCCTCGCAGCAATGGAAACCCTAAGTAAGACAGAGGCCACTGCTTCTACCTTTGCTGGTCAGGGAGTCAGGAGGAGAAATCTCTTAGTTTGGGGATAGTAAGGGTACCCTTGAGCTTCTCACCTGGGCAGTGGGGGTGGGGTGGGTGCCGACACGCAGAAGTCCCCACTCTGGCCCTTTTGTCTGAACAGGGCCGAGTTGTGGGACCCTTCAGATTTTGATGTGCCACACTCTGACGCCATCCCGCCTACTTCTCTTCTGTCACTTTCACACCCAAGGACACTTTCCTGGTGTCACCTTTAAGCCCTTCCGTTCCCAGATAGGGAGCTGGGGAAATGGAGTCTCCATGACCTGTAAGGTCGCGATGTGGCACAAAGTGCGCAGAGTGTGCGTATCTCACACTTACTGTTGTGCTGTGATACACTACCGCCTGTGTGTGCTTCTGTGTGCAACTCTTTCTGACTTTTCCTTAGCATAGATCCCGAGAAGGAGAATTCAGAGATGTTCCTTAATACATGATGGGGCTACTTCCTAGCAAATCCACTGTAAAGGAATCCACTCGACAGACAGTCCAATAAACCCTTGGTAATTCTAAATATCATTAAGTGTTGTGAATTCAGGTGCTTCTCAACTTATAATGAGATAAGTTCAGAGAAATCCATTTCCTATTTGGGAGTTTTTCCACAGAAATACTTTGTGTCTCTTTAGCCACTGAAGCAGAGCATGAAAGGTCTTGTCCCAAGGCCACAGGCAAGCACAATAGACTTCCATTCCTCCCTGTTAATATCAGGACATTACCATTTGATTTATCCTGTCCTTTAAAATGAGGGACTGGAGTGTGTGTGTGCACGTGCGGGTGTGTGTGTTTAATTAAATTGAGTTTATAACAAGAATGCTATGGAGTATTGTGTGATTGAACCCTTGAGGGATTAATTTACTGCATTTCATAATAGATAAACCACTCTGCCCTATTGTGGGCATTTACTAATGATAACAGTGAAATGAGAAGGCTAATTAGTTCATACACATGCTCACACATGCGCATGGCACGCGCTCGAGGGCACACACACACACACACACACACACACTCTCTCTCACACACACTATATTATTGATAACCCGTGTGAAAGTTACAAGTTCATTTTATAGAGGAATTAATATATCTCTAATTTTTTAAACATTTGTTTATAAGAAAAAAGGGTTACAGTTTTCTGAATAATTTAGAAAAGAGGAGTGTAGAATTTCAGAAGACTTATCTTTTTAGCATGTCTTAATATGAGTATGCCTTCTGGAGTGGAATTGGGGCTTGGTTCCTTTGCCAGGTGATTGACGTGGTCTAACTGGAGAGATAGGTCTCTCTTTCTCTCTGCCTGGTTCAGAGGTTCTGTTTCTTGACCATGAGGTATTTTCTCTTAATGGGCCTTTATTGCTACTCTGCCATTAACATAAATCAAGCTTATGTCTTAATAAGCTATAATAAAAGTCTGATATGTATGTTTTGTAACCCAACCTAAAACAAGCTGAACTTTATTGGCGTGGGATTGTGTGCTGAGCTCATTGAAAATGAAGTGGTTTCCTGTAGCGCAGGGCTGTGAATGTGGCTGCTTCCTTGGGGACAGCGATTTATACTTTTTAAAGATTATTATTATTTTAATTAGTGTATGCACCTGTGTATGCACACACATGCCATGGCATGCATGTGGAGGTCACATGGCATGCATGTGGAGGTCAAAGGGCAACTTTTAGGAGTTGGGTCTCTCTACTGTGGGTCCCAGGGATCAAATTCTGGCAGCTTTTATATATATTTAAAAACAGGGTCTCATGTGTAGCCCGCACTTACATAGCTCTCCATTTCATGGCAATCCTTCCTCGGCCTCCCGAGTGCTGGGATTACGTGTGTGAGCCGAATCACTCCTGGCTCTGTGGGGAAAGGATTTTGCATGAGTTCTTTACAGACAACCAAAAGTATCAAAGCGTCTTCCCTTGTACCCACACTGTGCCCCTCCCTTGTACCCACACTGTGCCCCTGTGCCCTCCTTGCTTTTAACAGATGTACAACTGGAGGCCTCTGGAGTGGCCAGATCATAATTAGCACTTTCACAGGTCTCCTGATTGATTCTTAGGTGCACTTAGCCTGAGAGGCCACCTGACCTGCTGTGTACCCAATGCTAGGGCTAGTCGTCTTTTGTGTGTCTCGCTCACCTTCTGGCCTGGTCTGCGCCTGTGGAGTGGCCTTCGTTTTATTGATCTGTGTGCCCATCCAGCTTGTTGAGATTCATTAAAATTCCCCACATTCCGTAGAAGCCGAGACTAGGGCTCCATTGTGAGACATGGCTCAGTGGACCCTTCTCACCGTTGGCTATGGGAAGTGGCTGTGCTGGGCTGCACTGGGCTGAGCCAGGTTGGGCCAAGCTGGGCCGAGCTGGTAGGAGTTCACGTTAGGAGTTAGTATACTTGAGTTTAGATTTTTTTCTTTTAAAGAATCATTTTATTTTTAATTTTGATGAAATGTACATAACAGAAAGTTCATTGTTGGAGCCATGGTTTCAAAGGGCATAGGGTTAAGTACATTTTTGTAGGGACAGTCCCATTGTAGGGACTTGGCACCTCCTCAAATCTGAAATGTCTCTGCAGTATTAACTCTTTTTCTTTTCCCCCATTTCTGCCTTTCCACCTTCTGTGTCTGTGGATTTGACAATTCTAAGAGACCCCAGAGAAGTGGAATCTCACGGGACTTACCCTATTTAGCATAATGACTTGAGCATCACCCATGTCCTCGAATGTGCTAGAATGAAGGGCCTGCCTTTGTCAGGCTGAACTCTGGCCACTCTGCCAGGTTCTGTAAGCCCCACCCATTGGCTGCCTTGAGTCCTGGGACTGTGGCTGAGTTTTATCTTAAGCTCCAGCAGACTGGCTGTGAGGTCTGATCTTAAGTCACTGGACTGTGGGTCTCAGTTTCAGGTTCTTTCTAGAGAAGTTTTGTAGCATAGGCAAGTTCCTAAGTTTGGTCTATAAGAGCCCCACGTCCCCGCCCCCAAACGCACACACAGACTCCCCTAAGCCAGTTGCCCCCAGAATCTCCTCTCTAGTTATTAGATATTAGATACGATCAAATCTGGGGCTGAGAAAGTTAGTAGAGTCCGCTTTCGTGTGGTTCACGGTGGATGGGCATGGGGGTGGTCTGCCCCTCCAGTGGGCGTCAGAATGTTCTGGATTGGGCCATCTCTGAGCTTCCTGCTGAAGGTGTTAGCTTATATAAAGCAGGAGCATGAGGGTGACACTAATTACACCATTCCTTCTGCTCTGTGGGGATTGGGAACTGGGAGGTGAGCAGGAGGGACCTGAGTATTGTGGAGTTGGTTTCTAGGCCTACATTACAGTGAGACAGAAGAGAAACATATCCCATGCTGCCTGGTAAAACAGATGTGAGACTGGACATTCATGTCTTACGGCTTTAGAGCCCGTCTTGTCATCTTTCAGTCCACGCTAGGATTTTGCAAGTTGCCCATGTATGTAGCAGGCCTAGGCATTAGTATCGACATGACCTTCCTGTTGGAGTGTTTACTTGTTTTGCACTTTGAGGTTTTAAAATGCATCTCCACAGCGAAAGGATGCCCTGTGGTCACGCAAGTGAGTTGGGACCATCACATAGTTTACCTTCAAGCTCTCTTGTAACTTCATGTATTCCCACCCAGTGATATCCAGATTTCTCCCCTCTATTCGTCCACTGCATTACTAAAGGTTAGCCCCAGAGCATGCAAACAGGTGCGTTCCTACCCTCAAGCACCTTCAACCAGCTTTGCCCATTTGTAACTGTGACTGAGGTTCCCCCCCAAGCTGCCCTTGGAGCCTGAGGAACTCTTCCCCACCTGGAGCCCCTCCTTTAGTCGTCTAAGGGACTGTGGCGGTTTGATACGGTTTGCTCTTGCTTGCTTGGTCAAAGTACTGGGGACATTGACCTAAATCTGCCTCTCAGGAAATGGCTCCCTTGTGCTAGACCTAGGGCCCCTTAGGAACCAAAGGACTGTCATTTGCAAATCTTTTCTCTAGGAGCCTCCAGATTCTTGCCAGGGAGCGGGCTGTTTGCAGAAGGGTTGAGGTGACACCTGAAAATCAAAACAGAGCTGTCTGACCTCTCAGAGCGGACAAGCATCATGGTGAAGTTTTTCTAAGGATCATCCCAAACAACCTGTCCCTGCCAAGATGCTCTGCCTTGTCTCCTTCCTCAAATTAGTTAGGCGCTGCAATCCCTCTGTTTAGTGAGTGGCCATTTCTCTTTGTGCTCTTGTGTGTGCTGTAAGTGCTGTAACTTGTTAAATCCTGCAACCCCCCCCCCCCCAGGTGTTCAGTGGCTTGTCTCAGCGGTCAAGCCAGCCTGGCCCCAGCGTCTTGGGGCTTGGATAAATGTCGCAGAGGTTAAGTGTGTCGCTGCTCTTATAGTGCAGGGTTTGGTTCCCAGCCCCATATTGGGTGGGTCACAACTGCCTAAAACTCCATCTCCAGGGGATCTGATGCCCTCTTCTGGCTTTCTCAGGCACTGCATGCAAGTGCACATTCCCCTACACACACACACACACACACACACACACACACACACACACACACCCTCAGATCTTTAAAACATTTATATATAAGCTCCCTGAACCTTGGCTGTTGCTTTTCATTGGCATATCACTGATACCAGGAGACTGCTTCTCAGTAAATAAATACAAAAGGGAGGAGGAGTGGTCAGGTAGCTTTTTGTGAGGTGGTTAATATCTGGGCTGCTGACTGGGGGATGAGGGGCGGGCAAAGGAAGGGACAGGTGGAGGCACAGGAAATTCTGGGTTGGTGTGACTTAAGCATGATGGGATTGTGGGAGTTAGGGCTCCTGGGTAGAGAGATGTATGCACATCACCATCCAGGTGTTCCTGTGATGAACATGCCAACAGAATCCGGGGTACATCTGGAATGGAGGCCTGAACCTGCCCGCCCTTGCCAAATAACATTCCTGTCTTCCAACACTGAGAAGCCGCTACTCCGATGAATGAGAAGATTGCTAGTGAAAATTAATTTATATTTATATAATTAATAATTAATTTTATGCTTCAGCTTTTCTTTGTGAGCATCCTGATCCCGGCATTGCCTGGGGCGGAGCTAGCAAGCAGCACATGTCTTCCTTTCTGCTGATCTGGCTCTCTGTGTCTAGCCTGCATTTACTTTGGGATTCTTGTTTGTAGGTTGTATTGTGCTGCTGGGAGAAAGTAACACCACCTTGGTGCCTTAAAATGACAGGATTTTGTCCTCTTACTTTTGTGGAAGCCGGAAGTCTAAAGTCAAGTTCTTCTGAAGGACTAGGGAAGAGTCCGTGCGGCATTCCCAGTGCTCCTTGGATTATACCTGCAGCAGTCTCTCTCTCTCTCTCTCTCTCTCTCTCTCTCTCTCTCTCTCTCCCTCCCTCCCTCCACACGGCCTCCCTTCCTGTGTCTCACGTGATCAGGCTATTAGTTTCCGAGTCAGAGCAGTCTCTGACTTCATCGTAACCCCCAAGAGCCCTGTTTTCCAATGAAGTCGTATTCTGTTCTGTGGAGCATGGGTCTTAGAGGCAGAGTCAGAGCCGTCTCTGACTTCATCGTAACCCCCAAGAGCCCTGTTTTCCAATGAAGTCGTATTCTGTTCTGTGGAGCATGGGTCTTAGAGGCAGAGTCAGAGCCGTCTCTGACTTCATCGTAACCCCCAAGAGCCCTGTTTTCCAATGAAGTCATATTCTGTTCTGTGGAGCATGGGTCTTAGAGGCAGATGCTGCTCTGTTTGTTTCTTAGGTGCTTGAGGCCTGGCGGCAGTCAGTTAGTTGTACAAGGATTTAAGACGTATACCTGGGTCTGGAGAGATGGCTTCATGGCTAAGAGCACCGATTGCTCAGCACCCTCTTCTGGCCCTCACAGGTATTTCATAGCCAATGTATATACATGGTGTCTTGTATACACGCAGACAAAACACCCACACACCTAAAAATAAATCTAAGAAATCCCTGATGTATTCACGTGGCTAAATCATCCCCAGCCACAGTCGCCCGCAGCCACAAAACATGCTGAGCGCGCGCGTCTTTCAGTGGCTGTATCCTCTTGCAGGAGTCTGTTCTCCCCCCCAGAGACTTGATTGAGTTTCTTTACTGTCATGCTCTTTAGGGTAATTAGTCAGTGTGTCTGGGATTCTAGAATATCTTTATTTCCCTTACCCAAGGCTTTCTGGCGTGATGAGCTGGTTCTTGTTAATTCCTGTAGCTTCAGGGGGGCTGCAAGTGTTCTTGGAAATATTGGGGAGTCCCTGTGGAGCCAACGCGTTATCAGGGAAATCGGGTTTCCCCTCTTTGGGTTCTTAGTCTTGGTAATAGAAGAGTTTTAATAATGGATTGAAAAGGAAACTTCAGGGCAGTTTTATGAGCTGAACAGGAAAACCACAGGGCAGTAAGCTGTAAAGGCGTCCAGGGGAGAGGGGTGCAGATGACAAACACCATGCTGTTGGAACAGATCCGGCGTGGGGGCCGGCTGCAGGGCTGCCGTGGGGGCTCTGGAGGAAGACTGATGGGAAAACACACTTTGTAGGAGAGAAAATAAAAAGGAAAACAGAAAGGCGGGCTGGTTACCCAGCTTCATGGCAATGCGCTGCATGAATCGTGCTGGGGGAGGAAACAGTACACTCTTTGATGAAAGAGGTATTCCACCATTTTCCTTAGCCTGCTGAAGACCCACCTTCCCAAGGGGTGAGCACACTGGGTGATTGACAGGGCTAGAGAATTGACTTTCTCTAATGGGCACCACCAGTCAGCTATTGCTACAGAGGTGCAGGGGCCATCAGGAGGATGCTGTGGGCTCTGTGTGGTTCCCAGAGGATCTGCACGTTGACACGTGGCTGTCCTAAGCTCATTTTGTTGTTTGTTTGTTTGGGTTTTGAGGTTTTGTTCGTTTGTTTGTTTTGAGACAGGATTTCTCTGTGTGGCCCAGGCTGGTCTTGAACTCAGATCTCCCAGCTTCCACCTCTTGAGTGCTAGCCTCAATACTTCTCATAACATGCTTTACTTAATGGATTTAACCTATTTATTTTGCCTATTTTGATTTTCTGCCTATGCTGCCTAGGGCCTTCCTTACACGTAACCTTTTGCATCTTTTATTATAGCCTTAGATGAGAAATCTGAAGTACAGATCCCTGGGTGAAGGTTATAAATTTTTGAATGCATCTAATGCACACTGTTGCAGACAGAGTGTTCTAAGTGCTAGGATGTCAGCTCTGGCTCCACACACCCCTTGGAAGTACTGTCTTTGAGGGTTTTAAGTTTGAGGAGGAACAGAATCTCGGGGTGGTGGCGTTTGACTCAAGGTAAACCTGTTTTCTGAGAATGTGTTTAAAATAGCACACCGATATACAGACTGTGTCTCCATCTTGCCAATGCACTCTGTTTGATGGTGTCACATGAAAAGCTATAGTACCAGCAAATGCTTTAGTCGATTTAAATAAGTCCTCACACCTTGAAGGCAGGCAGAGAGAGTGAGCACTAGCGATCTGTTGGTGGGTGGGCAGTCTCCTGAGTGACATCCTCACACTGAGAGCTCCCCGGAGTATTACCAATGCATATTCAGTCTCTAAAGGACAGAGCAGGCTGGGAGCCTTTGACTTATTCCGGTATTTTTTTTTTTTCCTAAGATTTATTTATTTTATATATGTGAACATACTGTCACTGCCTTCAGACACACCAGAAGAGGGCATCAGATCCCATTACAGATGGTTGTGAGCCACCATGTGGTTGCTGGGAATTGAACTCAGGATCCCTGGAAGAGCAGTCAGTGCTCTTAACCGCTGAGCCATTTCTCCAGCCCTTATTCCAGTGTCTTATACCAGAAAGGCTGAACTATTCCAGAGTTGCTTTTCCTGTAGGATGGCAGTCTGACCCATCCACAGATGCAGCCAGGGATGATGGGGCCAGCTAGCATCCCTGGCTGCACTGGGGGTAGGGTGGGGAGGCAGGATGTAATGCAAACCTTCTGCCTGGGCTTATAGGGATAGGGCACTTGGTGGGGGTCTGTGTTTGAAGACACTGAGTACATATGACCTTGACTCCTCTTTTCTCCTGGTTTTTTTTTTTTTTTTTTTTTTTGAGTTGCAATAAAGGAAGGGATAGTTCTCCTGGGGCTGGCCACCTGCCAGTCTCCAAAGGGGCCACTCTCTGAGACTGAGTTCTATCTGGTGCCCTCGTGTCTTTCTTCTCCGGCAGGGTGAGATGGCTCCGTGCAGCCAGGGTAGCTCCCAACAGAAGGCTTTTCTTGCTGTCCTTTTTATTTGAGGTGACCCCTCACACCCCATGTTGAAAGCTGAGCCACGTTTACTGCTGACTTTTCTGGTAATAGCTTCTGTGGAGTTTGCCTGAAAAGGCACTGCGTGCTCTCTTCGTCTGAATCCTGCTCTGTCCCTCTTCGGGGTGGCTGCTGCTCTTTGTTCCAGAGGCCACCAGGCTCAGGGAAGGTGCATTCCATGGCTCCTTTCTTGTCCCATTCCTGCTGGATGGTCAATAAGCACTTACGTGGATGCGTCGCCCCGCACCTTCCACAGTGGCATTTGTGTCCACACTGGCTCCTATGCATTCCACTTGCTGCCATTCTGTTCCTACGTCGTCAGAGAGCACCTTTTGGGTCAGGCTGTGTGACTCCTTTCTATATTCCCCAAACCTCCTGGCGGGCTCAGGTTCCATCCTTGACTGCTAACCCCTTGCTTACAGCACACCATCCAGACCTAGGCCTGCCTCACAGCCTCACGTTTGTTGGTCTCTGCCTGCAGTGCTCTTCCCCAGGAAGCTGCACTGAACCCTCCACCATGGCTTCATTTCCAGCCGGAGTCTATAGTGGTCCTGATGAAAATGTCGGTATTCTTGACTGGAGCTAGCATGTGCCTGAATGTGACTGTAGACACGATCTGTTCCACAGCGGTGGGATGCACGCTTACTTTTATGTCTGAGTTAGTTAGAGCTTTTTTCTTGCACGGGTGGGCAGAGTCCCGGTGACAGATACATTCCAGTGCCATATACACACAGGACAGATTCAGATCTTTGATGGAGTTGTGTTAGATGTTTACTGGGTTCCCATTACAGACCACTGTAAGGTATCCTGAGATAACTTAGGGATACCTCCTCCAATTTCTCTACTGTTGGGAGATTCCCTACTGTTCCGGACATGATGCCCTTCCAGCTCGTGAAGCCTGTTCCTAAAACTTAAGTCTGTAATTAGCGATGGCCTGAGGTGAAGTGTATGCAGTAAACTAATCCCTATGTTTATCTTGGTTTTATGGAGAACGTTTAGGCCTCACAAGCCAAAAGGAGCTTCATAGGTTTGGTTTTGTTTGTTTTGTTTGTTTGTTTGGTTTGGGAACTCTAGGTAGCTGGGATATGATCAGTGTCCCATGAATCCCAGAGGCTGGTCGATGTGAAGCCTGGCAGTGTAGCTTTCATCAGCTACTTTTGTATTGCTAGGATAAAACTCTGAGCTCAGGACTGACTTACCGAAGGAGTTTATTTTGCCTTTCAGTTCATGGGGGAAGTCGAGTTTGTGTCGTCAGATGTAAGCATGAGGCAGAGAGAGTGTAGTGGGAGCTGGGTGAGACTGTAAACTCCCAGAGCCCCACCCCCTAGTGATGTGCTTTCTCCAGCAATGCCAAACTGCTTGTGGTCTCCTCAGATAGTACCATCAACTGGGAAGCAAACACTCACTATCCAAATGGCCACACAGCTCTGCTATGTTTTGTGGTCAAGGAGGTGTTTGTTCTAAGTGGATCCTCAAGGGTATGTTTGCCTCATTTCTGACTTCTATATGTGCACATTGGGTGCTTGCTGGGAATGAAGCAGAGAGGTTGGATCTGGGAAGACTGCCTCCTTCAGGTCCCTCTTAGCTTGCTGGAGAAGGTAGGTGTGCTCACTTACCAATGTTTATAGCAGAGACTTCAATGTGTGCCAAGACAGGAGGGCACTGGGTGACAGCCTCGAGCATGGTGACTGTGGAGATAGAGTTTCACATTGGGGTGTTACACAGCACTTGGGGTGGATCCTTAGGGTACATAGAGATTCATCAGTTTGGGCGATATGGTGAGGGTGTGGAAAAGCATTCTGGGGAGTGCAGGATATGGTGGACTGTGGGACGAAACAGAGAGAGCTCAGCTGGGTTCACATTAAGGTAACACCAGGGATGGGATGTTTCAGGTGTTTCAGAGGTCCTAGGTTCAGTTCTCACCATGCACATGGCCACAACCATCTGTGACTGTTGTTCCAGGGGACTTGATTCCCTCTTTCTGGCCTCCACCTGCATACATGTGATACATACATACAAGCACCCATCCACATAAAAAGTAAAAGCACATGAATAAATAAATACATCTTTAGATGGAACGCTGAGGTGCTTGAATTTTATAAGCAGAGCATGAAAGCACTTTAGGAAGATGCCACAGCCCATTATCTGCTTCGAGCACTGAGAAGGCACCAGGTGCCTCTGGCAGGGCTGTGGCTATAGAATAGGTAGAGCTTGACCTGGCCATTGGCTGAGAGTCAGACACAGGAGAGGGAAGTGGAAGACACAGGTGAAGAGAGGAGTCTTTGGGATTATAGTCCCTGTGATGGTTTGAAACCCCCCCCCCCCCCATCCCCCAGGCACACTGAATGCTTAGTTCCTGGTTGGTGGACTGTTGGGAAGGATTAGGAGGTGTGGCCTTGTTAGAGTGAATGTGTTTCTTTGGGAGTAGGAGCATGGATAGGGGTGGGCTTTGAGGTTTCAACACCCCCCCCCCCCGTGTTCTCCTCTCCCTGCCATGGATCAGGTGGTGGCTCTCTCGCTTCCCCAGCACCATGTTTACCCCTGTGCTGACACTTTCTCTGCCATGATGAGAATGGACTATGAGAAAGCTAAGCCTACATAGCCTTAGATTTTTTCAAAACCTACTTTAGTAAGTGTTCTCAGATGCTTTGACTTCCTTCTAGTCCACTGAGCAAAGGTAGGGGAGATAAGATGTGTAATAGGACAATGGGGATGTAGACCTGTTTAGAAGTAAGTCTTCATGAAGATTCCAGTCTTTGTTGTCAGGATACCAGCAGTCCAGTTCAGTAGTGTCACCACTATGTGAACCAGCTCTGGTGGCAAGATCCAGCAGAAATAGCCAGAATCAGCCAGAATCAGCCAGCATCAGCCAGAATGCCAGGAGAAGTTCTCCTCGGTGTCTCTCTCAACAAAGTAAAGGCCAGCGAAGACACAAGACCAACAAAGCATTGCACGGCTAGCAACACAAGTGCACCATTACCGTGTGTTGGGTCCTACTTATACTCTCTCCAAATATCACCAGTCCTCCCATGTGTCTGCTTCAGCGAAACATCACATGAGACCACCAGAAATTTCTATTTCACAAGCCCCCAATTAGATGATTTCTGTGTTGGTCATGGTGTCTCTTCACAGCAATAGACTAACATGGTCCTGAATTGCCAAGAGGCCCATTTTCCCTCCCAAATGGCTTAGGGGTTCCTCTGATAAAGTGGAGCCACGGACCCCTGGGAAGTAAGCAGGACAAGGGAAATGATTCCATGCAGAGAGCACCAGCACCAGAAGAGGCAGGAGCAATCCTGTCCACTCAGCCTGTCATGGCAGAGCGCAGCCGCAGAGCATGGCCTTCGTGAAGCATCCTGGGAGAGCAGTGAGGCGCGTGGAAGGCAGACTGGCATTGAACACCCTTATTTCTGGTTCTTGGATTGGAAGTGGGAGAAGAAGGAAGGGAGTGCTCCAAGCCTTTCACACACTTGCCCTGGGCTTGGAAAGATCCACTTCAGTAGCCCTGATCTCCACAAACTGTTTTCTTGGCTAGCCCACCAAGCCTGCTCAGATGATCAGTGGTCATCCCCGGAGGGAACTCGCGTGTCACAGGCAAGCCATGGGATTTATTACTGTTAACAAGATGATCAATAATACAGCGAGCTCTCCCTGCTTTTGCTGAGAATTCCTGGCCTTGCGCTAAGTGCTTTGAAAAGCTGTCTTAGATGGGATGGAGATTTTTCTCCCAGCTGTTCATTTTGTTCCGTCTTTGGTCTCACTGTTGGGTGATCATAAGAGCTGTAGGATGCTCTCCGTTTCCTGGGGTAGATCCCGCCTCCATGGAGCCTCTGATCACATTGGACTTCCTCAGGGAACCTTTGCAGAATCGTCCCCTGGAGCGGTTGGCTATTTCAGCTCCGCGCGGGGGCTTTCTCTTAGTGCTGTGGGTGGCGTGGATCCCCAGTGCATTCTGGAAACCCTTTGGTTTGCTTGATGCATTTGTTTGGACGCTGACCTTTTCCTGGTTCCTCTTTCCTGGGCTTTTGCCCGCTGAGGAAATGATCCTCAGATCCTGTCCATCTGCACTGGTGGCAGCAGAAGAGAGATTTTCTCTTTTCTGTGGTCCAGATCCAACGGCCAGACACCTGTCCTTCAGGGTCTCTTGTTGTTCTGGTTGGTGTCACTTCCTGATGTGTAGACTTAAAAATGTCTAGTTCTGTAAGTCATCTAATGTGGTGTGAGGCAAGGGTGGGGCAGGTCCTTGGCTGACCGGAGGTGCTTTTATTGATTGTTTACTGGACACACAATGGAGTTTCTCTTACCTCCATACCTCCGTCCCCAGCTGCGCCCCCCCCCCCGCCCCCCAGTGTTGACCCTGTTTAGTAAGTTTTTCCTGTCTGTGCATGATTCATCCCGAGAGCTTTGCAGATAGATCCTTTGGGAACCTTTGCGTTTGAGAAGAAGAAGGACAGTGTTTCTTTTAAGTTAATGAAAACCCTCTGTAGGAGAAACGTGTGTCTAGGCTGTGCTCACGGACATTTGCCCACTCCCCTGGTTGTTAAGGAGATCCATATGGGTTTGGACCAGGGTTGAGGCTCATCAGAGTTCTTTCTGTGCAGCTTTAGAGCTTTGTTGTAATTTTAGAGTAAACCCCACAGGCCCCTAAGGGTTCTGCTCTGGAGGAACCACTGATGGGAGTGAAGTGCAGAGGTGAGGGGCCAGATCGCAGCTCTTCTTTCAGGCCTTACCATCTGCCGACTGTCAGTCTGTAGTCACCATGAACTTGGAAGAGTGTTCCCCAAGCACCACTCTCATCCTCCAGGGCCAGTCCATGCGTTTCCAGATGTTGAGCTTGCTAAGCTGATGTAACTCCAGATGCTGCTGCAGGAGCATCCAGCCGAGTCTCACTCACAACTGAGAGACTGGATCTTCACCTCATTTCCAGTGGGGTCCCTGTGGAAGGAGAACAGCTGGCCTGTCTGTTTTTTTTGTTTTTTTTTTTTTTTTTGTCTGCCTGAGAGTTCCTTAAAAACCAGTCTGAACTTTTGCCAAGCAGAAGAGTATATGTGCTAGGGTCTGGCTGGCAGTAGACTGGCTCTAGTCACTCTTTTGATAAAGTGGGATGGGATTCCTTTCTCAGGGGCATAAAGCCAGGCTAAAGTGGGCAAGGGACAAGATGAGACATATGGAAACAGAAAGAGATGCCGAAGCCAGGGCAGGAAGGATACCATTCGGGTATGTTAGGAGATGGCCAGTAGAAGCAGGAGTTTGTATTAGTTAGCCTGTTTCTTTTTCATGTCTTAAAAAAAGTTTTGTCATTAATTAATTAATTAATTATTAATTAATTCATCTATCCACCCATCCTATCTATCTATCTATCTATCTATCTATCTATCTATCTATCTATCTATGTGTGCACATGTGTGCCACAGCCTGAAACAGGGCATCAGTGGGCAACTTGTGGGGACCAGCTGTGCTTTTCCACCCTCTGGGTTCCAAGGATTAGACTCAGATGACCCAGCTTGGTGGCCAATGGCTTTTCTTGCTGACCTGTCTATCTAACTGGGTCTCCTCTTACCTTTTAAAGGCACAGATGAAGTTCCTTCCTCCTGCTGTCCAGTCTTGCTGGCATCACATAGAATCTGCTCTCCATGTGCACCAGCATGGAGCAAACCCATCTGATTCGGTGTATGTTTGTGTGTTTAACTTGAATTTAATTATTATGATTTTTAAAAAGAGGGTCTCACTATGTATTCTTGACTGTCCTGAAGTTCACCACACAGACCAGGCTGACCTTGAACCCACAGAGATGGCCACCTCTCCCCTGAGTGCTGGGATCAGAACTGTGCACCTGCTTGTCCAGCTGCGTGTATGTCAATAATTTTGAAAAGAAATGAATTTTCTCTGTACTGAGCATGTTCAAAAGTTTTCCTTGTCATCGTTTCCTGAGCAGTACAGTGTGGCCGCTGTTTATGTGTTCGAATTGTATTAGGTGCAAAAATGATCTAGAGAGACTTCAAAGTGTACAGGGGCTGGGGGGTGGGCAGAGGATATGGGCAGATATTCTGCCATTCTATGATAACAAGAGCCTCTTTGGCTCTTGATGTTCTAGGACAGTTCTAGAGCGAACCTCTCTCCTTTACAGATTTGGAGACAGTTCTAGAGCAAACCTCTCTCCTTTACAGATATGGAGACAGTTCTAGAGTGAACCTCTCTCCTTTACAGATATGGAGACAGTTCTAGAGTGAACCTCTCTCCTCCACAGATATGGAGACAGTTCTAGAGCGAACCTCTCTCCTTTACAGATATGGAGACAGTTCTAGAGTGAACCTCTCTCCTCCACAGATATGGAGACAGTTCTAGAGCGAACCTCTCTCCTTTACAGATATGGAGACAGTTCTAGAGCGAACCTTTCTCCTCCACAGATATGGAAGGACAACTGTGTTTATACCTGAACCCAGTGCTTGGCAAAGCTGCAGGCTGGATCTGCCTTGCTTTGGAAACACAGCTTCCTGTCCCACGACAGCATTTGTTCCTTTACTTCCCAAACTGCTTCTGTGCTTCGGCAGAGCAGGGGTAGACATAGCATTGTCTGCTCCCTCGCTGGGGTCTCAGAGGAAGCTGGCAAACGCGATCTCCACAGCCACCTTTATTCATGCACAGAATAAAGGCTGCGGTATCAACTTTGTTTAAAACTGTAGTTGTTCGTATCATCTCCTCCTCTTCTTCCTTCCTCACAGTCCCCTTCCTCCTCCACCACCACCACCTCCTCCTCTTCCTCCCCTTCTTGATGTTAGCATTTTTAAATCCACCCCTCGGCTCCTCCTTGGCACTCTCTGGCTTGGGGAGGTGGCATTCGAGGGAGGGGCATTCATTTGTCACTTCACATTTGGGGACATTTGGAACAATGAGGTGAGAACCTGGTTTATGGTTGAGTCCCCATTGGGGAAGGGAAAGCAGAGAGATCTCCTCAGTAGTCGGCCTGTGTGGCATGCCTGCGTGACAGCCCACCCCAGCTGCCAGGAGCAAATGTCCCTGAACCCCTTCGCCTCACTGTTCTCTATAATTTATGGCTTTTGGGGGGTTCTTTGTAATTTCTTCCCATGATGCCGTGGGATGGCCCTTCCCACTTTACAGTCCAGCTGCTCTGTGCTTTTAGAGACCTGCCGTCAGTTGCTCTCCGCTCCAGGACCCCACTGAGTAATTTCCCAGCCTGCTTGTGAAAGAGAACTCATGTGGACTGTTAAATATCCATCCTGCCTTCACTCTCCGAGTCTCTGTTCTGACTCTATCAAACAGTCTTGCCCTCAGCTATCTATCTCCCTTTCCCTCTTGCACCAGAGTACCCTCCTACCATACTCACCCATCAGAATATTGCTTCATTCCCTGTCTGCCCTCTGTGCTGTGGGAGAAAACTCAGGCCCCTTTTTCTTCGAGTAGTCACTAGCCCTCCTAAAGCTTGCTTAAAACAATAAAAGCAACAACACCCTTGCGGGCCCCCCCCCCAAAGTCTCATAAGCTCTTTGCCCCATCAGCGGGTGCTACCCGAGTGAGGGTTCTTCCAGGGACCATGTATCTTCATCTGTTCTCTGTTGATGTAACTGAATGCCACAGACTGGGTCATCCACTGAGTTTTATTTGAGGTTTCGTTGCCTCCGTTCTGGAGAGAGCACTGTGAGCCGAGGTGTCTCATGAAGCTTCCTGTGCATCACAAGATTGGACACCGCAAGCGTGCCAGCTTAAGTCTTTTCTTCTAAAGCTACGGATCCCATCATGGGGACCTCATGTCCAAGATACTGTTCTATATTAATAATTTCTTAAAGACTCCACCTCCAAATGCCTTACATATGTGAGTTAGGGGATTATTACGTTTTCAGCATGTGAGCCTGGAGGGGGGACATGTTCAGACCACAGGGCCCTCATTGGAGAACTGTGGCTTGCTGTGGAAGATGAAGACAGCAAAACTCACTGGTGTCCTTGTGGGACTGAGGTGACCTGGGCAGGGATGGCAGATGCCTGTTATTCAGCATAAGTGTGGCTTAGGGAGGATTACCGTAGAACTTCCCTGAGTTGGAGGCCAGCCTAGGCTATATACTGATTTCCAGGCCAGCCTGGGCTACATGATGAGCTATGAGATTGAGACCCCCACCTCCAACACACACACACACACACACACACACAGAGACACACACACTCTCTCTCTTTCTCTCTCTCTCTCTCTCTCACATAAAAACATAAACTTGAAGGTAAAAACTGAAACTGATTGTATGTGAGGAAGGAATGTGGTCCCATGATATTACTGTCTTGAGTTTTCTGGGTTCTTGGAAGGGTTAAGCTAGGTTAGCCAAAATTCCATTGAGCAATACCGTTGTAGCAGAGGATCATTAAAATCTAATTCCTCTGCATTTTGGGAATTTATTCACTATAAACAGGAAGCCTTTCAAAACCAAGACTTGACTCATTGTAATTTTGAATCTTTCTAGCTGACTCAGTAGAGTCCTTCATTAAACATTTAAACTTTTACTTAGGTCACTCAAAGCCCTGCCCCCAGGTCACTCAGCCCCCACCCCTCAACCCCCCCAGCTTCTTTCCTGTCACCATCCAAGTCTGTCCTCTCAGTGTCCCCCAAGTGGCTGTCTGATTTAAGTCAGCATGGCATAAATCTGACTGTGGCAAGCTTTGTTTTCTTCTTTGTTTTTCTGTTTTGTAGCTGACACTCAGCATAAGATTTTGTACACAAATATAAGGGACAACTGGAATATGAACCGAAGAATGTGGTACAGTCAGGTACCAACCAAACTGCCTAGACTATGTCTGCTTCTAGAATATTCTGAGTGATCTGGGCGTGATATGGAAATAAACCTTGGGGTACTCTTTTGTTTGTGTTCTTTTTTTTTTTTTTTTTTTTGGTTTTTCGAGACAGGGTTTCTCTGTGTAGCCCTGGCTGTCCTGGAACTCACTCTGTAGACCAGGCTGGCCTCGAACTCAGAAATCCGCCTGCCTCTGCCTCCTGAGTGCTGGGATTAAAGGCGAGCGCCACCACACCCGGCTTTGTTTGTGTTCTTGAAGCAATTTTTAAAAGATGTGTTTATTCTATGTGCGTGTTTGCTTGTGTGAGTTTTTGTGTAGCGTGTACATACAGGAGCCCACTGTGGTCAGAAGAGAGTGCCCGGCCCTCTGGAACCAGAATGAAGGCAGTTGTGAGATGCCACTGAGGCCCTCCCTCTGCACGGGCAGCAAGCACTCATCCTGCTGAAGAATCTCACCAGCTCCTTGGTGGTTTTTTTTGTTGTTGTTGATGATTGGTTGTTGTTTACTTTTGTTTTTAAAGATACAATTTTACTCTGTAGTCCAGTGTTGGGAAGACATCATGGGCCACCATTGGTTTAGCTAAACACATAGATATTTTTAAGTCAAGTGTCTTTGCCCTGATTTCTGACTTTTCTGTATGTTTCCCTGTCAAGGCTTCAGGGACCCCTTCCAAGCACAAACGTGAGGATCTCCGAAGCTCTCTCTTCACTTCTTGCTTTACATCAGGCACATCAGTCCATCACTTAATTGTTTGGATTAGTTTAAGAGCAAAGGCCTCATTTGCATATCTCCACCTTGGGTTGACTTTCACTTGGCTTTAAGCAGACTGTGCAGTCTTCCCCGCACTGCCCCAGCCCCTGTGATAGCTGTAGCATCCGGCCAGGAACCCTGATCTGCTGTAGAGCCTTTAGAGAGTCACACTGCACTTACAGGTGGTTGGGATTATAGCCAAGGCTTTTAGACTTGGTTTCCATGTTTGGGTATCACCATCTGTGAACTCCATTGATAGTACGTAAATTAATAAAATGCTCTGCAAGCCTAGGGTGAGAGACTCTTGGGGGTCCCGAGGAAAATCATAATAAATAACATCGTAGAACTCCAGGGTTCTTAACAGCATTTACAGTTTTGGCTCCACACACACAGAGGTTTGGAATCATTTTATAAAACTGGCTTGAAAACCACGCACCAGGCTTGCTTTGTATTCTTGGCAACCTTTCAGACAACACAGGGACCTCTGCTTCTCGGAGATGTTTCTCACAGATCATCTGTATGGGGTGGAGCCCTGCCTCCTCCTCCTTCTCCTAAGAGTTGGGATTCCCTGTCTCACTTGCAGGGTGTCAGTGGTGGGTGGCTATGGCAGTGCCCTGAAGAGAACAGCAGGACTGTCTAGGATTTTTTTGTGTTATGTAGTGTGGTTGATATGTGTGTAGGATTATCCACAGAACCGGGAAAACTTTGACAGGGCAGGCTTTGTTCGAGACTGATTGTATTTGGTGATGATGGTGATGATGATGATAGCGATGATGATGGTGATGGTGATTATTATTATTTAATGAAAGGTGGTTGAGGGTTGAGCCACTGATGCCCGAAACATTTAGATTAGTTCTTCTTTGGATGACACTGTCTGTGACTCATAAACTCCACTTACAAGTTCAGGTTTTAGGCTGTTTGGGGAGAGGGATGTCAGCATGGTCCAGTCCTCTGTCCCAGTACTTGGTACTGTATGGGTTCTTCTAGAATACTGACTGTACTTCCTTTATCTTGGATTCACAGGATTTGGAATGCACGTGTCCAATGTAAGTTTATTACATTATTAACTAGAAGTGTATGGCCAGAGTTGTAAGAGTGGATGGTTCACTGAGAAGTGCTTGGTGTGTGGTGGACACTGTTCTGAACCTTTGCACATACTAATTTATTTAATATGCATGAGAATCTGAAGAGGCAAGATCCTAAGCCTATCATTATTTCAATTTTACAAACATAAACTTTCAGAGAAAGTTTGAGCAATTTGCCAGCAGCAACTCTGGTCATGTATGGGGCATGCACATCAGCAGATGCTAGAATGATTTGAGGCCCCCCCTTCTAGATTTTTTTATTTCACATCACTGCCCTGTAACCCCTCCCCCAAGTTCTTAAAAGTTAGAACATTTTAGGAACACTTGAATGGGAACCTGCTCTGAAGAGAACATTGAGTCGTCTGTATTCTTGATCTCTGTTGTCTCCGTCTGTCTGTCCCCCCCTCTCCCGCCCTCAATTTATGTTAGGTGACACTTGAGATGGGGCAGGGAGCTGGTGTGTGTGTGTGTGTGTGTGTGTGTGTGTGTGTGTGTTCTGTGTCAATAGTTGGTACTGCTCAGAGGAGGTTGGTCTTTGAGTAGAGTTCAGGGGAGAGCTGTCTATGAGTTTCCCTTGTGTTTTGAATTCCACAGGGCCCCAGTTAATTAGTCTTCCCTAACATGGTAAATAGAGGTTTGCTGGAGTTAAGTCCTAAGAACATGGGGGTGAGAGTCTGAGACTGGGCTGACTTCGCTTTACACCCACAGTGTGCATTGGAGGGAGAAGTTCTGAGAGCAAGGCACCATGGCAGAGCCTTGCCGGGAGCTGGGCATGGTGAGGTAAGGCTACAAACATTGGCTTCCTGGACCTCTTGAAGAGGACGTGAACCCTGATGAAGGAACTGCTTAGGGCTGCCTCTCAGCGTTGGGGTCCCTGAATTGTGTCAGTAAGTCCCGAGGGTCAGTATCAAAACAACAAACTTTTTAAGGGCAAATGACATGGTGGGAATCAAAGGCTGTGCTCAGTGCCCAGTGTCTCAAGGCTTATTTTATTTTGTAATAATTATAGACTTAGAAGGAGTCAAGGAATAACACAAAGAAGTCCTGTGTATCCATTCCCAGTGATGACAGCTTAAACAAAATGCGTGATTAAAAACCAGGAAACAGATATTATACAATACAAAATAAAAATAGTGACCCCAGTGGAATCTTACCAGTTTTTGTAGACCTCTCCAGTCCCCACCACCCCGTAATAGACTTGTAAATGTAAAGTGGTGTGAAATCTAAGCAGTGATTTTTGGTGAGCAAGAGAAACCCTAACTGAAATACAATAAGTACTTCACAGACAGATGGCTTTCCTTTCACCCAGCACTGTTGGCCGGAGCTTTGCTACCATGGCTGACAGTGGAGTGGAATGTGAAGACCAGCAGCTGAGATGTGGAACGCGGACCAAGAAGCCTGCTTGTTTTCATTTATGGTCTTGGAACTCTTTGTGGATATTATCTTCATTTTTTGTTGCCTTTCCAGAAGGAAGATATTTTCTAGAGATAGAGGGTAATTCAAGGTCCTTGGGTCACCCAGGCATCCGGAGCTCCTGGGCAAAGATAAACAGATTTTTTTTTTCCTCTTTTTCTCTGGAAAGGCAGGGATTTTGAGTTATCAGATAAAAGGTACGGGTGACAGACACAAAAATCATGATACAATTTCATGGTAACTTCAAGAGTGGATTTGTTTTAAAAATGACAGCCTGGATGAAATGGGCTAAGTGTCGCTTGCCTGCCTTGCTGCTGGTGGTTAATTCTCCTGCCCTGGAGATCCCGCCACCCTTTGCCGAGGCTTCCAATTAGCCTCTGTCAGTGTCTGCCCTGGATTTGAGCTATTTGTGGGAGTGCCTGTCTCCTTGGCTCAAAGAGGCATTCTTTGATGGCAGGGACTATCTAAATAATTAAAAAACCAAACAACCGTCCTCCTCCTGCCTCCCATCATCAAGTAAGATGCTCAGAGCGGCATGGACCGCTTCCAGACTCATTCTTACCCCGGCCTTACTTCTTCATGTATTTACCTGGGCCTTGGCTTACAGGTTTGTGTATTTGGAGTCAACAGGCTTCATTCATGTTGGATGATTGTCATTTTTGGCTTAGTTTTAAGTCCTTGGTCCAGTTGAAAAGCATTAAAAAAAACAGTCAGAGAACTTTATAGATCTTCTTTTAAAAAATGTTGCTAAGTCTTTGTTTGTTTTTCCATGCAGTGCAGGACTAGTTTTTAAAGAAAAAGCACTTGCCTTCTGTGCTGCTAACTTCTGGGGTGTTTACCTAAGGCTTTCTGATTCATCATTGGCTGCCTTTGGGCATCCAGGTTTTAGGGCAGTTGGCAGTGGCCTGTGAATGTGACCTTCTCAGATGGCCATGCCACGTGTGGCCTTGTTTGGGGGTGGTGGGGAGGTCTACAGGAAGATATATTTTTCAGACTTTTTTTCTCCCCACATGGAAGACTCAGGGGGATAACAGCATATCTTCCAGATTGCTTGGTTAAGATGCAAAGTGAACTAGCCCTGTCAAATGAGTACCCAGAAGAAAGGTGTTATTGAGGGGACATGAGACATCAGCGTCGTGAAGGAGTGGAGCAGAAGTCTGGAGGGACTGCATTGACTCCACAGTCTGTGTGTTCCGCTGGTCTTGCTGCTGCCCTGCCTTGGCCAGCTTTCTTCCCTGACGCCTTGTCTCAGAGGTCTCAGACTCATTACTCCCCAAACGGCTTAGACTTGGCACTGAATACTCTCGTCCGTTCTTCATGACCATTCCTCTAGATAAATGGCTTAGTCTCCTGGTGTCTCCGGCCCAGATTTCTAAGTCAGAGTCTGGTTGTTTCTGGGATGAAGGAGACATGTCTCCCCTCAGGTGGGCAGAGACTGGCCTAGGCACGCACACACACACACACACACACACACACACACACACACACACACACACACGGCAGAGGTGGTGGGAGCAATGGTTGACGTGGCTACCCTGTTCCAAGAAAAGAACAATTCACCGTTGTTTATGTCTGGCTCTCGCCTGCATTGCAAAGGCCCAGCCTTGACTTGCTTGGCTCCTGAGTCTTCCCCGCCGTAGTCTCATCTCCAGCCAGGAGAATGAAGAAACAGCGATGATGTGTTAGAATCTGTTTATAGGTGATGACTTGATTAGTCCTGATACTGACCTGATACAGTCATTGTATGCCTGACTCATCAGTCGATAGTCAATATTTAATTTAGAAAACACTTCAAGCCAGGTGTGGTGGTACACAGCTGAGGATTGGGAGTTCGGTCCCAGCCTGGCAACATAGTCATGTGTAGTCTGGACTACAGGATGGGAACTTTCAAGAGAGACAAGAAGAAAGGAGAGGTGTAAGGGAGACACAAACAAGTCGGGCTTTAACCCCAAATGTGCCTCTTCATATCCAGTTGTTTCCTTTGGGGATCTTAGCAGTGACTTAAACATACGTATGGTGATGGGTTTGGAGGTCACCGGATGACAGAAATACAAAGTGAGAAAGGAAGAAGACAAATGCACGAAACCACAGGCCCCCTTCGTGTCTAGCCGTTCTAGCTCCTGTTAGCTGAATTCATCGAACCTGATTGATTCTTCCCTCAGATGGAGTGAGGGTATAGTCCAGTGCCTGTGTTACGGGAGTCGGTGAGGTTTTACAATCTAAGGAACTGTTCTGGGTCCAGGGTCCAGGATCTATAAAGATCTTGCTCTCTGGAGCTGTGTACGGTCATAGCTCTCTCTGCCTTCCAGTTTATATACCAAAAGGAGCAGAGAGCTTACATTCCCTTCCAAGTCTGTCAAAGCTTAGTTTTATTTGCCAGATAGGACCATGCAGCACACAGGTGGCGTTATTTGTCTTAATAGCAAGTGAGGACTGGTCGGGAAACGTGTGCTTTCCCGCCCTCACGAGCCATCGAGAATCAATAAAAATGTCAATTTTTCCTCGAAAGCCCAATTTTTAAGGCAAATGTTAAGTTAGCTTGTTTGTATTAAGGGAATAAATAAAGCTAGAGACAGACGTTTATGGGCTGGTGTCTTGGCTTTGATGTCCGAGTGAGGCAAGGCTTTCCTGTCTGGGCAGGGGACACTTCATTGTTTTTATGAACTCAGAGTTAAAAATCTTAATGGGTTTTAATGACCGTAAATGTCGTATTGAATTTCAGCTTGGGAGGTTTCAGATAACACCCCTCCCTAATTGGGGTATTTTCCTCATCTCTTGGGCTATAATATATACCCAAGACACAAAATCTTCCAATTAAAAGAAAAAACTTCGAGTTTTGTAACTTTTACTCTGAGAAACATAAACTTTTGGGATCTTTTAGCCAAAGGAAAATATTTTATCCCTCCGTGGACCCAAACAGTTCATTCCATCAGCTAAAAAGAGTAATTTCCTTTCTCTGTCTTGGGGTTTGACGTCATAATATATGCAATTAATCAATTTAGTTGATCTAAGCTTTATTCTTTTAAAGGAAATATTAATAGATTGTTATAATACTCTTAGCCCAAAGCATTCCAGTTTGAAATGGGACCAAGAATTTTACAATGCACTAGTGGAGATTTCAAGGAGGAAATCTCTCTTGCCTTGTAGACATGTTTTATGTATGTATGTATGTATGTATGTATGTATACATATACACGTATACACACACACACACACATATGGGAATTTTCATGCTAAGAAGTTAGATGAACAACCATGGTCATAGGCGTTCATTGCACTGACATAGCCTTGTAACAAACAAGTCTTATGGAGTTAACTCACCCTCCTAGTTCTGGTGAAGGAAGAAGAGATGTTGATTGACAGCTGCTTCACCATCAAATAACAGGCTGAGTGGTCTACATGGCCAGCTGCGTGACCTCTTGCCACACAGACTTGTTCTCCCAGGTGGCTAGTGCTCTTGTTATTTAATTTGATACCCAGGGACCAAGCAAGCATCCCCCCACACTCCGGGATGACAAGCTGTACCTCAAGGGTGGTCAAGTTCTGCCTCTACCAAGAAAGGAAAACAGCATGTCTGACATCGATCAGCATATTTGGATGTTTGACGTGGCTATATCTGATTTCATTTTGAGTAGATTAAAATTTTGTGATTTTATTTAAAATATACATCCTCACATGTCCCTTGATGTTACAAACCATTACTGTTACGTGGGAAACCAGGCCTGGTCTCCCTCCAACTCACCTTTTCCTTAGTTTTGCTCATTCAGAGAGACAGCACAAAAAGTGAGATTGTTTTCGAATCCTCCACGCCACCCTGAGAACAGGTGCTCCCTTTGTGAATTCAAGGGGGTGAACTCATGTGGTCATGTCAGCCTGTTTCAGCCCTGGTTCTGAGGAACAAAGGCGTGTTCTTCTCCCTGAAGATTGACGTTTGCCTGCAGAGATTAGGCACTTCCTGTGACCCCGGGTCCCAAGGCTGCTGCTGCAGAGGGGGAAGTCAAAGGAAGCCTGTGGGCCTTGTGGCTGCACAGGGGCAGGCCTCAGCTTGCTCAGGCCTTCTCCAGGGCGCTCACAGCTCACATTCCACAGCACCGCACTGAAAAGCCTCCAATTCCTTTGTCCTCTCTGAATGGCCAGTGCCGAGGCCTGGTGTATCCATCCCTTCAGATCCTTCTGCCTTCCACCACGTGCTGCGGGAAGCGGCCCGACAACCTCACATTTTGACTCCTGGAGTGGAATGAAAGACCTTCTTTCTCTAGAGAGAGGTTTGTTTCACACAGAACCGCCTTTGACAGAAAAGACAACCCCCGCTAGCAAGCGGAGGACATAACGGGTTGGCGCCGGGCCAGCGAGGGTGGCCTTGGACTGGGACAAGGTTTTATCAAGTCTTCACCCCGTCAGCTCCTTTCTGGCATGGGGTGTTGGGTGAGTTAAACCCGTGCTCTGGTCGGTCCGATCGTAATCCTGTAGATTAGACACCACGTGGAGACCACGAGGGTCTGAGGTTTGCAGGCGATTCACAAAAATGTCCCAACAAACAGGAAGGACAGTTCCAAAGTGGTACCAAGAAGGCGTTTAATTTATACACAACTGCGCTGTATAAGTGGCAGATCTTCTTGCCAGCATTTTCTTTGTGTAAACTTTCAGGGGAAAGAGAGTAGATGGTGTGGTTTGTGGTTTATTTTAGGGGAAATGGGATTGATTCTCTGAACTCTTCTTTTATTCTTGAAGAAAAAGAAAAGGAAGCCCGGAGCAAACCTAACCCTATGCGGCTTGTTCATCTTGAGTGGCACTCACGGAGGAGTTGCTAGATCATTCTATACTTTTCTGGATTTTTTTTTTTTTCCAGAAGTGAGAAATGAAAGGAGAAGGGCCTAAGGAAAGCAGAAAGCAACCTGAAGTAACAATACCTTTAAAAAACTCTTACCTCTGTGTGGGGGCGTGCCTGCGTGCCTCCGTGCATGCGTGGAGGCTGCAGAACTACTTGCAGGAGTCAGTTTTCTCGTACTACCCTGTGGGTTCTGGGATTTGAACTCCGACAGTTGGGTTTGGTGAGAGCTTAACATTGCCTTTTGATGAGAAAGGGTGGTACTTGCCAGTCTTACGCTTTTGGCCAAGCCTTTGCCTCTGTCAGTTAGAGCAGGAGAGAGATTCATGACCTCCCGTGCTGCTCCTCCCTTCGGCGGCTCTACTTCTTCACAGCCGAGCACGGCATCTGCCACGTGAAGGGTATCTCAGCATTTTTATTTCTCTTCCTGGACGGTTTGCATTCCAGATCTGTAGTTGTCTTGAGGACAAACCCTCATTGCTACTGCAGGAGCCTTACTGCAGGTCTTGCTGAATACAACCTCAGGCTGTTGTGCCAGGACGCTTTTAAATTTGATCTTATTCATTGACAACCAGGTCAGAGTTGTTCTCAGGGAATCCGATTGACAAGTCCTGGCTTGTATCAGTTATTTTTCTAAAAGTTGCTAAGATAAAATAACCAGGACCGAAAGCAGCTTAATGAAGAAAGATTTCATTTTGGTTTATTGTTCCAAGGGGTAGTCCACAGAGGGCGGCCTGAGCAGGAGGCTGGAAGAGGGGGAGGCTTCATTTAAACCCCGGTCTGTCATGTCCGTCCTCCAGCAGGCTGTGTGTATCATCGTGGGTCAATAACCTTCCCAAACAACGCCACTGACTGGGACCAAGCGCCCTGATAGGTGAACCTATGGGGACATTCCTCACTCCAGCCACTACACCGCTCTCATCTGGCTGATGTCCCAGTGCACATTGGACTGTGCAGCCCGAGAGTCTATGCTATGAGATGACGGTGTGGCAAGAGGCTAGACACCAAGGGCTGCTGGGATTGCTATTTCAGACACACGGAGCCGGGACCACCTCTCTGAGAAAGTGTGATCTTGAGGTCTACACAGAGGTGTAGAGCAGGCTTCCTCCTCACCATTTCACACTGGACTCTGGAGAAAGAACATTCCAGGCTGGAGGAACCATAAATAATGGAAAGGGGGGAAGGGAATGGGATAGAGCCACAGGCAGCAGGGAAGCTCGACCACCAAACAGGCCCCTCCACTGCTCTTCAGAGATGGGTAGACATGTTTTGCAGAGAAGATGGAAAGCGAGGGTGCATCTGTTACTTTGATTACAATTCCTTTCATATTATAATTAACTGCTAACTGTAATTATAGGACTTCCTCTAATTTAGTTTAGCACTCTGGGGACCTCTATTAGCCTATATCCCAATCAATTTCACAGCCATTAAGGGAGAAACGCCACACTCCTGTTGAATTTTAAATCCAGTGGGAGCCTGTTCCTCCTGTCTGCCAGCCGGCCTGTCTGTCTCACAGATCTGAGGCGGGTGTACTACGTCCAACCAGTTTATGCTCGACATGCTGTCTCATGTATGTTGCATGTTGGTTCCTAGTTAGGGCAGAATTTCATAGATACCTGTTAATGAATTCCATGCCCTTCTTTAGTAACCTCTCCAGTCAGTGCAATAACAATTTTTACCTAACAGCCAAGGGAGTGCCCGTATCTCCTCCCCAGAATTGATGCTGAAACGTGTGTTTATTCTCTGTCTGGCACCTTTTACCACCCTCATGGCCTCTGCTAATGTTCATTTAATGTTTTCTTAGATATTCCGTTCTCCTGCCGTGGGGAACCCTGGGCTGGGCTTCCATTGTGCCTCTTTGGCGTATCTGATGGTTTGCTGAGTTTCCGTACCCTCTGCCCAAGGGCTCCTTTTGCTCAGTTTTGCATACTGATGGCTGAAAGTCATGTGCTTACCTCATTGCTCCCGCTGACCCCAGGAGACAGTGGTTGCCTGGAGATAAACAGGAACCAAGTATTACCTCACTAAAAAACCGGCCTGGCTAACTGCGGAGTCATCTCTAGATGGGAGCCATGTTGCCCATTTTCAATAACAGCGGTAGCAGGTGATAGGTAGCCCAACTCAGAAGAAGCCATGATGGCATCTGAACAGGGAGGAGGCTGCTGGAGTGGGCCTGGTGAGCCAATACACTCACACAGCACATTTAGAGGAGGATTTGGTTCATCTTAAGCTGAGAGTTCCCATATCTCCTCTGACCTATGACCCCTACTACCTACTTCCTGTATTAGAGCATTGTTAACTCTCCTTTTCACCAAGAGGTCATAGTTCACACTGAAGTCCTCTCATGGTGATGGGACTTAGGGGGTGACCCCCAACTTACAGTGGTTTGACTTAGAGTTTTTTTTTTTTTTTTTGGTTTGGTTGGTTTTTTTTACCTTTTGGGTGGTGATAGAGTGATTTGTACTTAGTAAAAACAATTTCAGATTTCAGCTTTGGATCTTTTTTCCGGGCTGGCCATGCCACACCCATACCACCAGTGGTGCTAAGGGGCAGCAGAGCCTTGTGGGAAGTTATTGGCACTGTTTGGAATAGGTTGCATGAGCTATTTAATAATCTTATTATAACCTGTGCTGTGCTGGGTGACGTGCCCTGCTCTAGACGGATGTGAGCTGCAGGAGCACAGTTGATTGATGGAGGCCATGGAGTGGCGTGGGTATGGTAAGTGTGCTTGGAGCTCATGGCGATGTCAGTTTCTGAAGAGCTTTTAAGGATGTAAGCCCACTATAAGACAGAGAGCACCTGAGATATGAGGAATTAATTTCCCCATGCTAAAAGTTCTCCGTGCTCCCTAAAAGTCCTCCATGCTCCACCTATGCATTGCCTGCCAGCTGCCACTGTCACCCTCTGGCCTTTTAGTGTTTTCGTCATTTGACTTTTACACAACATAGACTTGGAATCATATGACGCAAAGCCTTTTTCCAGCAATGGGCCCTGAACATTCTTCCATGTTTTTCTGTGGCATTTGTTTTTGGATCTGAATAATATTATGTTTGTTGTACGATGTACACAGTTCATTTGTCTTGTCTGAGCTGTTTATGTTATAGGTATGCACTACCATGCCCGGCTCCTGAAGTACATTGCAGTTGCTTCCAAGTTTGTAAAATTATGAATAAGGCTGCTTTAAGCATTCATTTTGAGAGTTTTGGATGAACATGATATAAAGATATATTTGTATATGATATATATTTTATAAGGGGTTTTCCCCTTCTGATTACGAGAAAGCGTATGTTCAAGTGTATAACATTTGGAAAACATAAAAAGAGGAATTTTTAAACAATCTGTACAAGCCTATTTATTAATTTTATGTAACAAAATACGTGAAACTGAAACCCTGCTGGAAATGTAGGACATATGGTTATTATATATTATTACAGTTGCTGGTGAAGAGAAGAAAGGTTTAGAGCATTCCAAATGCTGGTTCTGTTTCTATTAAAACTGCCTAAGTGGCTTTTTACGATACTCAACATTCAAACAAGTGCTGCCAGATCTACAGAATGGCTCACCGAGGTACCAACGTTCTTCCTTTACCAAGTGCAGCTATGCAGCGGTGGTCTGCGGTGCTGGTGGAGGGGCTCCTGGTCATTGGTGTGGGGTTGTATGGCCTTTAGAGTGGCACAGTCTAGGACTTGCTCCTGGGTGTGCTGGCGGCGGAGTGTGGAAAGCGTTTGTGTGGTGGAGGAGGCCCACACAGCGGAGTGTGGAAAGCGTTTGTGTGGTGGAGGAGGCCCACACACCAGGTGCTTTTCACTTCTCGTTTTTCACGTGCTCACAAAACCTAACTCCAGTGAAAATAATATTCTGGGAATTGCATGTGTCTAGCAAATTAAAAACAAGAAAAACATGATTTCTTTCTGATGGAAGAAAGCAGGTCTGAGTGCAGATGACAGTTCTTACAACCCAATGTGCAGCCTCTAGACACAGGAGGGCAGTGTGCTGCTGACCCCTGCTGTGATGGCTTGTGGACAGATGGTGTGGATGTGGGTACTGGATCCCAGGTACCCTGGCGGTCTGCAAACACGTTCAGTAGACATCTGTTTATCCTCATGGGCAGCTTGTAAGGAGTGGCTGGTGCTACTGCAGATGAGTTTTTCCCAGAATGAGGAATTGGGTCTCTTTTCCCCTTCCCCTTCCCCTTCCCCTTCCCCTTCCCCTTCCCCTTCCCCTTCCCTCTTTCCTTCTGTGTTGTGTGTTAATTTTGGGGGGGGGGACAGAATTTTCTCTGTGTAGCCTTGGCTGTCCTGGAACTTGTCATGTAGACCAGGCTAGCCTTGAACTCACAGAGATCCGCCTACCTCTGCCTCCTGAGTGTTGAGGTTAAAGGTGTGTAGCCCCACCACCTGGGCTTGATTACATAGTAAGATGCAGTAATATACATTTATACTAATATAAGTATACATATATACAAACAACATAAATATGCTAACATGCGTCTAATATAGAAGCACTCTTATAATAGAGTTTTACTTCTTCAGCCTTTTTACCTTTCGAGAACCATGATGAAGTTTAATCTAAAAGCTGTCAGTCCTTGCTCTAGAGACCACAGGTCTTTGTGGAGTGGACATCATGGCTCACCCCTGAGCCTCTTGTCTGACACATTCCTAGTAAGCATTATATCTGTGTCTGTGTAGACAGGAGCCCTCGGGTTCCTAATTCTTGCTCGTATGAACAGTCCTTGCTATGTAGAAACAGTCAAACTGGGGGAGGGCGGTGAGGTTAGCTGGTGAGGCTTGGCCTTTAATCCTAGAGCCCAGGAGGCAGAAGCCAGTGTGTCTCTGGGACTTCATGCCCAGCTGGTCTACAAAGTGAGTTCCAAGACAGACAGGGAGACACTATCTCAAAACAAACAAAAAAATCTTTTAAATGCCTTGGTTTTTACATCAATTTAATTAGAGGTAAAAGCCATATGTCCATAACACTGGGCAGCCAGGACAAGACAATACCTCTGAGCGGTCCTTACATGGCCCCTCCACCATGCTCTAGGGTAGGGCATGCCTTCCAGCGCTCCCAAGGAAGACATAAAGAATGTGCCTACCTCGATCTGCAGGAAGCGCTGTGTTCCAGGGCCAGAGAGACTCCTGATTACCAAATGTAATGAAGTAAATTCCTCTCGTTGGACATAGCTTGTGGCAGAGTGCAGAATGGAAATCCCCAAACTCAGAGTGGAGGCCTGACATCTGTAGCTGATATGACATCTATAGCTGATATGACAAGTCTGTGCTTTAGGATCTGACGTATGTGGAAGAAAGCCAGTGCTAAAGTAGACAACTAGAAGCTTGTAAGTAAGTAAGTAAGTATGGTAGACTGCTCATCGCTTAAAAATCATTCTCTCTGGAGATCGGAAAGAAGGTGTTTAAGAGCGGCATCCACAGATGGGATCGCCAGTTTACTGTTTGCCTCTTACGTGTAAACCGAGGCCGGGCAACCCTATGCATGCCTGGTGGCCAATTCTGCTGCTGCCTTTTAAGGTTTCCTTTTCCAGGAGCTGAGTGGAATTTTAAGTTTGAAATGACCTTAAACAGGTTATCTATAGCAACAGATTATACGTAACAGATCCAGTGGAGTACCGTTGGAAACTGTTAGGAAATTTAAATTTCTGCGTGCATAAATAAAGTTTTACTGGCACACCCACTCATGCCTTGCTTAGGGTGGGTCTTATTATGCTTTGGTAGCGGAGCGGAGACCAGACACAGACTACGTGGGTCGAAGAGCCTACAGTATCGACTATGTGACCATTTACAGACGATTTCTCTTAACAACAACAACAACAACAACAACAACAGAAAACAAACAAAACCCAAACAGAAAAACTGCACACGTGAATTTGGGGATATGATTCAAGGCGTTTTCTGAGCCTTAGCAGAGCTGGGGCTGGTTGCCACTGGCAACCTTTACCTTAAATTACACACACCACACATTACGTACATACGCTACACTCGAGTGTCACCATAACAGAGGTGAAGCTGGGCTAGCAGCTTGTGCGCTTTCTTCCGTGATGGGTCTGGAACCCAGGTCCTTCCATGCCCTGGGCTGCTTTACTGCTGAGCCTGCGTCCCCGCCTCATCTGCTGTTTCTTGTTTCTGATTGCTCAGCATCTTTCTTTCTCACATGAGCTCAAAGATGCAGATGTAATCATCGAGTCCATTTTATATGTGGAAAACTTGAGGCATGTAAAGCGTAGGCAGCTACACAAATAGCCTTCGAGGTGGTTCCATTGTCAGGGAGGCTGGCACCGTGTCCTCTCTGCTGGTCTCTTTCCTGCTTCTTGTACCTTGTTAGTAGAGCCATCATGTTTATGAAATAGATGGTATGTGTGTGTGAGTGTATGTGTAGAGTGTGTGTTGTGTGTATATGGTATGTGTGTATGTTGTGTGTATATGGTATGTGTGTGTTTGAAAGTGTGGGGGTAGATGTAGTGTGTAGCGTATGTATGTAATGTGTGGTGTGTGTGCTGTATGAATGTGGGGGATGTGACTGTTGTGAAAAGTGTATGCTGTGTGTGACTGTGGGTATGGTGTGTGTGTGTTTGTGAGAAAGTGTGGGGGTATGTGTGGTGTGTGAGTGTATGTGTGGTGTGTGTGTGAGAGAGAGAGTATGTATGGTGTATGAGTGTATGTATGCAGTGGGTGTGCACGTGTGTGTGCACATAGGAACCCATGTTATCTGGTTCTCATGTTACTTGGTGTGCTTTGAACACTCATTTTGCATTGAGAGTTATAATAAGGACGTAGAACACAGTTCCCACACACTACTGAGGCACGCTGCCTGTTCCCATAGCACTGTGAGCATTTTGCCCGTACTGCGTTCTTAGGTTCGTTGATCTATTTGTGGGGCTGACAGTGGAGTGACTCAAGTCAAAAGACCATTTAATGATGCATTTACCCCATTCCTTTTGTTTGCATCGTGTTGGGCATTTCCTTGACTAGTCTTTTGTGTTCATTCATTCAACTTGAACGTCCTGTGCTCTCAGTACTGTGAGGGACACAGGCGGAGTCCGATCACCAGAGCACAGCATGCCTGTGTTCCCAGTGCTGGGCGGGTCACAGGCGAAGTATCTGAACACCCGCATACACCCCAGGATGAGTGGCACCGAGTGAGTTACCCCGCCAGCAGATACCATCACTTGTTCTGTTTAGACCCAGGCATTTGCGCTGCTCCTTGGGGGCTGGATATTTATGTGGATATTGTTGGGAGCGTGATCATTTTGAGACAGCAGGTCCTAACAGAGGATCAGCTGTCAGCTCGGGGAAACCTGCGCTCGCGTTGGCCTAGATTGCTCAGATATTTGTGACATAACCTTGGAAAGTCATTCTGTGTCCCATTCCAGGTTTTCTTCCAGGAAGTGGAAAATAAACAGCAACTGAAGCTGCTCCTAGCAAACCCCAGCAGGCGCCCTCAATGCTCTCCTCCTGTTTCCTCTCACATCCTCGCTCACTCGCATGGGCGTATAGGCATGTGAGTGCTGTGCCGCTTGTGGCGATTATGGGTGTTGAAGAAGCTTGCAGAGCATGCGTAGATATAGAATCTCTCCTTGGTCCTGAGCCATAATGGGGAGAGGGTAAGGCAGTGGTGGGCAAGGCAGCTTCAGACTGGGGGACCTATTATCACCCATTTGGGGCATATTTGCAAGATTGGGTGAAGGAACCACAGATGTATCGGGACAGGATCCATCCTGAGAACTTTTGAGGTCCCGGTGTGTGTGTGTCATGTAGCCCGGGGTTGAGCATAGTAGGTGCTTACCAGATGCTGTTTTGCACTGTCCTGGTACTGCCCAGTGGCTCATGGCCCGTAGAGATTCTGTTTGGATGGGGAGAGGGAATGAGTGAAACTTTGTATTGTCTTGAGTTTCATAATACAGAGCAAATATGTCTCTATGTATATCTGTATATTTATCTCTATCCCTGCTACTTTTGAATTTTGATTCTCCTGCATTCTAGCGTTGTTACTACTGTTACTTACTGTATTCACGGTGCTGCTTTATTTTAAATAGCAAAGACCTTGCACTTAGAATATCACCAAGTGACTGAGAAAGTTTTTGTTTTTATGTTTTTGAGTGTATTTTATAAATTGTGACAAGAAAAAAAATAACCTAGGTCTTTTATATGTGCACTTAGAATATCACCAAGTGACCGAGAAGGTTTTTGTTTTTATGTTTTTGAGTGTATTTTATAAATTGTGACAAGAAAGAAAAATAACCTAGGTAGTTTAGCATCCACTCTTCTGATGTGCTTGGCTTTCCTCATTTGACCCACCAGAGAGTAGAATCTCTAATTTTGGGGAAAGCAGTCAAGTCACCATGTATAGCTGGCTTAGATATAGTTCTCTGCTCCTTCATGTTCTTGGCCCCAAAATGATGAATCTGGAGCGTTTGTGTATTTTCTCCTGGGATCTGCTCAGTTAACGGCCACACTGTGTGTTCCCTTGCGTGCCTGTTCTGTTCATCTCAGAAGCTGTGATTTTTGTCCCTTGTGGTGTTGGCAGTGGCTCCTTTGTTACCTAAGGGTCCTTAGTCCAGATGCGCTGAGGCTCCTAGCTGCACAGGTCTGGGTTTGTGTGACAGCATCTCGGAAGAAGGGGTCTCCTTTCCTTCCTTATTGCAAGCGTTTCTCCCCGTGACCCAGTTAAAATGTGTCCACCCGCACGAATTTCCTCTCACTGTGGCAGGCTTTTGTCTTCGTTCATTTCAAGGTGATATCAAGAAGCACTGAGGACTGGGGAAGGGGGTGGGGCATAGATAGTTTTGAGGGCTTTTCTTATTTTTTATTTCTATTTTTGACAGTTTGGAAGAACATGAGGACTGAGATCAGGGTGCCAGCTAGCTGACCATGCTCTCTCTTGGTTTGAAGACTTCATCTTCTCTGTGTCCTCTCATGATCGAGAAGATCATCCCTCTTGTCTTCTCTAAGGGCATTAAACCCTTCATTGTAGATAAGCACCGGAATGGGTATGGACTGATGGGAACAGTGTCCCATGTGTCTTTCCCCAGAGCTGGTATGCTGCCTTGGCACACGGGAGGAGTTGCATTGGAATGCTCTTCTCTGCCAGCTTCTACTTAACTGTTTGTAGGGGTTATGATCCGTGGGAGTTATGTCCGTGGGAGTTATCTCACTGAAGTTTTTTGGAAACAACCACTTGAGAGTCATTATTCTCCTCATTTTCTCAGGTAGGGAAGCTGAGGCTTGTAGAAACTTAACCACATCCGGGGTCATGCATCTTATGAGTGATGGGGTGGGACTCAACTTTCACTCTGAATTCAAAACCGCTGGTCCCTAACCATCTGGTACATTCGTATTGAATTAGCTGACTATTTTGTGAAAAATTTTGTGTTTAATTTGGGATTCGATCCACATTTTAATGAAATAAAAATGTTAGGTTATTAATTGATTATTTATATTGTGGCTGGTAATAGGTCCATTGTCCTCTATTTGACTTTATTAAATGCTTTATTGAGCTACAGCTCATATACTTAACATCTCAGTAGTACTTAGAGTTGTGTCACAATCATCAAAATTATTTTTAGGAAGAAACTTGTTACCAGTCATTTTTCTTGCCTTGTGAGCTCTGCCGACAACCTACTGTCTCTATGGAGTGCCTCTTCTGGACAGTTGAGAGCGATGCGCAGCCTTTGTTGCCGCTCTCTGTCGCTCACCGGGCTGTGCGTGCATCAGTACTGCGCTTCTCTCTGAGGCAGATGATGCTCACCTGCCTGGCTGTCCCAGGCTGTGTTCACCATGCATCCGGTCGGTCGATGGGTGTGTGGGTCATTTCCCTTTTAGGCTGCTCCGAGTGCTCCTGCCATGGCAATCTTCTGTATGCCTTGTGTTCATTATGCACTGGTGTGGAGTCTGCGGATCCTCGGATAACTCTAGTTTCAGTCTTTCGAGGTGCTGTGGGTGTATTTTCCAAAGCGGAGGCGTCATCTTGCATTTCTACAATTTGCATTGCGTGACGATTCCCACTCCTCTGTGTCTTTGCGATCACATATCTGTCGTGTTTATTGTAACCAGTATAGCAATGTGGCTCTATCTCCTTAGTGATGACTGTTACAGATCTGCGCTTACTCTCAGGAATAAGATGCTGAGCGGATCCTGGCATTGATGTTTTCTCTTATCTGTTGTTGTTGGTTGTTATTTATCAGTATTGTCATCATTATTAATTTGGTCTTTCAGATTGTGTAGTAATCATCAATTTACCCAGATTGTAATCTTGAATGACTTGTTTTTGGCTAAGGGCACAGCAGTGTGCTTTAAGAACAAAGTTCTCCCAGTGCAGTCGCATCCTGAGTGAGAGGAAGGCTGGGCTTGTAGAATCAAGGAATCTGACTAAGGTGAGAGAAAAAAATGTCTATAATCCTAACACTTGGGACGTTGAGGTCAAGAGGATTGCTGTGAGTTTCAGGCCATCCTGAGCTACAGAGAGTTCCTGTCTCAAACAAGACCACATACGTATAGGCTGACGACCTTCGTGGAATACCTAGAGGCTAGGTTTAGGCAGGCCAGACCCTAGTTAAACATTTTATAAGATGGCCACTGATGGGTAGATTGCTCTGTAGTGTCAGAGTGAATGGCTGATTCTGTCTTTGTGTTTTGTATATGTGTATGTTTATGCTCAAGAGTATGATGCTTAAGGAGGTGGAAGAGGACATTGGGTCGCCTGGAACTGGAGCCGGAGGCAGTGGTGACCTATGTCACGGGTGCTGAGAACTGAATCACACCCTTAGTAAGAGCGGCAGAGGAGGTTCTATTAACTTCTGAGCCATAGCTTCAGCCCCTCATGTGGTTCTTCTGTTAGCTAGGATTCCTGTTTGAAAATAATGTGAACCAAGCTGAGATCTGAAGGTTGGGGTCCCTCCTTCTTACTCTTGTCATTTTTAGAGTGACCTCTATTTTCCCTCTTTGATTTAAGATTACAACACAATAGCACCGTTTCCTCTTCCTCTTCCTCTTCTTCCCTCTAAACCTTCCCTTGTACTCCTCCTTGCTGACTTTCAGATTCATATTCTCTTTTTCCCATTCACTTATATTACATACATATATGCGTATACTTTAAGCAGAGCCTATTCAGTCTGTCTAATGTCCCGCCTTTGTAGGTTTTCAGGGCTGCCTGATTGATATTGCATGTAGTTCCTGGTGTAGGGCTGAGTCCTTGTGGGCGTTCCCTGTCTAGTCAGCATTGCCCTGTAGCTGCTGTCTGCATTTGGCTCAGGGTTAGGCCTGGTTCCAACAGATGCTCGGTAGGCTGTCTAAACCATATAACGGTTATGTTCTACAACACAGCTAGCATTTTAAGGAGACTCTGAGAAAGTGGAAAGTATCCAAGATGGTGGGAGGAAGCCCTGCCAAGCTGTGGTGACTGAGGAAAGAGTACAGGGAGGGTGTGGCCGCCTTCTTTGTGGTGTGTGAAAGGCTCCTACGGTATGGTTGAGAGCTGGCCTCAGTCACGGGAGTTTGAGCAGCATCTTGTAAACTCACCTAAATTTTTTTCTTCCTTTGTGGTTGACAGTCTCTTTTGCTAATAAGTCAGAGGCACAGACTAAGGTTTCAAGGGGAAGAGATTCTGGAGGTTCAGCACCAGGAGATGCTTCTGGTGAGGTCTTTCTTGCTGGCAGAGGACTCGGGTACCACAGGACATTGCATGGTGAGAGTTGGGAGTGCATGTGTCCTTCTGGGTATGAGGGAGACTGTTGAACACCTGCCACACAAACTTGAAAATCAACGTTTGGAGTTCAGATCATCCCAAATTCTTGTAAATGTCAAGTCTTGGTCACTTGTAATTCCAGCCTTGGAAGGTGGAGACAGGTGACCCGGAAAGCAAGCTGGCTCTTAAGGGAAGGCGGTCGGCAAGCTCTGGGATTGATTGAGAGACCTTGCTGTAAAGAATATGGTAGAAGAGTGACTGAGGATGAGACCCAAGATCAGCCTTGGGCCTCCACAGGCACACAAACATACATACGTATACACATGTGTGTGGGTTCCCATGATCACCTATGAACGCCATAATGCCACATAATGGGGATTAAATTCCAGTGAGTTTTGCAGGGGGCAAACGACATTCATGTTACTGGTCACCTCATAGAAACCACGTAAACAGCCGCCTGGAACTCGATGCTTCTAGGACTAGAGTCAGACAACTTTCTTTCCAGGAGATTCTGGATTTCTCTCCACTTTTTACCGTCAGTTGAACATGGTGTCATTCAGCACTGTAGACCACATTGATTCACGTGATGTGTGTGTATGTCAGCATGTTCAGTATGCACTTTGTTTTGTCTAAATGATTCTCAGAGTATGGGGGAATCTTCTCTGTATTCTTTCATGCTTACTTTGCATTTCAACCAGCTCTTGTTTCCCAGAAAGCTTTTTGGATAATGTCTCCTCCCCCTATGTTGTTTGTGTATTTGGGGGAGGGGGAGCTAACTAATTTTGATGGTAGCCTAAGCAAAATGCAATTAAGGAAATCTTGTGCCAAACGTGCGTCTGTGCCAATGTTTGTCTTAATTAGTGTGCATAATCAGGAGTTTGTCTTAAACACTGCTCGACCTTTCCCGTGGAAACGTGAAGTGTAGAGAGAAAGAGAAGCCCGTGCCCCGAGTTAGCAGAGCATACCAAACAAGCCCAGCAGCCTGAGGGGTGTTCTCTTGGCGATCACTGTCATGGCCAGATCTGGCTAGGTGTGTATTGAAGGTAGTGTGCAAATATGCACATGTGTCTGCACACATATGTGAGTGTGCACATCCATTCTTGCTGTGTACTTTGGCTAAGGAAATAGAGAGCAGCTATTCTACAAAACAAAAGCATTGGTTAGGGAGATCTTTAAACCTGGGCCAAATTCCATTCTTACTGGCTGTAAAGAAGGCTTTCCTTTTTTTCTTTAGAAAGGAATGTAAATATCCTTAAAATGGACACAGGACTAGAGGAACAATCCATACCTGGGTTTCTTTGGCCAGCTCACTTCGGAGCCTTCAGTCGACTGTAATTTTAAATTCTCGAGGTGGTATGAATTTGCGGTTCCAATTTCTGGGAACCAAATCTTGCCTCATATTGCTGTGGGAAGTGTTCTCCCTGCTGAGGGCAGGATGCTCTCCTTCCTGACTCTCAGCAGGAGAACAGGGGCAGGTTGGGTTTCTTTGCAGGACAGAGTGGTGGATGGGCACAGGCAGACGGAGCAGGCACCGGTGAGGCCCGAAGTGGCCCAGATTGCACAGCCCTTCCTGCCCATCTCTTCCTCCACCGTGACGTTCAGGTCAGCTAGAGGAGAATCAGACTCTCTGGTTCCAAGACCTGGAATAGAATGCATCTGTGACGGCTTTAATCTCCCTCACATGGTAACAGTGTTGTGAAGGGGGAATGCGCAGGTAGACACCCAGCTAGATGGACACGAATGGAGTGGTCTGTGTGTTAGTTACGGGCCATGTGGTGAAGAGAGTGGGCTGAGGGACCGCTGAGCACAAGTGGCCAGAATGGAAGGAGGGAACCAGAGATGCTGGAGAACTCTCCCGATTGCCCGAGGTGCTGCTGTTGCTGTAACACCTTATCAAAGATAAAACCTTTATAAGGAGGGCTCACAGCTTGTAGATTTTAGACCATGGTTGTTTGACTGTATTGCTTTGAGGCACATGGTGTGGCAGGAACTTGCGGTGAAGGAAGCTGCTCCTGTCCTAGTTAGGGAGTACAGGGGTTGGGAGGAGGTGATGTTTCTGATGAAGTGGCTTCCTCCCTTTTGGTCCCTCCTCTTGAAAGTTTCTCTGCTTCCCAGTAGACTGGGCTGGGGACCAAGTCTTTAACAAATGACCCTCTGGGGTATTTATCTAAACCACCACAGTCTGCCTGTTGGTCGGTTCTCATCTTCCTTTGCTCCTCCAGCACTTGGTGTGTGAGGAGACGCTGCTGCTGCTGGCGTGCAGTGGGTGGACTGCTTCTGTTCCTTGTATTGGTGTTCCTCACCGAGCTAAGCACTGGCCACATTGGACCTGAAACTCAGGCAGGCTTTTTTCTGTTACTGGGCCTGAATTTAAGAGAAAAATGCTTTGCCACCTGTGGAGTGTTGACTGACGCTTCAGTTGTTATCTAGGTGTCTAGGAGGAGAAGACATGACTCATAGCTGTGGTAGGCAGCTTGAGGGAGAGCAGAGAAAGCTGGTGTTTATGATGACGAGTTGAGGGTCCCACAAAAGGGCAAGCTAAGTGGGCTTGCAGAGCCAAAGGAGAGACTTCCATCTGGAAGATAGAGGAGCAGATGTTTTTAGTGTAGACTAGTGGCTAAATTTGATCACTTAAATTATGGATCTCTAGTTCCTTCAGCCTGGTTGATACCACGCCAGGCATTGTCTTCCCAACTGCCCTTAGTACCATTCCTGTCTCTAAAACACTTTCTCTTCTTTTTAATATTCTTTCATTTTTTTCTAATACATTCTGATTATTAAATTATCCCTCCCTTCTCTCATTCTAGCCCCACCCTTATAAACCCCTCCCACCACTGCCCCCTCCCCTTGGGCACCACCCCACCCTGAGACATCTAGTCCGAGCAAGACTAGACACATTCTTTCCCACCGAGGCCAAGCCAGACAGTCCAGGTAGGGGGAAGGGGCTAGAGTAGCAGGGAACAGAGACCGAGACAGCCCCTGCTCTGCTTGTTAGGGGACCCACATGGAGACCAAACCTCACACCTGCTACATATGTATAGGGGGTTTGGCTGTGGGTCTCTGCATCTGCTTCCATCTGTTTCTGGATGAAGCCTTTCAGGAGACCGTTATGCTAAGCTCCCGTCTGCAAGCATAGCAGAGTATCATTAATAGCATCAGGGTTGGCTGTCTGCCATGGGATGGGTCTCAGGTTGGGGCTGTCATTGCTTGGCTGTGCCCGCAGTCTCTGCTCCATCTTTGTCCCTGCACTTCTCGTAGGCAAGACAGATTTTGGGTTGGAGGTTTTGTGGGTAGGTTGATGTCCCCCTCCTTTTTCTAGAAGTCCTGCCTGGCTGGCTACAGGGGATGGCCACTTCAGTCTCTATATCCCCCTCTGGAAAGGACTTCCCTGAGGTGTCCTGCTTTTCTTTCTGCCCCCTGACTCTCCTCCGCTCTCCTCAGTACCCTCCCTGGGCAGCACCTGCCTCCTGAGAGATGCTCAATAGCATCCCTTTAGAGGTGTTTTTGAGGCTGTAGTCTTTGTCTTTTGTCCTCTGGACTTCCGGTGACTCCAGCTGCCAGTTTCTTACAGACTGTCACCCTGTGTCTCCTTCACACCTTCTGATCACCTTAAAGGTCACCGGCTCAGTTCAGGTTTCTGCCCTGTCCCTGGGGTCGCATTCTGGCTAAGTGGAGATTGGCTATAGGTGACCATGAAGGGTCCACAGTCTTGTTCCTTCTGGGGTTGCAGTTCTGTGAGCGTTTGTGAGCCACAACTCATGCATTTGTGAGACTGATGGGGTGCGGCCTCTGATCATTGGTCCAAAGAGAGCTCCCCAAAGCCAAGGAAGTGAAACCCAAGCTAGGGCATTACTATGGTGCCCTCAGACAATGCTCATTGACAAAGTCACTTGCGCCTTCCTCCATTTTTGTTTTGTTTTGTTCAAAACATGGTTTCTTTGTGTGACAGTCTAGGCTGTCCTGGAACTCTTTGTAGACCAGGATGCCCCTTCCTCCCAACTTACAAAGATCTACCTGCCTCTGCCTCCCTCATGCTGGTATCAAAGGCATGGCTATTCCTTGTAGCATATTTAATGGGAATAGGTCCTTACTAACTTGAGGACGTCTCCAAATGATGAGAAAGTACGGGAGGAGTTGCCGCCCTGAGGTGGGGCAGTAGGCCAGTGAATTCTCCATTGGGGCCAGGATCTCACTTGGACTCCACAGCCTAAATTTCTCCTAAATTGTTCTAGGATGCCTTGAGTTTCTCTTTTCAATGTGTCTGCCATTCAAAGAATTAAACTTTAACTGTAGTCTATTGTTATCCAAGTGAACTAACTCACTTCGAGAAGAGCTGGAGCCAGATCTCGGAGAAGGACTCTACAAACATGGCGGCCACTCTTGAACCCTGTGGACTGCTGCCTTTGAGTCAGCTGAATGGATGGTCTGAGCTGACACGGAGAGCCTGGGACTGAAGGAACCGTTAGGAGCCTGAATGTCCAAAGGTCTTACCTGTCCTAATCTCTACAGGTGAGGGACAGTAGGCAAGTTGTTGGAGACCTTGTAACTGCCATGCCACGAAGAGTGGCCAGTTAACCCAAAATACCCAAACCCCTGTGTTTCAGGGCCTGGTTCTCATCCTGGTTGAAAGCTTGTGTCTGTCTGAAGGAACACTGCCCTTGTCACGTTAGAAAAACAGTTTGATTTTGTTTTTGAGACAAAACATAGGCTCCAACTATGTAGCTCAGGCTGCCCTGGAGCTCATTAGCTCAGGCTGCCCTGGAACTCATTGCCTAGACAGGTCATCCTTGAACTCGCAGAGATCCACTTGCCTCTGCTTCCTGAGTGATGGGATGAAGTCCATACACTTTTACCCTTGGCTAAGGAAGCATGTCAGCATCTCTCTCTCTCTCTCTCTTTCTCTGTATGTATGTATGTATGTATGTATGTATGTATGTATGTATGTATGTATTTGATGTGAGAACATGTTCCTGCAGAGACCAGAAGAGACCTGGTTGGATTACTCGTGGAGCTGGAGTCAAAGGCTGTTGAGCACCCTTGGGGCATAGGTGTTGTAAATCAAGCTCAAGTCTTCTGGGAGAGCTGGTACACCATCTTTTTACCCCTGGAAAGATGATTTGAAGACACTAAACACATCCAGGAGCAAATTGTAACCCCTCTGTGGGGGTGCCGCCTATGCTCTATCTCACATCGCAGACTCCTCCCACCTCTTCCAGGGACCCCTTTGAAAAGTTGGGAGATGGGACAAACTTCTCGGCTTCCCTGGGCCTGACTTGTGGAAGGAAGAGGGAGATGCTCAAATGGGAGCTCAGCCCCTTCCTGCCTTTGCACTCTGGGAGTCAGGGCACCAGACAGGAGCCTGTCCTGAGCCTGATTGATAAGGCAAACGGGCACAGTGGGCGGGAGGTCCTAAGCCAAGTACACAGCAGAAGCCCCAGGGTTGCTTCTCTGCGCTGTGTTAAAGCCTGCATATGTTTTCGATCAAGGCTCTGTGTAATATCAACTGAGGCTCTCCCATGCTCTCACTGAAGCATTTGGCAGGAGCTTGTGGTGACTGGTCGCTAGGACTGACAGGGAACATGTTAATTGTGGAGACTTTGGCCCTGGTGTAAGCTCAGAGTCCCTGCTCTGGATCCCATGTACGGTGGGTGCCAGACGCCAGCCGTGACTATCTGGGGGGCAGCAGAGGTCAGAGAATGCCAGGATTGGAGAGTCAGCCCTGGGCGCTGCTCCAGGGCCTGTCGCAACAGCCCAGCGCTTCCAGATCTTTCTCAGTTTTCAAGACAAGTCGGAAATCCTAATTTTTTTTTATGTGAAGTCTTATTTTTAAATGTTGGATGAATAAGGAAATAACATTTTTAAACAATCCACAGTCCAAACAAAATATGTCTGCAGGCCACACACCCACAGGCCACCGGAGGCATTTTCTGGGTATGCAGACCACACTATTTCTTATACATACTACATTATGGATAATTTCAAATATTTACCAGCCAAGGGAAGAATACAGTAGGGTTCCATGCAAACTCTGTGACCTTTCACTCAAGGATTGTCAGCACTGGGGCCAAGCTGCTGCTTCTCATAGTGCTGCATCGGCTCCTACACATACACGAATGTACATCCACACGTATGGATGCATGTACTTGTATGTGCACACATACACACATGTACACACATAAGCTCATACACATGTGCACATATATGCAGATACATGTGCACTGTGTACGTGCACATTGAACACACACACACACACACACACTGGATTGTTTAGAATTGCATCACGCCATCTGCTGATATGTTAGATTATGTCATTAAAAGATAACATGAAAAATTATGACTCAGGCTGTGATTAAATATCCAGTTTCAAGTTCACTTTCTTACAGTTAAAAATTTCTTTCTTTCTTTCTTCCTTTCTTTCTTTCTTTCTTTCTTTCTTTCTTTCTTCCTTCCTTTTCCTTTTCCTTTTCCTTTTCCTTTTCCTTTTCCTTTTCCTTTTCCTTTTCCTTTTCCTTTTCCTTCCTTCCTTCCTTCTTTCCTTTTTTTGTTTTTTTGAGACATGGTTTCTCTATGTAGCCCTGGATGTCCTGGAACTCACTCTGTAGACCAGGCTGGCCTTGAACTCAGAAATACACCTGCCTCTGCCTTAAAGGCGTGTGCCACCATGGTTGTTTTATATGTGTGCATGCTATAGTGGGCGTGTGGAGGTCAGAGGACAATTTCAGGTCCTCAGAGTTAGTGGCAAATGCCCTCATCAGCAGAGTTATCTTGCCAGCCCTTGTCTCATAATTTTTAAACACTTTTTGATGACAATCCTGATTTCTATCTTATCCATTGGGCTGCTCTCACTGTGTAGACCACTGGTTTAGAAACAATCTGTATTTGTGGGCATTTGAGGTGAAGGCAATCTTTGGGGGCCTGCTTCAGATAGCTGTTCAGTGTGCCCTCCTCCTTTGCTGAAGGATAAGGGGCCTCCCTCTCAGATCTTTGTAAGTTCCCATTGTCCATAGAATTGCCTCAAAAGTTAGGATTCCAACATCAGATTTGGAGTTGATGAAGACACAGGTGACCTTAGTGCATCGGTTTCCGGCTGCTGGGAATGGATCTTGTTTCTGGAGTTCTTATGATACAACCTTAATCACCAGGTAGCCATAGGATGGGGCGGGGCTAGGCAGAGAGCACTCTGTCTCATGAATATGCTAATGATGCTGGGCGTGGCTTTGAATAGAAGGGGTGAATTAGGCACCTCCTCAGCCTTCATTTCCCATACCTCCACCACCGGATGATGCTAGCTAGCCCTTTCCATCCATCTCTGCAGCTCCCAGAGCTGTAAGAAATATATTTCTAAAATACTTTATTCTTATTGAAAAGCCCAAGTTGTTTGCTTTGTAAGGGTCCCCACAGCCTTAATTTTGCTGGTTGCATCCCTGTTACTGTTTGAAGTTTAATATCTTCAGTTATATGCCAGAGAGGAATCTAGATGCCTTCTTCTTCCTGCTAGCACTGGATGTGGTTGTCCTGTTACACACTCACCTCTCGTTCCGCTTTCCTCCCTGGCAGCACAGCGCTGTCAGCTATGTGTCCGATAGACCCTTTCATTTAGAAGTAAAAGCATACTGAGGGGTGACCGACCACACTGCTACACTTTGGGTCTTGACCAGCCCGGGGCTGAGTTTTTGGGATCTGTCTTGAGCCTATTGGCAGCTGAGAGGCCTTTGCGAAACTCTCCTCTGCTCAGTAAAGTGAATTTTGCTAATTTTAGCTTTCTGATTCTTGGCAGCAGAAGTGAAGCCCGAAGATTAATTTTGGATCGGAATATTTTGGATTTGAAACCAAGTCACACTCTGGCACTCCAATTAAAAATGTTAAATGTGTGGCTTCGCCCGCTCAAATGAAGAAAATGAGAAATTGTTGAACTACAAACAGCAGCAAATTGCAGAAAGGATTCACTCCGGGTTTTGCCAAAGGTTATTTGGAGAGCTTAACATCAATTCTTTTGACATCCTAAAGCCACCATTAAGGATGGAGGAGCTGAGTAAAAATAATTGGGAAGTGCTGGTATCTAATAAACGTTCTTCCTTAAAACCTTTCACGCAGTTAAGGAAATTAGCGGACTTCCATTGTGATCTCGAGTAGCGTGGTTCCAGTCGTTTCAACAAAATGTAAATAAAGGAGCTTGCATTTTCCTATCTAGGCTTTCAAAATTAGCCAGGAAGCGTGACTAAGGTCCTCTTCCATGCCTAGGGCCACCCATGGAAGTGTATACACTGGGTATCTGAGGACTAACTAGCTCTTGAACCAAACATCTGGCTCTGTATGCGTTGTTTTGAGAGAGCCTTGTGCAGTGTAGTCTGGTCCTCCTAGCTGGAATTCCAGGTGTGTACCTCCATACCTGCATCTCTTTTGGTTTTTATTTGTGGTTTATTTAGTAAGACGATGAACAGTGGGTGACACAGTACCAGTACCGATGATGTGATTCCTAATAAAATGGTGTGTGTGCATGTGCGTGTGCATGTGCGTATGTGTGTATGTGTGTGTGTGCGCGTGCATGTGCGTATGGAGACAGCACACTGATGTTGGGCATCTTCTCCATTTGCTCTCTACCTTAGTATTTGAGAGAGCCTTTCACTAAACCTGGCCAATAAGCCCTGGGGCCCTCCATTCCCAGTGTGGGGTTATCTGTTTATACCAATGCCCTGTTGTTGTTGTTGTTGTTGTTGTTGTTGTTGTTGTTGTTTAGCATGGGTACAGGGTCTTGTATGGTAAGCACTTTACTGACTGAGCCATCTCCCTAGTCCCCTAAGATGTCATCTGAAGCTAAAGTCTTACGATACAGCGGCCTGTGGGGATGTGGGGATACAGCATCAGCGTACCCAGACAACGGTATGCGCTTTGAAGATGGGCTGATCTGTGGTTATGAAGTACTCAGTGATGGAGTCACCCACACAGTGAAGATGTCCAAGCGTGCTGGATTCTTCAGTAAACAAGCCTTGTCTCATGAATGTCTCCTCAGCTAGGCAGACTGCGCAGGCTCGGGAGATCGCCTGGCTCCTCTTACCTGTGGCCTTTAGTGAGAAAATGTTCTTGCCAGACTTACTTGGTAGGTAGGCTTGGTGAATATCGGGGTGTTCCAGTTAGTTGCTATGGGGATTTTTTTTCCTTTTGTTGGGGGAGGTGCAAAGAAGAAGACTGCAGATATCATTTAAAACCAAATAGCCGGTGGGATGCAGAGCGCGCTGATATTCTAGCCTTTCTGCCTGGATGCAGCGAGTCATTCCCGTTCTCTTCCCACTAGGACCCCCAGTCTCAGTACAGCCTGAAGTCAGGTCGGCAGAGATGCATTGAGAGGTCTAGGTATGGATAGACGGACGGACGGACGGACGGACAGGCCATGATGGGCCACTCTAGGCTAAACTGCATTTGGTCTGTCTGGTAGAAGAATCCTGCTGAGCTGCGTTTGAGGGCTGTGGTGGGCGGGGACGGGGGTGAATGACTAGCGCCCCCTTTCCTCTTCCTCTTCTGTTGCTGCCTCCTGCCTTCCTGCCCTAGACTGCAGCAGTTCCTAGTGTCCTGTTCTAAAAGCCACCCGAATCTGACTAATCACATGTCATTTCCACACAGATTCTCCTGTGATTCTTTTGTGTTTCCTTTGCTTATAAATTTGATCCCTCACTCACTTCTATTCAGGATTTCCAGTGACTTATAAACCCCACCTCTAAGCATCTTTATTTCCTGGGAATTGTACAGCTATTGTAGAGGAAGTTCATGGGGTCTGAGTACAAAATGCTGTCACTGTGTCTCTGAGCTTCCTCCTCATGGGAAGAAAAAACGGTCCCCAACCCTCGCTCCCTCTTATTTTAAACTGGATAAACTAAATTGTTTTGGTCAATGGGCAAACTCCACCTTAAGGGTGATGTATAGGTTGTATTCTGTGGCCTTGGCCAGTGGTCCTGAGGGAATGATATGCATGGCTATGCTGGTAGACAATGGGGAGCCCAGTGGCTTGGTTGGTTACTTCTGGATCGCTCCTTAGATCAGGAAATGTATACGGAGAAATGATGCTCTAGATAACAAGACAAATACTGGAGCTGGTGCTGGAGCCCTGAGTGGTGGTGCATGCCTTTAATCCCAGCACTCTGGAGGCAGAGGCAGGTGGATTTCTCAGTTCAAGGCCAGCCTGGTCCACAAAGTGAGTTCCAGGAAAGCCAGGGCTATACAGAGAAACCCTGTCTCGAAAAACCAAAAAAAAAAAAAAAGAAAGAAAGAAAAAAGAAATCCGTGAAGTATGGGCGCTGCTTACCAGGACCATTGTGTGTGACAGAAGCCCCCACCTATCCCTGGCCCAGAGGCTATAAGGAGAGCCCCTCACACACAGCCCGGAGTGGAAGAACCCCACTCTCAGGAGCTGAGAGGAAGATCTCTCTCTCTCCTGAACTATCTGTAGCGCTGTAGGTCTGCGGTTCTCAAACTTGGTCTGAGGTCCGGATTCTTCTGGATTTCTCCGAGTGTAAGGTCCTTGAAGTAGGAAGGCCTCTTACATTTTTAAGTGGCTGGGAGAAAAGAAAAGACCAGATGAGCAGTACTGTATACCATGTGGGTCGCTGACAGAGTACACAACATGCCGGTGCCTCCTGGTGAGTACTGAGCACAGGGCAGGGCTGTGGCTGGCTTAGTTGAGAGGGACGGTCTCAGGTGTCTTTGTCATGACAGCTCTCAGAACACACGCCTCTTGTTAGGCAGCACAGGACTGTTACAGTCTGTGTCTTGTGACTGACTAGCATATGAAATTTGAATTTCAGTCTTCATGCCCAAAGTGATACTGGAACAAAGCCATACTCACTCAGTGGCCTGTACTCTATGGTTGTTGACACGTCCCCCAGAACCTAAAGTACTTTATAAGGAAAGTTTGCCCATTCAGGTTTTCTGACCCCTGTTCTGACGAGGCCAGCACACGCCCAGGTAGTTCTAGCTGTCCAGTCTGTAATCCACCTAGGCTGTACCCTCAGCAGGTCCCACCGAACTCGTGAACTCAGCTTCCGCCCCTCCCTCCCCAGCCCTCCCTTCAGTTGCTCGTGGCTTCCTACAGGGCCTGCATCACACTCCCTACAGAGGCCGGAGGAGTGCAGGGTAGATGGATATTCACCTAGGCCCTTTCAGGATTGCTCTTGTACTCTCCCCTGCACTTGGAGAAGAGGAGCCCTGTCCGTTGATCTGTGAGAGAACACGCCACCAGCAATTTTATTTGTAAATGGCGCTTTGGTTAACAGACTTGCCGCAGTTGGGATCCTTATGTTTTGGGCGGTCCATAGGAAAGCAGACAGTGCAGGGCTAGGGCCTTGCATCCCTTTCTAGGCCCTGGGAGGCTGCAAAGCTCACCATGCATTTGAGAAATCTGTGGGCTAGTGCCTGCATTTGGACCATTCTGTGTAATGCTGAAACCTCACACTTTCTGGCAGAGATAACAGAGCGACGTGTAAATATAAAAGTCAGTGATAAGGCCCAGGCAGCCGAGTGTTCGACAGCGTTGTCACGGGTCACGCTGGCTCCTGGTGGCTCTTTCTTGGAACCCAACACCACTCATCTCTCCTCAGCAGAGCCCCTCAGCGGAGCTACCGGAAGAGGCTTTTCTGCTCGTGGCTCCGCTGCCTGTGGTTTCAAGGGCGCTTCCTCTGGTTGCCCCGAGCAACTGGTTTCCTCCAAACCAGAAAGCTTTCTTTGGAAGAACTCTGAGATCGTAATCTCAAGGCTGGCAAGGCAGCTCATTTACCGCTCCGCTTTCAGGCACTGGTGGAAGGGAGACGAGTCTATCATATCCATCCTCTGACTGTTCAGTGTTTGGGAAAGCGGGGAAAAAAAAGAAAGATGCGACAGAGAAACACACGAGGGTATTGGGCCAGCATGAGACACTGAAGGTTGTTTTAAAGGACTTAATCAGAGAAAGCTCGGGGAGTGGCGACATGTTCTACACAGAATGTGGGACAGAGAGTGGTGCTCCTTGCAGGGCCAGCCCCCACTGCTTATCACTGCAGAGCAACGGAACAGTAAAACCCTTTCAAGACACCCATCGAGAAACCAACATCATGAGTGAGACCTGAGGGCTGCCGGATTAGAAACCCCAGTGGCGTAAAGGCTAGCTAATATGGCACTTGTTTTCCTGGGTGAGCATCAGGAAAGGCTGGAGTTAGAGGAGCAATGGGCGCAGAGAGGACCTTTCTTCCACCTCTGTTTTCCAGGTTTCGGTTGTTCATGGACCAAGCAAAGTTGTCTCAATCAGCAGTTCAAAGCTGGACACATTGTTTAAAAACCAAGACCTGGGCTAGTTAGCCAGATGGCTCAGCAGGTAAAGGCAGCTGCCACGCAAGCCCTTCAATCTCCATTTGATCCCTGAAGCCTTCATGTCGAAGGTGGAGAACTGACCACCACCTAAGCAACTAGTCTTATGAGGACCCTTGCCCAGCACAAATAACTTTCAATAAAACAATTTCTTGCCGGGCAGTGGTGGTGCACGCCTTTAAGCCCAGCACTTGGAAGGCAGAGGTAGGCGGATATCTGAGTTCCAGGCCAGCCTGGTCTACAGAGTGAGTTCCAGGACAGCCAGTGCTATATAGAGAAACCCAGAAAACAATTTCTTTTTAAGGAACAAGATTCAAGGTAGTTCTATGATCAGCTTATTTGGACCATGGTCAGCTTCCTCCATCACTTGGTCCATGGGCAGGAGGAGTCTTGATCCCTGTTTGAGCATGTGCTTAGGGATAAGGGAAAAGAAAGCACAGAAGTACTGTATGGAGAAAAGCAACCACAAACTAAAGTGGCCAAGCCTGGATCCTATTGCCAGGCCTTGCAGATTCGCCCACCAGAGAACTTGGTGTCCTGTTCTGTAGTGTTGTCCTAACGAGAGTGGGTTCGTGTTGTAGATGTGAAGACTTTGTGCTTTCCCCAGAGATGGCAGGCTGGCATTTCTTTAAAAACAAAACAAAACAAAAAAACAGTTATGGCCTTATTTGGTGGTCACGAATGCATGCTTCACTGTGAGAAAGGTGAGCCTTCGGTAGATGGTCTGTCTTTAGGCAGTGTCGGGTAGGACAGTCTGATCCTTTGCACTTCCTGTCTTGTGCCCTTGGCCGGAGGCTCCATGTTCATAGCTCATCCACTATCAGTAACACTAGAGAGATTGCTGGGGGCGGAGGGTTCTCTGAGCCTGCTCTTAAGTCCTACTCTCAGTCTTAAATAAGTCACAGCCAAGGTTACATTCATACCCATGCATGCTTTGTGATGTGCGTTCATATCTATACACATGCATATATGTGTGTGTCTGTATATATACATGTGTGTGTGTATTTACAGAACAAAATTAGTATACATACATATATTCATACATCAATTTTTTATCCACCTGTTCATCTTTCCGTCCTTTCATCCATCCACCCACCCTCTATTTAACAATATCTCTCCAAAAAGAGGCATTTGAATTTGTGATCTTGCGATCCACTCTTCTAATACTGGTGGAAAGAGCATGTTTGGCAAATCGTCGTCTTCAGCAGAGTGAGTTGTCTGTCACTGAGCTGTTTTAATGGAGCAGGGATATGTAGACAGGGTTTTCTGGCTACAGATGAAATGAAGACTTTATTTGGGGAGGAGGACCAGTAGTGGGAAATAATTTTCTCCAAGATAGCTTATTTTTCTTCAAACTTTATTAAGCCTTCTTCAGGTGTGAAATGCACCATGTGCCCTGCGTATGGGCCATTGGCCTGATGGATGAGGTGATGATCAATTCTGCAGTCGTCCGACTCAGGCAGACCTTATTCCCATAAACAGTTACCTTTCATTTCCACCTACCGCAGGAAAACACATGGGCCTGCACACGGGCCTGCACACGGGCCTGCACACGGGCCTGAACTTTATGAAGCTGTATCTTCTGTCTTTATACTTTGTGGGACCGATGGTGGCATTTGGCTTTGCTTATTTGTTTGATTGTTTATTTATATTGTAAAGGCTCTCCATATGTAGCCTAGGCTGGCTTCAAACTCTGCTATTTCTGTTTCCTTTCTTCAAGTGCTTAGATTAGCTAAGTAAATGCTAAGGCCAGAACCAATGTGCTCAGTGTATTTCATAACTATATATGAGTGGACCCCCAGAAGTTTGCTGTGTCTGACTTTATTTTCCCAAATGTTGTGAAAAGCTATGGGATAAGATTCACTTGCCTCCTTTGTTTTTGTTTGTTTATTTTTATCAGTTTCTTTTGGACCATAACGTTGTGACCCATTGTGCTGCAGATGGCCCTATGGGCTATCATGCGTTGGCCACTGCTAGCCACAGTGCAGAGCGTCTTTGAGGACTTGCATGTCCTTGTACTTGGTGCATGCATGTCGTGATTCTGTCCTCATTACTGGAATTGCTGATCTCTCTCCCTCAGTAAAGAGATTAACCCAGCTGGCCTCTGTGTCAGTGTCAGACAGCGGCTTCCGACATAGCCTTAGGGAGACCTTGGAATTATTCTGTTAATAAGTGGATTTTCTGGTTTTAATTTATATTTTTTTTCATAATTCACGATGTCATTTCCCACTTGTAATTTATTTGACTATCCTCTTTTGTAAACTCTTTGTTCAAACCACCTGTCATCCTTTGATTTGAGAGCTGATCTTTTGGAATGTTGACTTTATATACTTTTGTTTATTGTAATGAATTGATTAGGTAATTGTGTGTGGATGTGTTTGGGTAGATGTGTGTGGCAGATGTGTGGGGTTGGTTCTCTCCTTTCCTTACATGGGCCCCACAGATCAAGCTTAGGCTGTCCCGCCTGGCAGCAGGAGTCCCTTTCCAGCTGTAGCTCTGTTCCTGTGAATAGTCCTAGAAATCATTCTTTATAACATCCTTTCAGAATTATGTTGTTATATGTTTCCTATGTTTCCCTTACATGTTTCCTATTTATTAAAAGAAAAAACAACCTCTTGCCGTCTCAACATTTATCATAGTTAAATTAGAGTACAAAATCTCTGTCTTCCCCTTTCTGTGTGTCTGTCTCTTTCTATATGTCTCTGCGTATGTGTCTCTCTGTGTGTGTTTGTCTCTGTACTTTTATCTCTTACCAGAAAACACAAGGCATTCAAGCATTTTAATTCTTTTTATCTTCTCCTGTTTTTTGGTCAGACACTGTTACAGATACCATTATATCTTTTTCTCTAATTTTATTTATATCTGTAGCTGTAATTGGTACTTTATTTATACCCGTAGCTGTAGTTGATGTGGTCATACCTCAGCCTCTCTCGTTGCCCTCCCGTCTGCTGAGGTGGCGTTCGGCTGGCAGGAAGGTTCACTTAGACCTTGGCTCATCATCACCTGCTCCTTCTTGCTCCTGCTGAGAACTTGGTGTTTAGCTAACCTCCTTTCTGGAGGGCATCGTGTGACTTTCCCCTCTGTCCCTGCCTTTTCCGACTCTGCTGTAACACTCGGAGCATTTGCGGCTGTACTCTATGAGGTTGTAGGATTTGAGTCTGGGGGTGGCTGCATTTGGGACCGTATCTAGCCTGTTTCTGCAGCCCACTTCTCCTTTCCCTACTCTGTGATAAACCTTATTGTCCCATGTCGGCTGTGTTGGCCTCATGCTAGAAGCCTAAAGATGAACGTGAACGTTGGATCCTCCTACCGAGGTCTCCTTACTGCTGGGGTCACAGGACTGTACTGTCACCCTGTCCTTAGCTTTTCTCTCTCTCTGTGTGTCTCTCTCTCTCTGTCTCTCTCTCTCTCTCCCATCTTCCCACTTTTCTGCCTTATTCTGTTTTATCAGTGACCTGACAATGAGACACACTCTGTTCCCTCAACAAGTCTTTTTTTTTTTTTTTTTTTTTGAGACAGGGGTTTCTCTGTGTAGCGCTGGCTGTCCCGGAACTCACTCTGTAGATCAGGCTGGCCTTGAACTCAGAAATCTGCCTGCCTCCACCTCCCAAGTGCTGGGATTAAATTATAAGCCACCACTGCCCGGCTTCAACAAGTCTTTTTATCTTTAGGCTCTATGACCCGCCAGACACCAATCTGGATTCTTGGTCATCAGAAATACAGAGATTCTCATCTCTGTAGATTGCTATTACACAATAAAAAAACGGTTCGCTACTGATTAGTACCCACTGTTGATTATTTCTTCATTTTATATTAATAACTGAATGACCTAGGCTATGAAGAGGTGGTGGGTGCTCCTTGGGTGGATGTGCAATTCTGAGGGGAAGGGGAAGAAATTTGGGTACTGCTTGAATGAAGACGCAAAGCAGGCAGGCATGTTTGAGAAAGAAAGTGTCCAGATAGCCGGGCGTGGTGGCGCACGCCTTTAATCCCAGCACTCGGGAGGCAGAGGCAGGTGGATTTCNAAGCCTTCTTCAGGTGTGAAATGCACCATGTGCCCTGCGTATGGGCCATTGGCCTGATGGATGAGGTGATGATCAATTCTGCAGTCGTCCGACTCAGGCAGACCTTATTCCCATAAACAGTTACCTTTCATTTCCACCTACCGCAGGAAAACACATGGGCCTGCACACGGGCCTGCACACGGGCCTGCACACGGGCCTGCACATGGGCCTGAACTTTATGAAGCTGTATCTTCTGTCTTTATACTTTGTGGGACCGATGGTGGCATTTGGCTTTGCTTATTTGTTTGATTGTTTATTTATATTGTAAAGGCTCTCCATATGTAGCCTAGGCTGGCTTCAAACTCTGCTATTTCTGTTTCCTTTCTTCAAGTGCTTAGATTAGCTAAGTAAATGCTAAGGCCAGAACCAATGTGCTCAGTGTATTTCATAACTATATACGAGTGGACCCCCAGAAGTTTGCTGTGTCTGACTTTATTTTCCCAAATGTTGTGAAAAGCTATGGGATAAGATTCACTTGCCTCCTTTGTTTTTGTTTGTTTATTTTTATCAGTTTCTTTTGGACCATAACGTTGTGACCCATTGTGCTGCAGATGGCCCTATGGGCTATCATGCGTTGGCCACTGCTAGCCACAGTGCAGAGCATCTTTGAGGACTTGCATGTCCTTGTACTTGGTGCATGCATGTCGTGATTCTGTCCTCATTACTGGAATTGCTGATCTCTCTCCCTCAGTAAAGAGATTAACCCAGCTGGCCTCTGTGTCAGTGTCAGACAGCGGCTTCCGACATAGCCTTAGGGAGACCTTGGAATTATTCTGCTAATAAGTGGATTTTCTGGTTTTAATTTATATTTTTTTCATAATTCACGATGTCATTTCCCACTTGTAATTTATTTGACTATCCTCTTTTGTAAACTCTTTGTTCAAACCACCTGTCATCCTTTGATTTGAGAGCTGATCTTTTGGAATGTTGACTTTATATACTTTTGTTTATTGTAATGAATTGATTAGGTAATTGTGTGTGGATGTGTTTGGGCAGATGTGTGGTGTGGCAGATGTGTGGGGTTGGTTCTCTCCTTTCCTTACATGGGCCCCACAGATCAAGCTTAGGCTGTCCCGCCTGGCAGCAGGAGTCCCTTTCCAGCTGTAGCTCTGTTCCTGTGAATAGTCCTAGAAATCATTCTTTATAACATCCTTTCAGAATTATGTTGTTCTATGTTTCCCTTACATGTTTCCTATTTATTAAAAGAAAAAACAACCTCTTGCCGTCTCAACATTTATCATAGTTAAATTAGAGTACAAAATCTCTGTCTTCCCCTTTCTGTGTGTCTGTCTCTTTCTATATGTCTCTGCGTATGTGTCTCTCTGTGTGTGTTTGTCTCTGTACTTTTATCTCTTACCAGAAAACACAAGGCATTCAAGCATTTTAATTCTTTTTATCTTCTCCTGTTTTTTGGTAAGACACTGTTACAGATACCATTATATCTTTTTCTCTAATTTTATTTATATCTGTAGCTGTAATTGGTACTTTATTTATACCCGTAGCTGTAGTTGATGTGGTCATACCTCAGCCTCTCTCGTTGCCCTCCCGTCTGCTGAGGTGGCGTTCGGCTGGCAGGAAGGTTCACTTAGACCTTGGCTCATCATCGCCTGCTCCTTCTTGCTCCTGCTGAGAACTTGGTGTTTAGCTAACCTCCTTTCTGGAGGGCATCGTGTGACTTTCCCCTCTGTCCCTGCCTTTTCCGACTCTGCTGTAACACTCGGAGCATTTGCGGCTGTACTCTATGAGGTTGTAGGATTTGAGTCTGGGGGTGGCTGCATTTGGGACCGTATCTAGCCTGTTTCTGCAGCCCACTTCTCCTTTCCCTACTCTGTGATAAACCTTATTGTCCCATGTCGGTTGTGTTGGCCTCATGCTAGAAGCCTAAAGATGAACGTGAACGTTGGATCCTCCTACCGAGGTCTCCTTACTGCTGGGGTCACAGGACTGTACTGTCACCCTGTCCTTAGCTTTTCTCTCTCTCTGTCTCTCTCTCTCTCTCTGTCTCTCTCTCTCTGTCTCTCTGTCTTTCTGTCTCTCTGTCTCTCTGTCTCTCCCATCTTCCCACTTTTGTGCCTTATTCTGTTTTATCAGTGACGTGACAATGAGACACACTCTGTTCCCTCAACAAGTCTTTTTTTTTTTTTTTTTTTTTTTTGAGACAGGGTTTCTCTGTGTAGCGCTGGCTGTCCCGGAACTCACTCTGTAGACCAGGCTGGCCTTGAACTCAGAAATCTGCCTGCCTCCGCCTCCCAAGTGCTGGGATTAAATTATAAGCCACCACTGCCCGGCTTCAACAAGTCTTTTTATCTTTAGGCTCCATGACCCGCCAGACACCAATCTGGATTCTTGGTCGTCAGAAATACAGAGATTCTCATCTCTGTAGATTGCTATTACACAATAAAAAAACGGTTCGCTACTGATTAGTACCCACTGTTGATTATTTCTTCACTTTATATTAATAACTGAATGACCTAGGCTATGAAGAGGTGGTGGGTGCTCCTTGGGTGGATGTGCAATTCTGAGGGGAAGGGGAAGAAATTTGGGTACTGCTTGAATGAAGACGCAAAGCAGGCAGGCATGTTTGAGAAAGAAAGTGTCCAGAAAGTTCAGTCGCATCAAAGGGGGCAAGTGTGGCTTCCTTGGCAGAACAAGAATGGGAGGGATGGGAAACAGGCAGAGAAACAGTGATGGCGTCCAGCTCTACAGGTCCTGCTGAGGCTCTTAGCCGTGGAATCGGCCCATGGTTTTAGAAATCCAAGTAGAATGGGCTGCAAAGAGCGGAAAAGAAAAGAAGACAACCCCCACGCCCCACCCCCACGAAGAAGCTTTTGTATAATTCTGTAGAGAATGTCCTGGCCAGGTTCTGCTGACAGCCAAGTACAGAGAAAAGAGATTTAGATTTGCTCCGTTCTTTGAAGAGGGTGCAGTAGAATTTTCTGACTAATTTGATGTGGGTTGTGAAAGAGATGTGCAAACTGTTCCTCGCTGCAGTTCAGCCTGAACCACTGGGAGGGTTGAGTTACCCTTGCTGGGCTGGGAAGGTTGCCTGGAAGGAAGGATTAGCTCACACTTGGGTATCTGAACATGGTCTCATGCAGGGAGAGGCAGTGTCCTGACACCCGTGGATATATATATATATATATATATATATATATATATATATATATATGAATGAAAGTGTTGGCATTTCATAGTCATGAGGCTGGCTGGGATCTCTAAGGACAGTAAGATGATGACATTTAGGAGGAAGATTGTTCTCAGGAGAATCAGCCTTTTAGAATGGGTGGCGGGAGGACACATGCTTGGGCAGAGACATCACGCTGTTCTATAGGGCCACCTGTCAGTGAGCTAAGAGCACCTGTTATAGTTGTTCTTTGGATGCTTCTACCCCTCCTGATTCAGTCACCATGGGGTGCCCACTAATCATAGTCCTTCCCTGAAGTAGGATCTGGGTCAGTGTGTATCCCGTCCTGAGACACTGAGTGCAGACTGAAAAGAGAATCTTTGTCTTCTTGAGGTTCCAGAACTGTCCAATACGGAGAAGAGGAGTCAAGAGGAGTCAGCAGAAGCAGCCGGCGGGATCGAAGGATTATGGTGTCTGGGAAGGGCAGAAATCATAGCATTGTGAGTGCATAAGGTTGGGTCTAGCATGGAGAAGATGGAGAAAGAAGAAGCATTGGGTTTGTCAGTTTGTAGGTTGGAGAGGAACATGACAATAGACGACGGCAGTCTAGATGCCTTGGAGTCAAGAGAAAGGGAAAAGAATAGGGTCCAGCTGACAACCAGTGTGAGGTCTATTCCTGGTTGTCCACTTGACTGCATCTGGAATGAAGTACAGTTTAGAAATGGAGTACACACCTGTGATCCAGAGCTTGAGGCATAGCAGCCATGAAAAGCTTAGTCCCAGGCAAGATCATACATGCCTCTAATCCCAGGAGACAGAGGCAAGCAGATCTCTGGGTTCAAGGTCAGCATGGGAAGAGCAAGTTCCAAATTCAGGCCTGGTGGTAAATACCTTTAATCTGGGCTCTATCTTCTGTTGGAGGCCTACATAAGGACAATGGAAAAAGGAAGTGTTACTTCCTTGTCTGGATGCACTTACGTGCCAGCACATCTGTTGGAACCCACTTCTTCAGGATTCCAGTTTATATAGAAGATCAGCTGAAACACCTAGCCTTGTGGGACTGAGCAACTACTAGATTCTTGGACTTCCATTCATAGCTGCCCATTGTTGTGTTAACTGGACTGCAGCCTGTAAGTCATTCCAATAATTCCCCTTAATCTATAGAGACATTCCATAAGCTCTGTGACTCTAGAGAACCCTGCCTAACCCAACAAGCACCCCCAAGACTTTTTGGATGAGAAAAGCAAGAACACAGCTGACTTGTGTCTTTATTTGAGCACACTGAGAATGATGCCTGGAGTACCATTGAGTTGGGGTAAGATGGGAAGGAGTCTCAGTTGGAGGGTCTGGCTCTAGATACGGTATCTATGTGTACAGGAAGTTGGGAGTGTGTGGATGCAGGCAGAGCTTTGCTGGGGGCTATGTAGGCTTTCAAGTTTGTGGGAGTCACTCTGAGTTTCTCCAAGAATTAGATAAACGGTTGTCTGCAGATGGAAGAAATGAGAAGAAACTACTAGAGATTTGGATAGAAAGAGAACATATAAACTTGATCAGTGTGTAGGTTAAGAAACTGGAGATTTCCAGGGGACTGCTAATGACTTTTAAAGACACACTTGGCATTAGTGGTTTACTGATGGTGAATTTTTTTTTGTTGTTGTTGTTGTTTTTTGTTTTTCGAGACAGGGTTTCTCTGTATAGCCCTGGCAGTCCTGGAACTCACTCTGTAGACCAGGCTGGCCTCGAACTCAGAAATCCGCCTGCCTCTGCCTCCCGAGTGCTGGGATTAAAGGCATGCGCCACCACGCCCGGCACTGATGGTGAATTTTAAGTGAGGCTGTGACTGTGCTCACATGTCTTTTGTTTGGCTCTGATTCTTTTTTTTTTTTAAGCCATAGATAACTGTCTGGATTCAGGTGTGAATTAAGTGGTCTATTAAATTTAATGAGTGTGTTTTTTTATGCCAAAAGGGTCTGATTGAGAAACGGCTGAACAAATTGAAGGGAGGGGATTTTAAGGCCAGAATACAAATCCAGTTTCTATTTCCCTTCTTTCCTTTTATTATTTTATGTGTATGTTCAGTCTCTTAAGGACTTACTTTCAATTCTGTACATATGTGTGTGTGTGTGTGTGTGTGTGTGTGTGTGTGTGTGTGTGTGTTTTGGGGTATGCTCAGTGAGCGCAAGTGCCCGTGGAGGTCAGAAGAGGCCATAGATCGTCCTAAGCTGTAGCCTTGGACCATTTTGAGCCATTTGCCGTAGATGACATTGGGAAGGATTATCTCTGTTTCTCCTACAAAAATAACTCAGCAAGGCAACTCAGCTTTAGAAAGGTGTGCAGTGACCAACCCTGGGTAAGCAGGCACGCAAGGTGGGCAGAGCATGGCATCACCGTCTGATGTGATTGGCTAATTCATGATGGGTGGGGAGTGGGATAGTTTGAGGGGTTGTTAAATATCAGGAAATCCTAAGGGTGCGGTGATCTTCTGAGGTCCTGGTGGTACTGGGAAATTTCAAGAGTGTTACCATGTTGATTTATGTATGCTATGTGGTTGCTTTGACTAAGATGGTAAGAAAGTCAAGTGGCCTTTGTCTTGATGAGGTCACCAATCAAGATGGATACAAAGCCACATGGTTACTATCCCCCATTAGAACACAGCCCCTAGATCTCACAGATGTGGACAATGTAACAACAACAACAGCAACAACAACAACAACAGCAACAACAACAGAGTAAGAAGTGATCCTGGCACCACTTGTTCACCATGGAGTAGGCTGAGATCCCACAGACTTCTGACCCTCTGTGTTGGATGGAAGCCTTAGAAACCAACCTGTTAGAAAGTTGTTAACACCTTGGCAGCCTTGGGTTGTGCTTTTGCCCAATTACAATTACTACCCAGGGACCACGTGGTCTAAAGCAACGTCAGGCCTGACAGCACTGAGCAGCCGTCTCTTGTCACTTCCCCAAAACCTGATTCAAAGTCTTCCAGGTTCTCTGAAGGAACCCTGTGCCCAGGGAGAGAACGCAGGGCATTAAACTTAGCCCTGTGTAGCTCCTACCACATGACTGTCAGTCAGCCACTAAAACACGAGAGAGAAGGGACACAAAGATGCCCTTGTTTCCTGCTTTTCCCAGGGACCCAGAGCACTGAGCAAGCTTCTTATGGCCCTGTGGCAAGGTGGATGAAGGAGCTCACGTTTTCTCTTCAGAGATGCTTTGGCATGGCCTTGTGCATGTCACCAAATATATTACTGGAATTTTGTTGTGCCTTCATGGTCACCATAGGAAACACGGGAAATCAGGCCCCCTATTGTATTTCCTAGTCTCATTAATATAAGAATATAAGAACTTTCAAATGGAAGCTGAAAGACACATTTATTAGAGTTTTAAAGACCTCCACCCCCCCTCCCCACCTCATGGAAGGTAAGCTATAGATCTCAATGGCTGCCCTGAGGACAAGAATGGAGGAAAAGACTCGTCATTTGAGCATGCTTGAAGGTCATTGTTGTGGTTTGTATATGCTTGGCTCAGGGAGTGGTACTATTAGAAGGTGTGGCCCTGTTGGAGTAGGTGTGGCCTTGTTGGAATAGGTGTGTCACTATGGGTGTGGGCTTTAAGACCTTCATCCTAAACCCGGCAGTGGTGGCACACACCTTTAATCCCAGCATTTGGGAGGCATAGGCAGGCGGATTTCTGAGTTCAAGGCCAGCCTGGTCTACAGAGTGAGTTCTAGGACAGCCAGAGCTACACAGAGAAACCCTGTCTTGAAAAAAACAAAAACCAAACCAAAACAAAAAAACCAAAACACGAAAACAAAACCAGCCAAACAACCCCCCCCCACCCCCCCCACCCCCCCGCAAATCCCTCATCCTAGCTGCCGGGAAGTCAGTATTCTGCTAGCCGCCTTCAGATGAAGATATAGAACTCTCAGCTCCTCCTGCACCCTGCCTGCCTGGATGCTGCCATGTTCTTGCCTTGATGATAATGGACTGAACCTCTGAACGTGTAAACCAGCCTCTAAATATATGTTGTCCCTTATAAGAGTTGCCTTGGTCATGGTATCTGTTCACAGCAATAAAACCCTAAGACAGTCATACCTAGGGCTCACCAGCAGCCACATTTCAGGGAGAAGAGCTTTAGGTTCTTCTTCAGAATTCAGAGTGTCATTGACAAACCCAGCTGCCACTGGCCCCAGAGGAACCTCCGCAGGGGGAAACAGTCTGAGCCTTTCCTTTGGGGTAGGAAGAAAGGGAAGGTGTTGAAGATCTGTCTCACATTGTTTAATGTCTCTCTATTCTCCTTTAGTGGGCTAAAGGGGCATGGGTCTTTACTGAGTAGAAAGCAGTCAGTCTCTTCCCGAGAAACAGGGTTCTTTCTGCTGAGATGTGCATTAAGCGCTGGCAGACACAGTCCCCATTGGATCCAACTCTTCAGGCTTTAAGTCTCATGGCTTAATAATTGGCCTGGGGTCTATATGAAGTATGTTATCATATCATAATGGTATGTTATCACCTGTGGGTTTTTTATTTGTTTACAGTGTGTTATCTCATTATTCTTCCAGTAGGTAAGCAACAGTCCCAAGGGGTTACCAGAGGGAATTTGATTCTTTTATTTTTCCTAGAGTTCCTTTATTGGTGGTGGGGCATTTCCCATCTCCACTTTCAGATATGGCAGCCCTTTAGAGCGCCAGCACTCGCCTCCAGGCATTTCTGGGACAGTAGTCTTTTCACTTCAAGTCAACTGCTTTGTTCATCCACGAGCAACTCCCTTGCAGGGTGGTGTCAGGTCTGGTGCTTCCTGGCACCAAGCAGGTTGGACCAAACCCCTGACTAGGTCAAAGGGACTGCCACTGAGGTGCACGAGGTTGCATCGGCACCTGCAGACCTGTGTGTCAGGGTTCCCAGCTACCAAGGAAATACTTTATCACTCCTTGTAACTGTCCTTGTTCTACACACAGAGTTACCTACTCACTGAGATGCCTACCCAAGTCGAGTCCTTCTCTTAAGTTGGTAGGAAACGTTCTCTTCTGGGATCATTATCAATCTGAGGAGTGTCCAAAGGGGACAGACAGATATAATAAAGAGTCAAGTCTTAGGAAAGTCTAGGATTCAGGCTTTGGGCAAATAGGCAAGTACTACAAGTGTTTGTCAAGATAGGGAAGGTCTATAGGATGCTAGCCCTTGGCCCATTAGCTGTCTTGAAAACAAGTCTGCCTCTTATGGTGGGATCCAAACTCAGATCTTCTGCAAGAGGAGTATGTGCCACCTGAGCCACCTCTCCAGCCCCTCAGTCAGTTTCTGAAGGAAGGGTATGTGGCTTTGTGGACATGAACACCACTATGTGAAGATTGTTTGGGTTGGGTTCTAGTCTCTACAGAGTTCCATAATCTGGGCAGGCAGATGGCTTTCAAATAGGAAATAGTTTTGTTTCTTTAATGTCTGAAAGTTGAGGAGTCTAAGGTAAGGGTGCTGGCAGAATTCACTGGTGAGGGCCCACTTCCTCCTAGACTTTTGTGCCTTCCATGAGACACATGGGTCATGAGGGGCTAATCCCAAGTGTGTGGGCTCTGCTGCCATGAACTAACCACTCCACCGCCTTCACTTTCAAGATGTGGATTTTGAGGGTTCATGGATGTCAAAACTCCTGATATGTTGCCTGGGGATGTGGGGCTGCTGAGCTGAAGTTGGGGTGTGGGATACTGATAGCGCATAGGAATTACCAGGATCATTCTCTCATTCTGTTTTTAAGCTACGCTCTTCAAAGATCTAGCATGCCATGCCTTGGGAAACGCTCAGCGTGTGTTTTGATGGATACCGGAATCCTTCCTATTATGGTGATGCTTAAGCACTGTGTATTGCTCGTCCGAGTCCGTCCCTGGCCTTGCTGCTTCTGATTCCGACTGAAGTGGCTTCTGTGGTTGCAGGAGAGACTTTAGGCTTGGGTGTTTTGGATTGTGCTTCCGATGTGGAGTGGCTGTCAGGTGGTGATGAGTCAGTCATTTACTGAGGGTAGCAAGCACTAGTCTCGGCACGTCTACCATGAGCAGAAGTGCCAAGGGGAGCTGTTTGTAGAGCTTTTGATCTAGTTGTGTGTGTGTGTGTGTGTGTGTGTGTGATCAATAAACAAATTCAGCCAAAGTATAAAATGTTCATAGTGTGTTATATATTTTGAGAAAGGATAAAGAAAGAAGATTCGATAGGGGTTAGAGTTGTCTTTGAGCATCTAAAGTCTAACATCAGATATCTGTACAGGCAGGTACAAGTCTCCATGGGCGGTTGATCTAGTTGGTGGCATGTCCTTAGGAAAACAAAACCCCAAATTAATGCAAAGGGCCAGGGATATCACTTTTGGTCATTGCAACAGCCTGAGCCAGTATGCTCATATGAATCTGTCAAAGTGGGAACGGGCAGGGTGTGAACCTGTGATTTTTTTTTTTGTGTGTGTGGGGGGGTTGGGGAGGCGGGGTTTGAGGGAGCAGCGGCAGGTGGTTACGGTTGTTCCTCTAGGAGGCAGCTGACCTCAGAGCCTCTGATCTGAGTCACTTTTCCCAGTGCAAAGTTACACCTGTCCGGGTTACAGCTGTTCTCTCATGGCCGAGATCATCTGTGGCCAGGAAGAGAGCAAAGGTTCCCAGGTGCCCGGCCTTGAGAGCACGGAGAAGGTCTGAATCACGAGCCCCGAGAGCTTCAGCAAGGTGTGTGGTTACGTGGCCGCTGAGAAAGTAAAAGTCAGATACTGACAGCCTAGCAGTGCTGGGGGCCCCTAAATGAGACATCGTTCCTCTTAGCGACCACCATGCACTGGGGGATGGAGGCTGGCTTTGGGGGTTCAGGTGATGCAGTAAGATGTTTGTCAACCTTCTGGTAGGGTCTACCACACAGCATTTGGGATGGGTACCTCCTAGGACCTGCACTAGGAATGGCATACCACCAGTCCCCGTGTGTGGGCTGCCTGCCTTGTTTCCCTGGGAAGTCTGAGAGTGTCTGAGATGGTTGAATAGAAAGTCTACTTATTGTGTGCAGGAAATGCAACATCACGACTTGAGGCAGGTGTTGCAAATAGGTCAGTATGAAGTAGCCACCGACTGACCCACCCTTGCCGGCCAGCCTGTGAGCTGGCTCATGCAGACCTGGCTTTGGTGAACAGGCTCAGAGAACACATTCGTACACTTCCTACCAGTGCGGCGTTACTCATCGTCTTGCTCATTACCTAACTTGGCTTGCTCAGGTTCCATATCTTCTCCATGCATCTCTGTTAGACGCCGTGATGATTCACGTGACGGAGCTTTGTGACAAACCCTGGCCCAAGTTTCCCACAGGCTGCATCTGGCCCTGAAAGGTGGATGAGGTCCTTGTGGGGAAGCTCAGACTCTGGGAGACACGCTAAGTGCTCTGACTTCTATACGTAGAACCTGAAGGTGAGGCCACAAAAGACAAGGATTGTAAAAGGGAAACACCAAGGACACATGCTCCACTATGTTCATAGCAGCCTTATTCATAATAGCCAGAAACTGGAAAGAACCCAGATGTCCCTCAACAGAGGAATGGATACAAAAAATTTGGTATATTTATACAATGGAGTACTACTCAGCTATTAAAAACAATAAATATATGAAATTCCTAGGCAAATGGATGGATCTGGAGGCCATCATCCTG